>CM035416.1:69201135-69206135 GCA_020310875.1 Ceratopteris richardii
TAGATAGATAGATAGATACATAGATAGATAGATAGACAGACAAACAGACTAACAAAAAGATAGATAGATGGATATATAGATAGATAGATAGAATGATAGATAGATACATAGATATATAGATAGATAGATAGATAGATAGATAGATAGATAGATAGATAGATAGATAGATAGATAGATAGATAGATAGATAGATAGATAGATAGGTGTTGGTGCATTTTGCCCAAGCCTACATGCTTGATATGCTTGATATTATCCTCATTTGTAAGTCACATGAGTAGTCATGTGAACACCTCTTGTAAAAGAGTACATTTTATCTCTTGTAAATGGAAAAAGAAAAAAGTAAAAGGATGGCTTACCTCATCCATGATGTAAAAGCAAATTCGTGGCTCCAACTACCAAAATCACGAATTTTTGAGCTGAGGGAATCTCTCCTAACTTTGGGGATCACTTTTAGGTGGAGCCATTCGAATTCGAATTCAAAACTCCCTCCAAGAATAGCTATAAAAGGAGCAAGAAGGAAGAGGCGATTAGCAAGCCTTGTACGTGACCACTTCATGTCATTTTGTAGAGATTGAAGAGCTTACTCCATAGCTCTATCATTCTACTCCCATTGTGCAAAGATTCATTGCCAATGTGGTTGTAATCATATGTGAATCTATACATTTATTATCATCTACCTCTCTGTTTTGTTCTCTGCTATACTCACTCAGAGCAGTAACTTCAGAAGGTCATATCTCGAGTTTTACTGAACATTTTTCAGTGTTTTAAAGTGCGTTGGATAGCTCTCACTGTCTAGTTTCTACCTATAAATTTTCAAGGTCATTGAATTTATACTTTTGGAGATATCTGCATTTTACTGCTTACTGGTCTATCTCTGCAGAGCCCCGAGAATTGTGGGAATGTTCCAGAACTTGATGAAACTTGTTCTTAGTGCTCAGTCCATCATTTGAAGTGTTTTAACTTGGAATAGGAAGCTTGCTAAGTCTATTTGCTATGCCCAAAAGGAATTTTTCTAATTCCTTCCAGGTTGAGAGCACTGTTCATTTTTTCCAGCAGGTGTATGTCCAAAAATAGCAAGTTTTGGGAGCTAGTCATTTTGCAACTAGCCTGTCTTGACTTAAACTTTTGGGATACATGTTCCAAAGTACTTGGCTGATATTTTGGTGGATTTAGGAAGCTCAAAGGGTCTACTAATCAACTCTGAAGTCTCAGTTGGCTGGTGTGAAGCTGGTTGTAGCGGCACCTACTCATCTTTGGATTGCATCCACCATCTCTCTTCACAGTGGTATCAGAGCATAGTCAAGCAACATGGGAGATGGATTTCCATCAACAATTGACAAATTGGATCGAAACAACTATCCGGCATGGTCTCTAAGGATGGAGGCTTACCTTCAAGGGAGGAATCTATATGGATTCATATCCGGAGATGAAGCAATGCCAACCATGAGGAACAAAGGGCAACCATCACATGAAGAAGTGGAAGGACTTTCAAATTGGTGTTCGAAGGATGCACTTGCAAGGTCCTATATTCTAAACTCAATCTCTGATTTTCTTTTACCTCATGTCAAGGGATGCAAGACATCAAGAGAAACCTGGAATGCACTTGCTTCTTTCTTCTCTTCCAACACTCGAGCAAGGAAGAACCAATTGTGGATGGAGTTCACAACAATGAAGAAAAGCCCGAAGCAAAATGTGACTGATTATGTCACAAAGATGAAGGAGATTTCCGACCAACTTGGAAGCATTGGAGAGGTAATTGAAGAGGAGCAAATCATAAGACAAATCATGAATGGAATCAAAGCAGACGACAAGTGGGAGTCATTCACAACAGCCATGGATTTATACATGGATATGCATGTACCCGACCTCAACACACTCATGGGCCAACTCTTCACTCATGAAGCAAAGATTAGCAAAGGTGGTGAGTCCTCAAGAGGTAATCAAACTTCTGCCTTATATTCTGATAAAGCTAAGGTCAAGGACAAGTCAAAGAATAGAAAGAATGAAGATGAAGGAAGCTCTTTCCAAGCAAACTTTGCAGGTAGAGGAAGAGCTAGAGGAAGAGGCAGAAGTGGAAAGCAAGGCAGGGGGAGATTCCAATCATCTCAACCTTGCAACATATGTGGCTTATCTAACCATACTACTGAAGAATGTTTCAGGAACCCGAGGAACTCAAGAGGAAGAGGATTCAATAGAGGTGGCTATGGATCAGATAGAGGCAGGTACAATGGAGGCTACAACAACAACTACTACAACAACAATTACAACAACAACAACAACTATCAAAGTGGCCATAGAGGAAGAAGAGATTACAATAACTATGCAGAGGACCAAAGTCAAGAAGATTCATTATTGATTATGAATCTATCAACGAAGAAGGGTAAGGATGATGATCACATATTTTACATTGATTCGGGATGCTCAAACCATGTAGCAGGAAATGTGGCTTTACTTTCTGATTTGGAAGACCCTCATAACAAGCATGAAGTGCAGACAGGAGATGACACAAAGCACTCAGTGGAGAAGATAGGTAATGTGAAGACATCAGATGGGAATATGAACCTCTTAAGCAAAGTCTTGTATGTCCCTACAATTACCAAAAATTTAATAAGTGTTGGACAGATTGTTGAAAAAGGATTGCAGGTTAGATTCAATCGATTTGGAGCATATGTTGAAGACCCAAGGCAAGGCTTTCGAAGGATTGCCAAAGGAGAAAAGACAGGAAGGCTTTTCACTTTTGAAGTGGAAGATACAAAGAACATAGCTTTGTTTAGCTATGGATCTCAAACTCTAACAGAATTGGAGATATGGCACAAAAGGCTTGCTCACATTGGTGAGAGGACACTCAAACAGATTTGCAGGGACCAAAGTGTACTTGGTTTGCCTAATATCACAAGGCAACACATGATTTATAAGTGTGAAGCTTGTCAACTCGGCAAGGCTCATAGACAACCTTTCAATAAGAAAGGATATATGTATCAAAATCCTTTGGATCTAGTGCACACAGATGTGTGGGGTCCAAGTAAGGAGCCATCTATATCAGGCTCAAGATATTATGTGTCTTTCATAGATGATTGTAGCAGGTGGACCATTCTGTTTTTCATGAAGCACAAGGATGAAGTGTTTAATTGCTTTAAGAAGTATATTGCTCTTGTTGAAAATCAAACAGGTAGGACTTTGAAAAGACTCAGATCAGATGGTGGAGGAGAATACTTCTCTTCTGAATTTGATGCCTTCTTGCATGAAAGAGGCATTAAAAGGGAAGTCACTACAAGGTATACACCCGAACTCAATGGTGTAGCAGAGAGGAGGAACAGAGCTATTGTCGAAGCTGCAAGGTCCATGCTCAATGAAAAGGGATTGCCGAACTACCTATGGGCAGAGGCTGTGTCGACAGCCACATATCTCATAAATAGACTTCCATCTAAGTCACTAGATGGAACCACTCCATATGAAGTGTGGAATGGAAGAAGACCTAGTCTAGAGCATTGTAAAATCTTTGGATGCTTAGCCTATGCTCACATTCCTTCTCAAGTAAGAGGGAAATTGGATCCCAAGGCAGAGAAGTGTGTATTCATTGGTTATGATCAAAACCAAAAAGGATATAGATTGTACAATCCAACCAATAAAGGATTTTCTGTGAGTAGAGATGTAATTTTTGATGAAAACAAATCATGGTTTGATGATGACAGGAAAGTGAAGCTGCCATATGACTTGGATGAAGATTTTCCATCACTTCAACCAAAGGAGCCAAAGCAGATTGAAGAAAGTGATTCGGAGATTGACCTAGAAGACTTGGAAAGACTAAAGCTATGGAAGAACAAAGGTAAAGCAAAGATGCAGGATGCTACATATGGACCCGAGAGCTCACATCAACCACTTAGAAGGTCTTCGAGGGAGAAGAAGAAACCAGAGAGGTTTGGTTATGATACTTCTTTGGTCACCAAGCACTCAATCTACATTGCAAAGGATTCAACCAATGAAGAACCTACCACATTTGAAGAAGCACAAAGCAAGAAAGCTTGGAGAGATGCAATGGATGAAGAAATGGAAGCCTTGAAGGAGAATGACACTTGGGAGCTTGTACCTAACAAGCCATCTATGAAGATAATCGGATCTCGATGGATATACAAAATCAAGAAGAATCCAGATGGAAGTATAAATAGACACAAAGCAAGGTTAGTTGCTAAAGGGTTTGCTCAAACCCATGGTATTGATTATGAGGAGACTTTCTCTCCTGTTGCAAAAATGCCTACAATTAGGGTTCTCATAAGTCTTGCTGCATCTAGAAATTGGAATCTTTATCAACTTGATGTAAAGAATGCCTTCTTGAATGGATGGATTTCTGAGGAAGTGTATATGGCACAACCTCCTGGATATGAGGATGCACATCATCCTAACTATGTATGCAAACTAAAGAAAGCTTTGTATGGATTGAAGCAAGCTCCAAGAGCTTGGAATTTCAGATTGGTTACTTATTTGCAGGACCAAGGATTCAAAGCTAGCAAGGCGGATACCTCTTTGTTCATAAAGAGGAATGGATATGAAGTGATCTATTTATGTGTGTATGTTGATGATATTATTATCACAGGCAATGATCTTGAAGGAATCAAACAGGTAAAGAGTCAAATGAAGGAGGAGTTCAAAATAAGTGACCTCGGACCACTCACTTATTTTCTTGGATTGGAGTTGATCTACACAGATTCAGGTATATACATCACACAAAGGAAGTATGTCCATGACATGCTCGTCAAGTTCAAGATGGAAAATACAAAGTGTGCAGGTACACCTATGGAGCAAAATCATAAGCTTAGTGCTTATGAAGGAGAGCCAATTGAAGACATCACAAGCTATCAAAGCTTGGTTGGAAGTTTGAACTATGCAACACTCACAAGGGTGGATATATGCTATAGTGTTAGCATATTGAGTCAGTTTATGCATAAGCCGAGAAGACCACATATGGAAGCGGCCAAGCGAGTCCTCAAGTACCTAAAGGGGAC
>CM035416.1:69257684-69260184 GCA_020310875.1 Ceratopteris richardii
TGCTTTACTCATCACAAATCCTTGATCCAAGAGATAGGTTGTCAACCTGTAATTCCATGCTCTAGGTGCCTGCTTCAATCCATACAGAGCCTTCTTCAATTTGCAAACATGATTTACCTTATTGGGATCCTCATAGCCAGGTGGTTGTGACATGTAGACCTCTTCAGATATCCATCCATTCAAGAATGCATTCTTCACATCCAATTGGTACATGTTCCAATTTTTGGATGCAGCTACACTCACCATAATTCTGATAGTTGGCATCTTGGCCACAGGAGAAAAAGTCTCCTCATAATCAATGCCTTGGGTTTGTGCAAAACCCTTGGCTACCAACCTAGCTTTGTACCTGCTTATTGTACCATCTGAGTTTCTTTTGAGTTTGTAGATCCATCTGGATCCTATCACCTTCATGGAGTCCTTCTTGGGTACCAAGTCCCAAGTATCACTTTCCTTGAGAGCCTCCATTTCTTCATCCATTGCTTCCTTCCATTCTGGTTTAGTAATAACTTCCTCAAATGTACCTGGTTCTTCACTTAAGATATCCTTTGCAAGATATACAGAGTGCTTGGTTACAAGTGAAGTATCATACCCATACCTAATAGGTTTCTTCTTTTCCCTTGAAGATCTCCTCATAGCTTGAGTTGAGGATTCTGGATTGTCTTCAAGTTGCTTCATCTTCATCTTCCCTTTGGATTTCCAAGCTTTGAATTCTTCAATGTTGATGGTGTCTTCATCATCTGAGCCTGTGTCCTCATTCTGAGTTGGTTCTTGCCTGACAAGCTTTGGAAAGTCTTCTTCCATATCATAAGGTAGGCTAACTTTCCTGCACTCATTATCATACCATGAGTCATTTTCATCAAAGATTACATCTCTGCTTACCTTGAAGCCTTTGTTTGAGGGGTTATAGAACCTGTATCCTTTCTGATTCAAATCATAACCAATAAAGATACACTTTTCAGCCTTAGGGTCTAGCTTTCCCCTTACCTGTGAGGGAATATGCACATATGCAACACACCCAAAGATCTTGCAATGATCCAGAGATGGTCTCTTACCATGCCAAGCCTCATAGGGTGTCATTCCATCAAGTGTCTTTGATGGCAACCTGTTGATTAAGTATGTGGCAGTAGATACACTCTCTGCCCAAAGATAATTTGGTAATTTTTTCTCATTAAGCATAGACCTAGCTGTCTCCACAATGAGTCTATTCCTCCTTTCAGCTACCCCATTTTGTTCAGGTGAGTACCTTGTGGTAATCTCCCTCTTGATGCCTCTTTCCTGCAAGAACTCTTCAAAGTCATTGGAGAAGTATTCTCCACCACCATCAGACCTTAACTTCTTCAAATGTCTACCTGTTTGATTCTCTACTAATGCAAGATACCTTTTGAAACAATTAAATACTTCATCTTTATGTTTCATGAAGTACAAGACAGTCCATCTGCTATAATCATCTATAAAAGATACATAGTACCTTGATCCAGATATGGATGGCTCCTTGCTTGGTCCCCAAACATCTGTATGCACCAATTCCAAGTAATCTTCATGCATAAAACCCTTTTTTGTATATGGCAATCTGTGTGACTTACCAAACTGACAAGCTCCACACTTGTATATCATGTGTTGCTTGGATACATTAGGTATCCCAAGCACACATTGATCCCTACTCATTTGCTTTATGGTCCTCTCTCCAATGTGACCCAATCTCTTGTGCCACATCTCCAATTCTGATAAGGTTTGGTCCTTATAGTTGTACAAGGCAATATTCTTAGTATCCTCAAGTTCAAAAGTAAATAGTCTACCTGATTTCTCTCCCTTGGCTATCCTTCTGAATCCATGTCTTGGATCCTCCACATATGCACCATGTTGAGTGAACCTGACCTGTAGACCTTTTTCAACAATCTGACCTACACTCATCAGATTCTTGGTGATTGTTGGGACATACAATACTCTGCTTAGCAAATTCTGATTACCATCACTTGTTTTGACATTACCTACTTTAACCATTGAATGTTTAGTGTCATCACCTGTCTGCACTTGGTGTTTGCCTTTAGGTTCTTCCAAATCAGAGAGTAAGGCAACATTCCCAGCTACATGGTTAGAGCAACCTGAATCAATATAGAACAAATGATCATCATTGATACCTGATTTAGATGTCATGTTCATAATCAACAAGGAATCATCTTGATCCTCTGCATAATTGTTGTAATCCTTTCTGTTCCTGTATCCTCCTTGATAATTGCCATTGTGATTGTAGCTATTGTTGTAGTTATTGTTGTAATTATTGTTGTAGCCATGGTAGCCTTGAGATTGATTGAATCTGCCTCTGCCTTGGGAGTATCCTCCTCTTTGGTGACCTCTTCCTCTTTGGTTCTTGTAATTTTTGTAGCATTCATCTGTAGTATGGTTAGACAAGCCACATATATTGCATGGAGATTGATTATAGGGTCTCCCCCTACCTGACTTACCTCCTCTGCCCCTACCTCTAGATGATCTACCTCTCCCT
>CM035416.1:69272684-69277684 GCA_020310875.1 Ceratopteris richardii
CAATCATCAATTGAGGTTTTCTCTACCTTCTTTACACCTGCCATGTCTTTGAACCTTTGTAACTTTGATCCATCCAAGCCTTTTGTAAGCATATGAGCTATCTGATCTTTTGTTGAAGTATGGATTACTTCAATCTCTTTATCCATCACCTTCTCTCTTAGAAAGTGGTACTGAATCTCAATGTGTTTGGTCCTGGCATGAAAAACAGGATTAGCAGCTAGATACAATGAACTCATATTATCTCCATATATAATTGGTACCCCATGCATAATGTCAAGACTCTTCATCAAGGTCTTGAGCCAAATCACTTCTTTTGCAGCTTCAACCATGCCTTTATACTCAGCTTCTGTAGAAGACAAAGCAACTGTATGTTGCTTCTTAGAACACCATGAGATTAACTTATCTCCCACATAACACATGTATCCATAGGTTGATCTTCTATCATCTGGATTACCTGCCCAATCTGCATCACTATAAATTTTGATATTTGTATCTGAGGTAAACCCATAATACAAACCTTCATTGAGTGTACCCTTAATGTACCTCAACACCCTTTGTCCTGCAATCCAATGTTCTTTCCTTGGGCAATGCATAAATTGAGACAAAACCCCTACTGCATATGATAAATCAGGTCTAGTTAGAGTAGCATAGATAAGGCTACCAACCAAACTCTGATATTGTCTCATGTCCTTGAATTCTTCACCTCCATACTTACTCAATTTGTGATTCACCTCCATTGGTGTAGGTGCTACCCTGCAATCATCCATTTTAAACTTGATTAACAAGTTCTTCAAATACCTTTCTTGGGTCACAAATACTCCATGTTGAGTATATGTAATCTCCATGCCCAAGAAATATGACAAGTCTCCCAAGTCACTTATCTTGAACTCCTTTTCCATTTGCCTCTTGAGCCTTTGTATTCCTTCTTCATCTGTACCTGTAAGAATTATATCATCAACATATATGCACATGTATATGAAATCATTTTCACTTGCTTTGACAAGCAAGCTACTATCTGCTTTAGACACCTGAAAACCAAGTTCTTTTAGGAACTTCACAAGTCTATAGTTCCATGCCCTTGGAGCCTGCTTCAAGCCATACAAAGCTCTCTTGAGCTTGCACACATGATCTGGATACCTTTTATCTCTGAACCCTTGAGATTGCTCCATGAATACATCATCTGAAATATAACCATTCAAAAAAGCATTCTTCACATCAAGTTGACATAGCTTCCAACCTTTACATGCAGCAATAGCAATAAGTGTCCTTATGGTTGTCATCTTTGCCACAGGACTATAGGTCTCATCATAATCAATACCATATGTTTGAGCAAAGCCTTTTACAACAAGTCTAGCTTTGTATCTAGACACACTTCCATCTGCAAACCTTTTTGTCTTGTAGACCCACTTACATCCAATAATCTTCTGACTATTTGGTTTAGGAACCAAATCCCATGTTTGATTCTCCAATAGTGCATCATATTCTTCCTGCATAGCACTCTCCCATTTTTCCTTACCTTTTGCCTCTTCATATGTAGAAGGGTCTTCATTTGTATTCACCATATAAGCATAATCTTTTGTGGCTAGAAATGAAGTATCATAACTATACCTTGTAGGTTGCCACCTATTTCTTGATGACCTTCTGAGTTCTCCACTCCTTGAAGTTTCTGGCTCTTCACATTCAGGATCAAATCTTGGTGTCTCTTCCACTTCAACCTGCACTTCATTATTCTCTTGCTCATCAAATATCTGAACTTTTGATTTACCTTTTCTTTGACTCACTTCTTCTTCATCACTTGTATTGATGTTGATTGTACCTGCATACCAAGTGCTTTGTTCATCAAATGTAACATCTTTAGAAACCATAAATTGTTTTGTTGATGGACTCCACAATCTATAGCCCATCTGCTTGTCATCATAGCCAATGAAAACATACTTTTCAGCTTTGGGTTCCAATTTGTGTCTTAATTGTGATGGCACATATGCATATGCCACACACCCAAAAACTCTGCAATGATCCAAGGTAGGTCTCTTACCCCACCAAGCCTCATATGGTGTCATACCCTGCAAGGCTTTACATGGTAATCTATTGACCAAATAAGTGGCTGTATTTACAGCCTCAGCCCACAAATAATTAGGGCAATTTTTCTCCTTCATCATGGATCTTGCAAACTCAACAAGAGTTCTATTTCTCCTTTCTGCAACACCATTTTGTTGAGGAGAGTACCTGCAAGTAACTTCCCTTTTTATACCTGCATTCCATAAGTAATCACTGAACTCATTTGAGAAATACTCTCCCCCTCCATCTGACCTTAGTCTTTTCAACTTATGACCTGTAATTCTTTCTGCATATGCTTGATAGTGTTTAAATGTATTAAACACTTCTGACTTATCTTTGATCACATAGATAGTGATCCACCTAGTAGCATCATCAACATAAATCACATAATACCTTGATCCATTTATACTGAAATCTTTTGATGGTCCCCACACATCTGTGTGTACCAACTCAAGCTTCTCTGAGTACATAAAACCATGCTTGGAATAGGAATGTTTATGAGCCTTACCTAATTGACATGCCTCACATTTGTATGTCATATGTTGACCTGCAACATTAGGCAATCCAAGCACTGAACCATTGTTAACCATATCTTTAATACCTCTTTCATTGAAATGTCCAAGCCTCTTGTGCCAAAGATCTAACTCAGAGATCTTATGTCCTCCATATGTGAACATAGCATGACCAATATTGCCTTGAATCTTCAATGTAAATAATCTTCCTTCCTTTTTTCCTGAAACAATCTGTTTATACCCTTGGCTAGGGTCTTCCACATATACTCCATCATTAGTGAACCTTACTTCATATCCCTTTTCAACAATTTGTCCTACACTTATCAAATTCTTAGGGATTGTAGGAACATACAAAACCTTACTCAATAATGTGCTTCCATCCTTGGCCTTCACTGATCCAATTGACTTCACATTGTGCTTTGTGTTGTCACCTGTTTGAACAACATGATTAAAAACTTTACTCTCCAAATCAGTCATCAAAGATATGTTACCACTCAAGTGATTGCTACATCCTGAGTCAATGTAGAAGACTCTTTGATCTTCATTCTGCCTTTCACAAGTTGCATTCATTATCAATGTTGAATCTTCCTTTTGATCTGAAGCATAATTGTAGTAGGTGTTGTTGTATTGTTGACTTTGGAATCCTCTACCTGCATTTCTTCCAAAGAAATTCCTTCCACCTCTACCTCTGTAATTACCTCTTTGATTTCTGCCACCTCTTCCTCTTGAATTATAATTTTGATTGTATCCACCATTATTCTGATTATTATGCCAACAATCATTAGCTAAGTGATTTGTCTTACCACAAATCCAGCAAGCTTTGCCTCCATCTTTGTTGTTCCTGCCTCTTCCTCTACCTTTGCCACCTCCTCTTCCTCTTAGGAAGTTGGCTTGAGTAGTTGTTCCTTCATCTTCACCTGCTTGTTGTTTTCCTTTGCTATTCTTCTTCTTGTCCTTTGAGTACATTGCATGACCTGTACTCTTGTCACCATCTCCTTTAACATCCTGCTCAAATGTTAGCATATGACCTAACAATTGATTTAAATCAGGAGTGAAATGGTCAAGTGATAACTCTGTAGACAAAATAAATGGCTTCCATTTGTCATCACCTCTCAACCCTGTAAGGATTTGCCTTACCAATTTATCTTCCTCAATGTCTTCATCAACAGCTCCTAAAGCATCTGCAATATCTTTCATCCTTGTCACATAGTCTGAAATAGATTGAGAGGCCTTCTTCTTGAAGGTAGTAAACTCTGCCCATAAGGATGCCTTCCTTGACTTTGTAGTGTTCTGGAAATGCTCCTCCAAAGCATTCCATATGTCAGTTGCACTTTCAAGACCTCTAATATGAGGTAACAAGTAATCATTGACTGCCATATATATAATGCTCCTAGCTTGAGCATCTTTCTTCATCCAATTTTTCAAATCTGCCAATTCTTCCTTAGTTGGAACACTAGGATCTCTGAACTGTGGCTTCTCTTCTTCTCCTGTGATGTAAGCAATTAAATCTTTGCTCATAAGATGAGCTTCCATCCTCATTGACCATGCAGGATAATTTTCCCTATCCAATTTCTCTATCTGTAGAGCATCTCCCATCTTGTATCCACCTGTGTATTGAAATCTTCAAGCTTTACAAACAATGTATGTACCTTTACTTCGAATTAGACTCCTTTTGCCTTTCTTGATGTCGAGTAGACTTCTCCTCAGGCTTTTGACTCCAAGCTTTCACTTCTTAGTTCTTCAAGTGTTGAATTTCTTGAATCTGCAGCAGTCGGGATCCTCCTTTCCTTGATTTGATGTCTCCTGCTCTGATACCACTGATGGAGAGTGTTAATCTCCAAAAGAACAACCTACTCTTGTGATTAGAGCACCTCTATACCAAGAGTAAGTCAAAACTTCCACTAATTTAGAGGATCAATCTCCAACTTATCAAAATTGAGAAAATCTGTGAAGAAGATAAAACACAGAAAAGTCTGCTGCACTATTTCTTCACATTGACCTATCAAACGTGTAAAGTTTTTGATGAAACTTTGTACGAATCATCTCCTAGAGATTGCGCATCACCTCCAAGTTGAATTACTTCAAAAGCTTTAGTATAACTTGAGAAATTGATTTCACAAGTTACCTATGTCTGAATCTGCACTTCTGAGAAGTCGATTTAGACACCCCTAACTTCTTAACTTCAATTCTCTCAGTACAAAACCCGTTTAAGCAAATGCTTCTAGCCACGAGTAGATCATCTTATAACTTAAAGATTAAGTGCTTACTTGCACAAAACTTTAAACTATGGAGTGAGATCTGACCAAAAGATTAAACTCGAAATTTGCGCCTGTTTCAGAGAACTGTAAACATTCAACACATATGAATGTTCCTACTTACAATTCTCCTAGCCTGTTTGCAATTAGACTCTGAAACTCAGGTCACAGGCTC
>CM035416.1:69285184-69287684 GCA_020310875.1 Ceratopteris richardii
TTTCTCTCTGAGATCTCCTCATAGCTTGAGTTGAGGATTCTGGATTCTCTTCTAGTTGCTTCATCTTCATCTTCCCTTTGGATTTCCAAGCCTTGAATTCTTCAATGTTGATGGTGTCTTCATCATCTGAGCTTGTGTCCTCTTTCTGAATTGGTTCTTGCTTGATAAGCTTGGGGAAGTCTTCTTCCATGTCATAAGGTAGACTAACCTTCCTGCATTCATTTTCATACCATGAATCATTCTCATCAAAGATGACATCTCTGCTTACCTTGAAGCCTTTGTTTGAGGGGTTGTAGAATCTGTATCCCTTCAAATTCAAATCATAACCAATGAAGATACATTTTTCAGCTTTAGGGTCTAACTTTCCTCTTACCTGTGAGGGAATATGCACATATGCTATACAACCAAAGATTTTGCAATGATCCAGAGATGGTCTTTTACCATGCCAAGCCTCATAGGGTGTCATTCCATCAAGTGTCTTTGATGGCAACCTGTTAATTAAATATGTGGCAGTAGATAAACTCTCTGCCCAAAGATAATTTGGCAATTTCTTTTCATCGTCTCTACAATGAGTCTATTCCTTCTTTCAGCTACCCCATTTTGTTCAGGTGAGTACCTTGTAGTAATCTCCCTCTTGATGCCTCTTTCCTGCAAGAAATCTTCAAAGTCATTGGAGAAGTATTCTCCACCACCATCTGACCTTAGCTTCTTCAAATGTCTACCTGTTTGATTTTCAACTAATGCAAAATACCTCTTGAAACAATTAAATACTTCATCTTTATGTTTCATGAAGTATAAGACAGTCCACCTACTATAGTCATCAATGAAGGACACATAGTACCTTGATCCAGATATGGATGGCTCCTTGCTAGGTCCCCAAACATCTGTATGCACCAATTCCAGATAATCTTCATGCATAAAACCTTTCTTGTTATAGGGCAATCTGTGTGACTTACCAAATTGACAAGCCCCACACTTGTATATCATGTGTTGCTTGGATACATTAGGTATCCCAAGTACACATCGATCCTTGCACATTTGTTTTAAGGTCCTCTCTCCAATGTGACCTAATCTCTTGTGCCAAATCTCCAATTCTGATAGTGTTTGATCCTTATAGTTGTATAAAGCAATATTCTTAGTGTCTTCAAGTTCAAAGGTAAACAATCTACCTGATTTTTCTCCCTTGGCTATCCTTCTGAATCCATGTCTTGGATCCTCCACATATGCACCATGTTGAGTGAACCTGACCTGTAGACCTTTTTCCACAATCTGACCTACACTCATCAGATTCTTGGTGATTGTTGGAACATACAACACTCTGCTCAATAAATTCTGATTACCATCACTAGTTTTGACATTGCCTACTTTAACAACTGAATGTTTAGTGTCATCACCTGTCTGCACTTGGTGCTTGCCTTTGGGTTCTTCCAAATGAGAAAGTAATGCAACATTTCCAGCTACATGATTAGAGCAACCTGAATCAATATAGAATAAGTGATCATCATTGATACCTGACTTAGATGTCATGTTCATGATCAATAAGGAATCATCTTGCTCCTCTGCATAATTGTTATAGTCTTTCCTATTTCTGTATCCTCCTTGATAGTTGCCATTGTGATTGTAGTTGTTGTTATAATTATTGTTGTAGCCATGGTAGCTTTGAGATTGGTTGAATCTGCCTCTGCCTTGAAAGTATCCTCCTCTTTGGTGACCTCTTCCTCTTTGGTTCTTGTAGTTTTTGTAGCATTCATCTGTGGTATGGTTAGACAAGCCACAAATATTGCATGGAGATTGGTTGTAGGGTCTCCCCCTACCTGACTTACCTCCTCTGCCCCTACCTCTGGAAGATCTACCTCTCCCTGCATAGTTTGCTTGGGAGGTAGAGCCTTCTTCATCAACCTTCTTACTTTTACCTTTATCTTTTATCTTCTTATCAGTATAAAGGGCAGAGGGGTTGTTACCTTTTGATTGCTCTCCATTCTTTGTGATCTTTGCTTCATGTGTAAAGAGGTGTCCAATCAAAGTTGTTAGATCAGGTGCTTGGATGTCCATGTATAAGTCCATTGCTGTGGTAAAGCTCTCCCACTTGTCATCTGCCTTTAGTCCATTGATTACTTGTCTGACTATTTGCTCTTCCTCAATCTCTTCTCCAACACTTGCAAGTTGGTCTGCAATGTCCTTGACTTTGGTAACAAAATCTAAGACTGATTGCTTTGATTGCTTCCTAAGAGTTGTAAACTCAATCCATAGCTGATTCTTTCTGGCCCTTGTGCTTGATGAAAAGTAAGTTGACAAGGTTTCCCAAGTCTCTTGGGAAGTTTTGCAATTCCTTATGTGTGGTAGAAGGAAATCAGAAATAGAGTTTAGAAGATATGACCTTGCCAAAGCATCTTTTGCTTACCATTGATTGAGTCTCTCTTGCTCTTCCTTGGTGGGTAGGCCTCTAGCTTTGAATGAGGGCAATTCCTCATCTCCTAATATGAATCCAAACAAACTCCTT
>CM035416.1:69317684-69337684 GCA_020310875.1 Ceratopteris richardii
ATGAATAGAACTCATATTGTCACAAAAATAGTTGGAGTTCCAAACTCTAATCCAAGATCTTTGAATAATGTCTTCATCCACATAGCTTCCTGCGTAGCTATGGCAAGACCTCTATATTCAGCTTCACTAGAAGAGAGAGCAACTGTGGGTTGCTTCTTGGATGACCATGAAATAAGCTTTGAACCTGCAAAGGTAAGATAGCCTGAAGTGCTCCTTCTATCTTCCTTGGAGGCAGCCCAATCTGCATAAGAAAATAGCTTCAAACCTAAATCAGATACATAAGGATAATAAAGTCCTTCATTTATGGTTCCTTTGAGATACTTGAGAACCTTTTGGCAGCATCCATATGTGGTTTCCTTGGTGTGTGCATAAATTGACTTAGCACACTCACACTGTAACATATATCTACTCTTGTCAATGTGGCATAGTTGAGACTACCCACTAGACTTTGATATGATGTGATGTCCTCTGAGTTCACCTTCATGTGAGCTCAATTTGTGATTGACCTCCATTGGAGTACCTGCAATCTTACAATCTTGCATCTTGAATTTTTCCAACATGTCCTTAATGTACTTTCTTTGACTGAGAAACAAACCATGATCTCTGTAGACAACTTCCAAACCTAGGAAGTAGGTAAGTGAACCCAAATCACTTATCTTGAACTCTTCTCTCATCTGATCTTTGATCTTCTTCATACCATCTGCATCATTTCCTGTCAATATAATATCATCTACATATACACATAAGTAGATGACCTCATAATTACTCTTTTTGATAAAGAGTGAAGGATCTGCCTTGCTTGGTTGAAAGCCTTTGTCCTACAAGAATGAAACAAGCCTGAAATTCCAAGCTCTTGGGGCCTGCTTGAGACCATACAATGATTTGTTAAGTTTACACACATAATCAGGATAAACCTGATTCTCAAAACCAGGTGGTTATGCCATATATACCTCTCTTGTTATCCAACCATTCAAGAATGCATTCTTTACATCTAGTTGAAGTATCTTCCAATTCTTGGAAGAGGCAATTATTGAGGAATCACTCACAAATTTCACATACAGACAGACATAAAAGAAAAAAGAAGGAAGCAGAATCTTTAGAAAATCAAAAGCCTCAGTTGTATAGCATGCGGAATCAGTCGATTAACCAGAATCAAGAATTGTACGACTAACAGAGCAATAAACCGCGGTGTGCATAATGGGCACATAATGCACGCATAACGTGAATTAAAGAATGAGAGCGTGGAAGATCGCAGAAGAAAAGTGTATATATATACACCAAGGATTGAAGGACTATGATGATGTGAGAATGAGAAGAAGAGGATTATGAGAGATCGCGTATGAGTGAAGAGAGAGTGAGAAGTTCTCAGAAGACGCCATAGATCGCGTATGTACAGATGAATAACAGAAACCTGGAATGTCAGGTATTCATCTGAGAGAGATGGTAATAAGAAACTACTCAGTGTAGGAGAGTTTGTACAGCTTGAGCAAGAAGAGGCCAAGCTAATTTGTACACACCTTCTCTAATAGAAAACACATGTTCATATGGAAGTTTGCACGCTCTGTTCGCATGTGAAGAATCTGAGTTTTTTTGTGTTACAGTAGAAAGTTTGTTAACCATTAACAGCTACAATTCATTATTAAACGTGTCCCTCGGTACTCTCTAAGTAAACGAATGTCTCGGTCAAAGATATCTCAGTAAATGCATTTTCGGTTAGTTATAGTTTTCTCAAAAAAGCGAGTTTTCGGTAGAACAATGAAGTATATCTCGCAGTAGAATTCGAAGCTTTGTATGAGAGATAGCTCATCTTGTAGCTAGACGTCTCTACTTTAAGCTGATCACAGTTTCCGGTGGAATGAATATGTACACACAGTACAAAGTCTAACCAGAAAGTGGCACTTCAGAACTGTGAAGTTTTCTTTAAACTTCAAGAAGAAGTTCATTCAGTGAAGGAAGTTCATGTATCACTTCCTTACTTCACATAAATTCATTTGAAGTAATCACGAGCAAAATCAAAGTTCATTCCGGTGATATTCCGATAAAATTTCGGTGACGTCCCAGTGACAGTCCGGTGAAGTTCCGGTGGAATTCAAGTCGCAGTTTAACACAGTTAAGTGACAGTAATCCTGCTAAGCTATTGCTGATTACAGAGGTGTTCTATATCACTCTAGCTTAGCTCTCTATTTGGCAGCACGGCAATTTCCGCAGGCCTGACAAGGTTCAAGCCTTTGTCGTGACGACCATCATCAACGATATCAGAGCGAAAGATAATCGCCAACAAGTGGTATCAGAGCAGGTTAGTTCCACGAGCTGCATCAGAGCCAAAAGACTCTCAAAGGCAACCTAAAGCAAACAAGAAGATCATGGCATATCATGTCCAAATTGATAAGCTGGACAGAGATAATTATCCCGCGTGGGTAATGCGTATGGAAGCCTTACTCATGAGTAAGGACTTAATGATGTATGTGACCGGAGAAGAAAAGAAGCCGACCTTCAAAGATGATAGCCAACCGGAAAAAGAAGAGTTAGAAGCCTTGAAACTGTGGCAGAAGAAAGATGCAACGGCAAGAGCCTACATTTACAACACTGTTTCAGATCATCTACTACCGCACATTAGAGGTCTGGAGAAAGCGGAGGACATATGGAGCGCATTGGAAGACCACTTCCAAAATACTACGAAAGCTAGAAAGGCTAGCTTATGGTCCGAGTTCACAACGTTCAAAAAGAAGCCGAGTCAAAGCATTAGTGACTACGTCACTAAAGATCTAGCAGATAGTCTTGGATCCATAAAAGAAGATGTCGAAAATCACAGATTGATAGCGCAACTGCTAATAGGGTTGAGAGGAGATGAAAGGTGGAAACCCTTCGTACTCTCAACTGAACTTTCTTTAAATCACTTTGTACCAGATTTAAATCAGTTACTTGGTTTGATGCTCACATATGAGCAAGATCTGAAAGGAGATGGAGATAAAGGACAAAGCTTTGCAATGTACATGAAGAACAAGAAGAAAGACAAAGGTAAGTCAAAAGATGAAGAAGAGTCGAGCGCTCAGGCTTATTATGCTAGAGCTAAAGGCACCGACAAAGCAAGAGATTTTGGAAGAGGAAGAAGTAGTCAGAATACCAACAAGAAAGCTTGCTCGATTTGTGGACTAAGTAATCATCTAGCGCATGACTGTTGGCACAACCAACAGGGAGCAAATCAAAATCAGAACAGTAATAGTAGAGGTAGTAGCTGAAGATATCAAGGTAACTTCCAAAAAGGTAGACAGAATCAAAGAGGAGGCTACGGTAGAGGTGGAACAAGAAGTTGGGGACAGGGCCAATCCTACAACACCACCTACAACAACTACGCAAATGACACGCAGAATGAAAGTCATACTTCGTTGATGATGAATTCTATCAGCACATCAGAAAACGAAGATCTAAAGGTATTTTACATTGACTCTGGATGTTCTAATCACTTGTCAGGAAACATAGAACTGATGTCAAAACTGGAAAAAGAAAGTTCAAGTCACACTGTTCAAACAGGTGACAATTCTAGACATAGCGTGCATTCAATTGGAAAGGTGAAATGTAAGAGTGGAGCAGATTTGCTAACCAATGTTTTGTATGTTCCAACAATACCAAAAAATCTGATTAGTGTGGGACAGATAGTTGAGAAAGGTTTTCAGGTCAGATTTACAAACAAAGGAGTATTTGTAGAAGATCCTGAGAACGGATATAATCAGATCGTCTCTGGAAAGAAAGAAGGCAGACTCTTTACCTTAAGAGTACAAGGGAACATCGGCCAAGCGTTGCTCACATATGATGAAAAGGTGATTACAAAACTTGATCTCTGGCACAAGAGATTAGGTCATTTCAATGAAAAAGGAATCAAAGCTATGATAGCAAATCAGTCTGCACTGGGATTACCGAACGTACAGAACCAACATATGATTCACAAATGCGAAGCTTGTCAGATGGGAAAAGCCCACAGGTTACCCTTCCAGAAGAAAGGATTCAAACATGGTGGTGTGCTAGAACTCATACATACAGATGTATGGGGACCGACAAAGGAAGGATCTATTAGCGGATCAAGGTATTATGTCCTTTTCATTGATGATGCAACAAGATGGATAACTCTTTATGTTTTGAAAGAGAAATCAGAAGCGTTTGGAGCTTTCAGACATTTTCATGCATATGTTGAAAGACTCACAGGTCGAAAGCTTAAAAGACTGAGGTCTGATGGAGGTGGAGAATACTTCTCCCGAGAGTTCAATGATTACCTTTGGAATGCAGGTATCAAGAGAGAAATAACCTGTAGGTATACACCACAACGAAACGGTATAACAGAAAGAAGGAACCAAACGGTATACCAAGCTTGAACCAAAAGCAGAGAAATATGTGTTCGTCGGATATGATGAAAAGCAGATGGGTTATAGGTTATGGAGTCCTCTAACCAAACAATTTACTGTTTCCAAAGATGTAACATTTGATGAACAGAAAAGCTGGTATGCAGATCAGAGCCATACAACTAAAGAATTTGAAGAAGAGATAAAAAGAAAAGAGAAAGGTAAATCAATCGTACAGGTGAATAAAGATGAAGATTATATGCAGACAAGTACGTCTAGGACCGGATCAGGTATGAGAAACGAAGATGAAGACGTGTATTCAGATGCACACGAAGAATATGAGCTAAGGAGGTCAAACAAAGTAAGAAGACAACCAGAAAGGTACTCGTATGACACATCGTATATAACTCAGAAAGATTATGCATATATGGTCAAAGATGATGATGAACCTCAAAGCTATGATGAAGCTAAAAGCAAGAAGTAATGGCAAGAAGCAATGGAAGAAGAATTCAGCGCATTGGAAGAGAACAAGACTTGGGAGCTTGTTCCTAAACCAAATGGTAAGAAAATAATCGGAAATAAATGGGCTTTCAAAGTTAAGAAAATTGCAGATGGAAGGATAGCCAGACATAAGGCGAGACTGGTTATCAAGGGCTATGCTCAGAGGCATGGCATAGACTATGACGAGACATTTAGTCCGGTGGCAAAGATGTCAACCATAAGGACAGTGATTGCTATAGCAGCATCGAAAGGATGGAAGCTAAGTCAACTAGATATAAAGAATCCATTCTTGAATGGATATATATCAGACGAAGTCTACATGGAACAACCAGAAGGTTTCGTAAATTCCAGATACCCAGAACATGTGTGTAGACTAAGAAAAGCACTTTATGGACTGAAGCAAGCTCCAAGAGCCTGGAACTACAGACTTGTGAAATATCTCAATGAACTTGGATACCAAAGTTCGAAGGCAGATGCAAGTCTACTCATCAAAGGAACAGAAGGAGTGATCTACATTTGTATTTATGTAGATGACATAATAATTACAGGTACCTCAGATGCAGGAATCACAGAAGTGAAGAAACTGCTCGAAAAGGAATTCAAAATCAGTGACCTGGGAAAGTTATCATATTTTCTAGGTATGGAAATCACATATACAGATCATGGTGTATATGTTACGCAAAAAGGGTATCTCTTGAACTTACTGAAGAAGTTCAATATGGAGAATTGCAGAGAAGCTTCAACACCGCTTGAAGTAAATCATAAACTCCGTAAATATGATGGTACAAAGTTCAAAGACATGAAGAAGTATCAGTTGTTAGTAGGAAGCTTAATTTACGCTACGCTAACAAGATCGGATCTCAGCTATCCGGTGGGAGTTCTCTCACAATTTATGCATTGTCCGACAGATCAACATTGGGTTGCAGGACAAAGAGTTCTTAGATATATCAAAAGAACTATAAAGGAAGGATTATATTATCCTTTTACATCAGATATAAAGCTGAGAGCATTCAGTGACTCAGACTGGGTAGGAAGTCAAGATGACAGAAGATCGACACATGGGTATATGATATATCTAGGGGATAAGCTAGTAAGCTTGTGCTCAAAGAAATAGCATACAGTAGCTTTATTGTCAACGGAAGCAGAATATAAAGGATTAGTAGAAACCGCGAAAGAAGTAATATGGATGCAGACCTTGCTCAAAAGCATGGGTATTGATCAAGGTATACCAATTATACATGGAGACAATATGAGCTCGCTGTATCTTGCAGCAAACCCAGTATTCCATGCACGAACAAAGCACATAGAGATTCAGTATCATTTCCTGAGGGAAAAGGTAATGGAGAAGGAGATAGAAATAGTCTACACTCCTACGAAAGATCAGATAGCAGATATCTTAACAAAAATCTTGGATGGAACAAAGACAAGCAGATTCAAGGAAATGGCAGGTATAAAAGAAAGAAAGATATATGAAAGACCGGAAGAGGTCAAATTAGTGATTGAGGGGGAGCTGTTCAGGAATCACTCACAAATTTGGCATACAGACAGACATAAAAGAAAAAAGAAGGAAGCGGAATCTTCAAAAAATCAAAAGCCTCAGTTGTACAGCGTGCGGAATCAGTCCGTTAACCAAAATCAAGAATTGTACGAGTAACAGAATAATAAACCGCGGTGTGCGCATAATGGGCACATAATGCGCGCATAACATGAATTAAAGAATGAGAGCGTGGAAGAGCGCAGAAGAAAAGTGTATATATATACACCAAGGATTGAAGGACTATGATGATGTGAGAATGAGAAGATATGAGAGATCGCATATGAGTGAAGAGAGAGTGAGAAGTTCTCAGAAGACGCCATAGATCGCGTATGTACAGATGAATAACAGAAACCTGGAATGTCAGGTATTCATCTGAGAGAGATGGTAATAAGAAACTACTCAGTGAAGGAGAGTTTCTACAGCTTGAGCAAGAAGAGGCCAAGCTAATTTGTACACATCTTCTCTAATAGAAAACACATGTTCATGTGGAAGTTTGCACGCTCTGTTCGCATGTGAAGAATCTGAGTTTTTTCGCGTTACAGTAGAAAGTTTGTTAACCATTAACAGTTACAGTTTGTTACTAAACATGTCCCTCGGTACTCTCTAAGTAAACGAATGTCTCGGTCAAAGATATCTCAGTAAACGCATTTTCAATCTGTTATAGTTTTCTCAGAAAAGCGAGTTTTCGGTAGAACAACGAAGTATATCTCGCAGTAGAATTCGAAGCTTTGTATGAGAGATAGCTCATCTTGTAGCTAGACGTCTCTACTTTAAGCTGATCACAGTTTCCGGTGGAATGAATATGTACACATAGTACAAAGTCTAACCGGAAAGTGGCACTTCAAAACTGTGAAGTTTTCTTTAAACTTCAAGAAGAAGTTCATTCAGTGAAGGAAGTTCACGTATCACTTCCTTAGTTCACATAAATTCATTTGAAGTAATCACAAGCAGAATCAAAGTTCATTTCGGTGATATTCCAGTAAAATGTTGGTGACGTCCCAATGACAGTCCGGTGAAGTTCCGGTGGAATTCAAGTCGCAGTTTAACACAGTTAAGAGACAATAATCCTGCTAAGCTACTGCTGATTACAGAGTTGTTCTATATCACTCTAGCTTAGCTCTCTATTTGGTGGCGCGGCAATTTCCGCAGGCCTGACAAGGTTCAAGCCTTTGCCGTGACGACCATCATCAGTGATATCAGAGCGAAAGATAATCGCCAACAGCAATACTAAGCAAAACCCTAATAGTAGGCATCTTTGCCACAGGAGAGAAGGTCTCCTCATAATCAATTCCTTGAGTTTGTGCAAAGCCTTTTGCTACAAGCCTTGCCTTATACCTGTTAATGGAACCATCAGAATTCTTCTTGAGTTTACAGACCCATCTTGAGCCTATTACCTTCATGGATGAAGTCTTGGGCACCAAATCCCAAGTATTGTTTTCCTCAAGTGCTTGAATATCTTCCTTCATTGCATGCTTCCATTCTATTTTTGCTTTGGCCTCTTCAAATGATGATGGCTCCTCTTGGTTTATGTCCTGTGCTATGTAGATAGAATGTTTAGTTACTAATGAGGTGTCAAACCCATACCTTTCTGGTTTTTTCTTTTCCCTCATAGATCTTCTTAGGCCATAATGTGATGATTCTGCCTCATGTCCAAGTTCCTGCAATTTTGCTTTACCTTTAGACTTCCATGCTTTAATCTTTTCCATCTGAGATTCTTCATCATCCTCTGAGGTGTCTTGTTCTTCCATCTTCGGTTGTTCTCTACCAAGCTTTGGAAAATCTTCTTCAAGATCATATGGTAAAAATAATTGTTGAACCTTCCTCTTGAGTAGCTATAACTTCCTCTATTGTATCCTCTGCCTCTTTGATTCCTGGAATTCCTAAAGCAATTTTCAGTTGTATGATTATTTAATCCACAAATAGAACATGAGTTGGATTCTTGGGATCTCCCCCTGCCTTGTCTACCTCCTCTTCCTCTACCTCTGCCATGTCTTCCTCTACCTGCATTGTTAGCTTGATATGTACCTGCTTCATCATCCACTTTCTTTGCCTTTCCTTTGTTATCTTTGGACTTGCTTTTATCAGTGTATAAAGCTGAAGATTGATTACGTTTAGAGCTTTCTCCATTTTTTATAAGCTTTGCCTCTTGAGTAAGTAGTTGTCCAATGAGTGTATTGAAATCAGGTACATGCATGTCCATGTACAAATCCATAGCTGTGGTGAATGCCTCCCACTTGTCATCTGCCTTCAAGCCATTGATGACCTGCCTTACAATTTGCTCTTCATCTATTACCTCTCCAATGCTTCCCAACTGATCTGCTATGTCCTTGAGCTTTGTGACAAAATCAGTCACATTTTGTTTGGGAGCCTTCTTGAGAGTTGCGAAATCCAGCCATAGTTGATGCTTCCTAGCTTTGGTACTTGAAGAAAAGAAAGCTTCAAGTGCATCCCACACTTCCTGAGATGTCTTACAACTTCTAATGTGAGGCAACAAAAAATCTGAGATAGAGTTGAGGAGATAAGACCTTGCAAGTGCATCCTTGGAGCACCATGTGCTCAATCTTTCTTGCTCTTCTTGTGTTGGTTGACTTTTGTTCCTGAAACTTGGCATCTTCATCTCCAGCCACATAACCATATAAACTTCTACCTTGGAGATAAGATTCCATTCTTAATGACCAAGCTGAGTAGTTACCTCTGTCCAATTTGTCAATTGATGAAGGAAATCCATCTCCCATGTTGTCCAACCTTGCTCTGATACCACTGTGAAGAGATGGATAGGTATGTGCTTGAAGATGAAGAGGTGTTGCAAAATCCTTGATCTACACCAGCCAAATGAACTCCAGAAGTATATGGTGGGCCCTTTTAGCTTGCCAATGGATGTATTAGACACCCTATGTACCTTGGAAGATCACTCACAAAAAGATAGATCAAAACAGATAAGTTGGAGTTAGCTCAGAGGTGAAAAACTTGCTATTTTTGTTCATACACTTGTCCAGTGTTTTGCATAATTCTCTGAGCACAGCAGCAATTAGCTTAATTCCTCCTGGGGAACTCTAGATAACTTAAAAGCTAACTTTCAAGAGTAATATCATAAAAAATAATGAGCCACACATTGAGAATGAGTTTTAACAAGTGATGACATCATCTTGATTTTCACGGCCTGCTACAGTTTGAGACCAGTGAGCCGAAAAATGAACATAACTCCAGATTGAGGAAACCAATGATTATGAAACTTTGTATGCTTATACTAGACAGTAAGCTAAATCCAACAAGCTTTAACTCATTGAATTTGGGTACGTACACACTGAGAAACAGCTCTAACACGATGAGTAAAAACATCTAGTACCTGACAGAGAAGTGAAAATGATAGACAGGGTTGATTTCAACTGAACATAACTAAAGATTACAACATCATGAAATGAAAATTGATACGCATATAGTAGACTTATAGAGCTAACTTTACCAAGTTAAATCACTAAAAAATGATGCACCAAGCTCAGAGAAACCATCTCTGCAATCTGACTGAGAAAACTGAGAGATATGGCAGTGAGTAGTACACTTCACAAGAACATGGAAATATGAACTCAAATGATCATGAAAATGAAAGTATATTGCTTGTACAATACAATGGACTTACTGATACATATGTGTGCCTTGGAATCACACCTTGATATGGCATAAAGCTCAGCTCTTGGAGGTCTTCACATAGGTCTCTCTAACCATGACTAAAGCAGCCATCTATTTATAGTTGAGTTTGGGAGGTTGACTTCCCTCAATCACTCTCCAATAAATTAGTGATTGATTTGATTCTCTACCTACCAGAAATCATGAATTTGTGGCTCCTCTTTCCCTTTTTGATCAAGTGGACTCAACCACTTAAGATTCTTTCACTTTTAGATTAAGTAAACTCTTCAAAAGTTACAAGAGGTAGTTCACAAGTGAACTTTGTATAGTCTTCATTTTAAAGCTTCTTCTATGACTTTGTGGGACTCAAGCCAATACTTAGGCTTGTCATAGACTTGCTCCAACAAATTTCAGTGTTTATTTACTTGAAAGGGCTCATTTTTTAATATATATATCAGAAGTGACTTTTTTTTTAGTTTACTTTTTAATTTTCCTTTTGAAAGAGTAATATTTTTAAAATCCCTCCAAAAGTAGAGTGCCACATCATCAAATCCGTAACTACTCTTCACCCAAAAAATGACTTTTTCAAAATTTCATCATTTTTGTCTATTCTTAGTGGAAAAACACACTGTGACCCATCCACATCCAAGAAAACAAAATTTTCCTGAGAAAATCATGCTCTAGCATCTCTTCCAAACAAATTTATGGTCTCTTTCTCAGTATTGTTTAATTGTTGCAAAAGATGGTGTTGACACCTATTACAAACCTCACATTAGGATGTCCTCATGCCTTAGCATCAATAAGTATCCATGTTTGTGTGCCCAGAGAGTTTGCTCCAAATACACAGTGCAACAATGATGTGAACTCTCAAAATGAGCGTCGTGAAGCTGGAGAAAAGAATATTGATCTTTGGACTCATGGTTCATTATACCCTCCTGATCCAATGTCTTCTTACCATCCAACATTCCATAACCTCTCAACTTTACTTCAGTTCATCGATGCTAGTAAAGCTGGGCTCTTAGGTTATTGTCAACGATTATCTACACATTCAACTGTCATTACTAAGTATTGGATTCAACAATATCAACTGAATCATACAAGGTTGTGTTGGTGCAGGGCAATCAACAATAAAAGTTTTAATGAAGGTTTGGAAAATTCAAGTTGTGAAGCATGAAGGAAGAATACATCCAGAAGATGAAGAGGTGTACACATATATACATTAATACAGAGATAGTTCACTTATACTTTTGTATAGTCCTGATATTGTAAATATTTGCCTATATATACAAGTAAAAGGTCGGGACAAATATGAGAGAGCATGAGAATAGAGTAATCAGTAGTTGTATGAGTCATTAGACATCTTAGAAGTGAGTTGAGACTCTATCATCACTCAGTTGTAAATTTCTTCAGAAATGGAAGAAAAATTGTGCCCGATGTTTCTGTGCATTCTCCTTCTGTGCTTGATCATTTTGAGAATCCTTTTGTAGATTTCTAAGTCCATAGTTAATGAGTCTATGGTTACGGTTTGAGAGCCTAATTGTAAACAAGCTGTGAGAATTATGTGTAGGAACATTCATATGTGAAGAAGTGTTCACTGGTTCCTGAAACAGGCGCAAAATTTGATGTTAATGTTTTGGTCAGTTCTCCTTCCACAGTGTAAAGTTTTGACCAAGCAAGCACTCAAACTTTAAGTTGGAAGGTAAGCTATGTGTGGCTAAAAGAATTTGCATAAATGGGTTCTAGATTGAGAGAACTAAGTGTTAAAAGTTATAGGTGTCTAAATCGACATCTCAGAAGAGCAGTTTTAGACATAGGTAACTTGAGTTAATTTCTCAAGATACACTGAATCTTTTGGAGTGATTCAACTTGAAGAAGGTGCACAAACTGTAGAAAACACCTTGTGCAAAGTTTCATCAAAAACTTTACACAATTGATAAGGTAATGAGAGAGATATGTGCAACAGACTTTCTATGTATTCATCTCCTTCACAGATTTTTCAAAATCTTCATAATTAATCATTGATCCTCTAAAATTGGTGAAAGTTTGAGTTATTCTTGTTATAGAGGTGCTCTAATTACAAGATTAGCTTGTTCTTTTGGAGATTAACACTCTCCATGAGTGGTATCAGAGCACGAAGCATCAGAATTGAAGGAAGGAGGACCCCGACTGCTACAGGTGCAAAGAATTCAACATCTGAAGGTTCAAAAGGTGAAAGCTTGAGGGCAAAGCTTCAGAAGGAGGTCATACGACATCAAGGAAGACAAAAGGAATATTATTCGAAGTAAAGGTACATTTATTACTCATAAAGATCAAAGAATTCAATATACAGGTGAAGAAAAGATGGAAGATTCTCTTCAAATAGAGAAGTTGGATAGAGAGAACTATCCAGCATGGTCAATGAGGATGGAAGCTCATCTTATGAGCAAAGACTTGATAAGTTACATCATAGGTGAAGAAGAAAAGCCTCAGTTCAGAGATCCTAGTGCTCCAACTAGGGAGGAATTATCAGATTTGAAGAATTGGATGAAGAAAGATGCTCAAGCTAGGAGCATTATCTATATGGCAGTCAATGACTACTTGCTACCTCATATTAGAGGTCTTGAAAGTGCAAGTGATATATGGAATGCTTTGGAGGAGCATTTCCAAAACACCACAAAGTCTAGGAAGGCATCCTTGTAGGCAGAATTTACCACATTCAAGAAGAAGACCTCTCAATCCATCTCAGATTATGTAACCAGAATGAAGGACATTGCAGATGCATTAGGAGCAGTTGATGAAGACATTGAGGAGTATAAATTGGTAAGGCAAATCCTCACAGGTTTGAGAGGTGATGACAAATGGAAGCCATTCATTTTGTCTACTGAATTATCACTTGATCATTTTACTCCTGACTTAAATCAGTTGCTAGGATATATGTTAACCTTTGAGCAGGATGTCAAAGGTGAAAGTGATAAAAGTACAGGTCATGCAATGTATTCAAAGGATAAGAAAAAGAATATCAAAGGAAAGCAACAAGCAAATGAGGATGAAGGTACAACTAGCCAAGCTAACTTCCTAAGAGGAAGAGGAGGTGGCAAAGGTAGAGGAAGAGGCAGGAGTAATAAAGATGGAGTCAAAGCTTGCTGGATTTGTGGTAAGACAAATCACTTAGCTAATGATTGTTGGCATAATACTAGAGTAATGGTGGATATAATCAGAATTTTAATTCAAGAGGAAGAGGTGGTAGAAATCAAAGAGGTAATTTCAGAGGTAGAGGTAGTAGAGGTTACTTTGGAAGAAATGCAGGTAGAGGATTCCAAAGTCAACAATACAACAATACCTACTACAATTATGCTTCAGATCAGAAGGAGGATTCAACATTGATAATGAATGCAACTTGTGAAAGGCAAAGTGAAGACCAAAGAGTCTTCTACATTGACTCAGGGTGTAGCAATCAGCTGAGTGGTAACATAGCATTGATGATTGACTTGGAAAATAAAATAACTAATCATGTAGTTCAAACAGGTGACAATACAAAGCACAATATGAAGTGAATTGGATCAGTGAAGGCCAAGGATGGTAGTACTCTCTTGAGTAAGGTTTTGTATGTTCCTACAATTCCTAAGAATTTGATAAGTGTAGGACAAATTGTTGAAAAAGGTTATGAAGTTAGGTTCACTAATAAAGGAGTGTTTGTGGAAGACCCTAGCAATGGGTATAAACAAATTGTTTCAGGGAAGAAAGAAGAAAGATTGTTCACATTCAATATCCAAGGTAATGTTGGTCATGCCTTGTTCACTTATGGAGGACATAAGATCTCTAAGTTAGATCTTTGGCACAAGAGGCTTGGACATTTCAATGAAAGAGGTATCAAAGATATGGTTAATAATGGTTCAGTGCTTCGATTGCCTAATATTGCAGGTCAACATATGACATACAGATGTGAGGCATGTCAATTAGGTAAGGCTAATAAGCAATCTTATTCCAAGCATGGTTTTATGTATTCAGAAAAGCTTGAATTGGTACACACAGATGTGTGGGGGCCATCAAAGGATTTCAGTATCAATGGTTCAAGGTATTATGTGATTTATTGATGGAGAGTGTTAATCTCCAAAAGAAAAAGTTACTCTTGTATTTAGAGCACCTCTATAACAAGAATAACTCATACCTTCACCAATTTTAGAAGATCAATACTCAATTCTCAAATTTTCTGAACAAACTGTGAAGAAGGAGATTACACAGAAAGTCTGCTGCACATAATTCACTCATTGCCTTATCAAATGTGTAAAGTTTTTTATAAAACTTTGTACGAGTTGTCGCCTATAGATTGGGCACCTTCTCCAAGTTGAATTACTCCAAAAGATTCAGAAAATCTTGAGAAATAACTTCAACAAGTCACCAATGTCTAAAACTGTTCTTGTGAGAAGTCGATTTAGACACCTATGACTTTAAACCTTTCGTTCTCTCAATCTAGAACCCGTTTCTACAAATGCTTTTAGCCACAAGTAGCTTGCCTTCCAACTTAAAGATTGAGTGCTTGCTTGCTCAAAACTTTAAACCGTGGAAGGAGAACTGATCAAAAGATTTGTATCAAATTTTGCGCCTCCTGTAACTTCACTTCTTCTCATTCACACATGCAAATGTTCCTATACTTAATTCTCTCATCCTGATCACAATTGGAAGCTAAAAACTTGTACAAAAGTCGATTACCTATAGACTTAAACTTGTACAAAAGAATTTCACAAAAGATCTAACACAGAAGGAGAAAACTCAGAAATATCGGGTGCAACATTTTCTTCATTTCTGAGAAAAATTACAACTGATTGATGAGATAGTCTTGACTCACTTCCAAGATGTCTAATGACTCTTACAACTCTTGATTACTCTATTCTCATGCTCTCTGATACTTGCCCCGAGATTTTCCAAAGTATATATAGACAAAAATTTACAAACTTATGACTACTCAAAGATATAAGTGAACTATCTCTGAAATAATGTACATATGTGTACACATCTTCCAAATTTTGAATGTGTCCTTCTTTCATGCTTCACAACTTGTTCTCTTCTCAAATCCTTGACGTCATTTCGATTTCAAAACATCAATTGGTGATTGTCCTGCACCAACAGCTCCCCCTCAATCATCAATTGAGGTTTTCTCTATCTTCTTTATGCCTACCATGTCTTTGAATCTCTCTAGCTTTGGTCCATCCAAGCTTTTGGTAAGCATATCAGCTATCTGATCTTTTGTTGAAGTATGTATGACTTCAATCTCTTTATCCATCACCTTCTCTCTTAGAAAGTGATACTGAATCTCAATGTGTTTAGTCCTTGCATGAAACACAGGATTAACAGCTAAATATAATGAAATGTTATCTCCATAAATGATAGGTGTACTCTGTATGGTGTCAAAACTCTTCATGAGAGTCTTAAGCCATATCACTTCCTTTGCAGCTTCAACCATACCTTTGTACTCTGCTTCTGTAGGTGACAAAGCAACTGTGTGTTGCTTCTTTGAACACCAAGAAATTAACTTATCTCCCACATAACACAAGTATCCATATGTTGATCTCCTATCATAAGGATTACCTGCCCAATCTGCATCACTATATATTTTGATGTTTTTATCTGATGTAAAACCATAATACAAACCCTCTTTGAGTGTACCCTTAATGTACCTCAACACTCTTTGTCCTGCAATCCAATGTTCCTTCCTAGGACAATGCATGAATTGAGACAAAACTCCAACTGCATATGATAAGTCAGGCCTAGTTAATGTAGCATAGATAAGACTACCAACCAAACTCTGATATAGCTTCATATCCTTGAATTCTTCTCCACCATATCTACTCAATTTTTGATTCATCTCCATTGGAGTAGGTGCTACCCTGCAATCATTCATTTTAAACTTGATTAACAAGTTTCTCAAATACCTTTCTTGAGTCACATACACTCCATGTTGAGTGTATGAAATATCCATGCCCAAGAAATATGACAAGTCTCCCAAGTCACTGATCTTGAATTCTTTCTCCATTTGCTTCTTTAGGCTTTGAATGCCTTTCTCATCTGTACCTGTAAGAATTATATCATCAACATATATGCACATGTAAATGAACCCATAATTACTTGCTTTAACAAGCAAGCTACTATCTGCCTTAGATACTTGAAATCCAAGTTCTTTCAAGAACTTCACAAGTCTATAATTCCATGCCCTTGGGGCCTGCTTGAAACCATACAAAGCTCTCTTGAGCTTACATACATGATCTGGATACCTTCCATCTCTGTATCCTTGAGGTTGCTCCATGAAAACATTATCTGAAATCTAACCATTTAAAAAAGCATTCTTCACATCTAATTGACATAATTTCCAACCTTTACATGCAGCAATGGCTATGAGTGTCTTGATGGTTGTCATCTTTGCCACAGGACTATAGGTCTCATCATAATCAATACCATATGTTTGAGCAAACCCTTTCACAACAAGTCTAGCTTTATACCTAGACACACTTCCATCTGCAAACCTCTTAGTCTTGTAGACCCATTTGCATCCAATGATCTTCTGACTGTTTGGTTTAGGAACCAAATCCCATGTCTGATTCTCCATTAATGCATCATATTCTTCCTGCATAGCTTTCTCCCAATCTTCCTTACCTTTTGCCTCTTCATATGTGGAAGGGTCTTCATCTGCCTTTATCATGTAAACATAATCTTTGGTAGCCAAAAAAGAAGTATCATAGCTATACCTTGTAGGTTGCCACTTGTGTCTTGATCACCTTCTGAGTTCTCCACTCCTTGAGGTTTCTGGTTCTTCACAGTCAGGATCAAATCTTGGCATTTCCTCAACTTCAACCTGCACTTCATTATTCTCCTCTTCATCAAATATCTGAACCTTTGATTTACCTTTCTTTTGACTCACAACTTCTTCATCACCTGTATTAATATTGATTGTACCTGCATACCAAGTACCTTGCTCATCAAATGTAACATCTTTTGATACAAGAAATTGTTTTGTGGATGGACTCCACAACCTATATCCCATCTGCTTATCATCATAACCAATGAATACATACTTTTTCAGCTTTAGGTTCTAACTTGTGTCTTAATTGTGATGGCACATATGCATATGCCAAACATCCAAATACTTTGCAATGATCCAAGGTAGGTCTCTTACCCCACCATGCCTCATATGGTGTCATACCCTGCAAAGCTTTACAAGGTAGCCTATTGACCAAATAAGTAGCTGTATTTACAGCCTCAGCCCACAAATAATTTGGGCAATTTTTCTCCTTTATCATTGACCTTGCAAACTCAACAAGAGTTCTATTTCTTCTCTCTGCTACACCATTTTGTTGAGGAGAGTACCTACAAGTGATTTCCCTTTTTATACCTGCATTCCACAAGTAATCAATGAACTCATTAGAAAAATACTCTCCCCCTCCATTTGACCTTAGTCTCTTCAATTTATGGCCTGTAATTCTTTCTGCATACACATGATAATGTTTGAATGTATTGAATACCTCTGACTTATCTTTGATCACATAGATAGTGATCCATCTAGTAGCATCATCAACATAAATCACATAATACCTTGAACCATTTATACTGAAATCCTTTGATGGTCCCCACACATCTGTGTGGACCAACTCAAGCTTCTCTGAATACATAAAACCATGCATGGAGTAAGATTGCTTATGAGCCTTACCTAATTGACATGCCTCACATCTGTATGTCATATGTTGACCAGCAACATTAGGCAATCCAAGCACTGAACCATTGTTAATCATATCTTTGATACCTCTTTCATTGAAGTTTCCAAGTCTCTTGTGCCAAAGATCTAACTCAGAGATCTTATGTCCTCCATAAGTGAACAAGGCATGACCAACATTACCTTGAATCTTCAATGTGAATAATCTTCCTTCTTTCTTCCCTGAAACAATTTGTTTATACCCATTGATAGGGTCTTCCAGAAACACTCCTTCATTAGTGAATCTAACTTCATAACCTTTTTCAACAATTTGTCCTACACTTATCAAATAATTAGGAATTGTAGGAACATACAAGACCTTACTCAAGAGAGTACTTCCATCCTTGGCCTTCACTGATCCAATTGACTTCACATTATGCTTTGTATTGTCACCTGTTTGAACAACATGATTAGATACCTTATTTTCCAAATCAGTCATCAATGCTATGTTACCACTCAGGTGATTGCTACACCCTGAGTCAATGTAGAAGACTCTTTGGTCTTCACTTTTCCTTTCACAAGTTGCATTCATTATCAATGTTGAATCCTCCTTCTGATCTGAAGCATAGTAGGTATTATTGTATTGTTGACTTTGGAACCCTCTACCTGCATTTCTTCCAAAGTAACCCCTACTATCTCTTCCTCTGAAGTTACCTCTTTGATATCTGCCACCTCTTCCTCTTGAATTAAATTCTGATTATATCCACCATTACTCTGATTATTATGCCAACAATCATTAGCTAAGTGATTTGTCTTACCACAAATCCAGCAAGCTTTGACTCCATCTTTATTATTCCTGCCTCTTCCTCTACCTTTGCCACCTCCTCTTCCTCTTAGGAAGTTGGCTTGACTAGTTGTGCCTTCATCTTCATTTGCTTGTTGCTTTCCTTTGCTATTTTTCTTCTTATCCTTTGATTACATTGCATGACCTGTACTCTTGTCACCTTCACCTTTGACATCCTGCTCAAAGGTTAACATATGTCCTAGTAACTGATTTAAGTCAGGCGTAAAATGATCAAGTGATAATTCAGTAGACAGAATGAATGGCTTCCATTTTTCATCACCTCTCAAACCTGTGAGGATTTGCCTTACCAATTTATCCTCCTCTATTTCTTCATCAACAGCTCCTAATGCATCTGCAATGTCCTTCATTCTGGTTACATAATCTGAGATGGATTGAGAGGCCTTCTTCTTGAATGTAGTAAATTCTGCCCACAAGGATGCCTTCCTAGACTTTGCGGTATTTTGGAAATGCTCCTCCAAAGCATTCCATATATCACTTGCACTTTCAAGACCTCTAATGTGAGGTAGCAAGTAATCATTTTCTGCCATATAGATGTACCTCTATCTGTATATTGAATTCTTTAAAATTTATGAGTAATAGATGTACCTTTACTTCAAATAATACTCCTTTTGTCTTCCTTGGTGTCGTATGACCTCCTTCTCAAGCTTTTCCCTCAAGCTTTCACCTTTTGAACCTTCAGATGTTGAATTCTTTGCACCTGCAGCAGTCGAGGTCCTCCTTCCTTCAATTCTGATGCTTCCTGCTCTCATATCACTGATGGAGAGTGTTAATCTCCAAAAGAACAAGTTACTCTTGTATTTAGAGCACCTCTATAACAAGAATAACTCAGACCTTCACCAATTTTAGAAGATCAATACTCAATTGTCAAATTTTCTGAACAAACTGTGAAGAAGGAGATTACACAGAAAGTCTGCTGCACATAATTCACTCATTGCCTTATCAAATGTGTAAATTTTTTTATAAAACTTTGTATGAGGTGTCGCCTATAGATTGCGCACCTTCTCCAAGTTGAATTACTCCAAAAAAATCAGTAAATCTTGAGAAATAGCTTCAACAAGTCACCTATGTCTAAAACTGTTCTTTTGAGAGGTCGATTTAGACACCTATGACTTTAAACCTTTGGTTCTCTCAATCTAGAACCCGTTTCTACAAATGCTTTTACCCACAAGTAGCTTACCTTCCAACTTAAAGATTGAGTGCTTGCTTGCTCAAAACTTTAAACTGTGGAAGGAGAATTGATCAAAACATTCGTATCAAATTTTGCACCTCCTGTAACTTCACTTCTTCTCATTCACACATGAAAATGTTCCTATACTTAATTCTCTTAGCCTGATCACAATTGGAAGCTAAATGATTGTACAGAGGTCGATTACCTATAGACTTAGACTTGTACAAAAGCATTTCACAAAAGATCTAACACAGAAGGAGAAAACTCAGAAATATCGGGCACAACATTTTCTTCATTTCTGAGAAAAATTA
>CM035416.1:69350184-69365184 GCA_020310875.1 Ceratopteris richardii
AGATCGTCGTTGACTGCTCTGTCTGCTTGTACTTTCTCTTCTCTCTGACTCCCTTCTTAAGCTTCCTTGCCTAGTGAGTCCTTCACTTCCAACACCCCCCCCTCTCTCGCGTCTGTCGTCCCTGACAAACCCTTGTTGGGTGGGCCGTTGGATGTAGTACTCAACAACGTCTTGTGCTAAGTGATGTTCTGCAATCCGCAACCCTTTGGCCAAGTCCGTGAGTAAAGCATCCCAATCTACCGGCCCGGGAACCTCTGGATGTGGTATACGTAACTTTTCTGAATGAAGAGCTTGTTCCACTGCAAACAACTGCAATAAATGTGATGGTTTGGGAATGAATATCTCTGAATGATATTCCGAGAATCCCGTGACGAACATTTCTTCAAACGTCTGTTTGAAGCAGGCTGGTAGATACTTGATGCGCGCGTGCCATGCATATACAACATTAATAGATGGTGTTGCACTCATGTCGTAGACGAGGTCCTGATTACCTTCATTAAATCCAAGAGCTGACAGATGGGGCTCCTTGACATTTTTGAAAGTCTTGAAGGTAACCAACATGAGTTCAAAAATTTTAAGGCACATTTGGGCCATGACATCTGGTACATTTTTAAACCTGACCCCCCAATGCCGAATCGTCGAGATCATGTATCCTATGGTAGGTTGGCCTTTGGGTGGTGCTAAGTAAACATAATTGAGCCATTTCTCACATCCTTTGTTTGTCAGCACCATTTTTGTGTATTCCGGCCATGACCTTCTTCGAAACACAGGACAGTAGCATGGGTTGTATTTGATGTACAAAGGCATGTTATTCCATGTTCTTACCATCTCTGGGTAGGTTTCCAGTAGACGAATCCTCCACATCGGTTGATGAATATTGCCCTGCTTGGCACTTGCTGGGATGTCGTCCGGTGCGAACTGTGTAGCCGAGGTTGGTTCTTTTGATGTGTGACTCTTGATTTCCGCATTGTAATCCGCCATTAGGACACAGAAAGGAACATACAAATTGTCGGATGTGCCGATCCACCTATGATGGGAGAGATTCCTAAAGTAATCCGATTTTATGACTACTTCTTCCAAGTGTGACATAGATGCTATCTGAACTGCCACTCTATCATCATGGGTTGTGGCCACTTTCTCTAACCTCTGCATCCATTCAGGAGCCTCTATCTCTATGGTGTCCATGCCCTCTTCTGTTTGCTTGCCCCCTGGTGCAGGCATGGGAACATACGGGTCTTCGAAAGTTTCCTCTATCTCGATTGGCACTAGATCTTCAGGCTCAGGCTCGATAAGGGGAGAGGGTTGACGTTCGTATTGCATGACTTTGCTGCATAATTCTTCAATTTCTGCCCTGAGTTTTGTGACCTCTTCGGATGTGTCGTTTGTGGTTGTGGCTTTGCTTGGTGACTCCTGCTGAGTCGCCAGTTGCTTAAGTAGATCATCCCTTTCTCGTTCTAACGCTGCATGGGCCTCCAGGAGGTCGGCATGGGTTTCTAACACAGTTTTCATATTTTTCTGGGTCGATTTCCTGCGGGGAACCTTCCATGGCTGCTTCCAAGTTTTCTTCATTCTGTTTCTGCAGCCGTTTATTCTCTTCGAGAGTTGTAGACATGTGTTTTCGTAGGAGGGCTAAGTTGCGTCTAAGTTTGAGATTCTCCGTTATCTGGGAGTGTAGCAATTCATCCATATGTTGTCTTTCCTCTACATCTGACTGGGGTGGGTTGGCTACTAACTGCTCGTGTTGTTCCTGTAAGGTGGTATGGTGTTGTTGTAGTAGCCGCTTTTCCCTTTCGAGATCCATGAAGCATAGTTGAAGTTCCTCATGACTTCGAAAGAGTCGCGTATGTTGGTTATCAAGATGCTGGTAGTGCTGTTGTAGTTGCGACATACACTGATACATATTATTAAATACATTATTAATAGGGATGGATGCGGGAAGGGGGTTGGATGCAGAAGGGAAGGGAAAGGGGAAGGGAAATGGAAGTGTGGATGTGGTGCTGGAAAATGGTGAAGTGGGAGGTGGGGGAATGGGAGATGGTGGATGCATGGGGGGAGGGAGAGGTGCGGAGGTGGGGGAGATGTCCATAAGATCAATGGTGGATGCAGTAGTGGGAGTGATTGTGAATAGTGGAATTGTGGGTGCGGTGATAGTGGTGAAAGTGTAAAGTGGTGTGTGCAATTGTGAATACGAACTGCCCGAAAGTGTGATCGGGGGGTTGAGATTTTCTGTGGCCGCGGTTGGAACTACTGTTTCAGTGGCCGTATAGACAAAGGAAGTGGAGATAGGGTGTGTGGGTTGTGTGACGGTCTGTGCTTCGGTATGGGTAGTGGACTCTGAGGCGGTGACGGTCGTGGTTACACTGGTTGTGGGAGGTGAATGTGGTGGAGTTGGAGGCAGGGGTGGCAACGGGGGTGACGGAGGTGCACTTGATACATGGGTTTCCTCAGTATCGTGGACAGTGTGTGCGGTGCCCGTGGTTGTGGATGTGCCTTGTGGTTCTGATACTAGTACATTCATCTGCTTTCCTGCTCGAGGGGGGCGTCTGCCATATCTTCGTTCCGTTCTTTGTGCTTGTGCAAGGGCGGTATGCACCGTTTCAGGTACTCCCAAAGCCTCAGATATCATGTCAAGCGTGGTGCGGTATTGCTCGTCTACGCCTTCCTCCTCAAGGATTTGATTCATGAGGGCCTTGCCTGCTGCTAGGGACAGTCTATGTTGCTCATGCACTCTGTTCATGGTATCATAGAGCTTCTTCAATGCCTTCGTGTAAGCGGGGGCACCTTCAAGTACCTGCAGGGCTTCCTGATCATATTCCTGCTCTTCTTCCTCGGATTGTCCATCATGTTCCTCCTCTTGTCCTTCTTCTTCTTCACCCTCCACATCGACGATTTCTGGTTGTCTGGGATGGGGTTGGTCTGTAGCAGTTTGTTGTCCACTAGCTTGTTCTGCCTCGACTTCTGCGTTAACAACCTCAATGATTCTGGCTACCTCCTCATCAGTTAAGTCTTCTAAAGTGAATCCGTGAGGAAACTCTAGGTCGGTTGGTACGGGTGGGAACACCAGATTAGGTCCGTTAGTGCTGTGCCTTGGTAATCTGATAGTGAAGGGTTGCACCCGCCTTGGAAGTCGTGGAGTGGTCTCTGGAGTCAATGTTGCACCGCGGGATTGTGCGCAGGGCATCTGAACGGCGCCTCTCATTTTCTTGGATGGTGGTCCTGCAGAGGATAATCGGCACTGAAACTCTTGTACCCTGGTCCAAATGAGTGCCCTTTGCACTGGTACATCATACACAAGACATCTGTACACAATCCTGGTCAAAGCACAGCATCCGTACAGTACATACTTTTGTTTTTTATACCACCTTTGATGAGCCAAGTGGATTTGGTCGATAATCCAGTGGGGCATGTTGATTGTCAAATCAAAGGCATCAGCCAAGTATAAACTAAACCATATCTTTTTAGGTGGCATTGTGAACCTCTTCTGGGCGGGAAATGCAAAGTGCTGCATGACCATTCGCAAATGAATAGCGATTGCAGGCGTCATTGCCACCATGTCTTTTAACTTTGTCAGATTCCTGTTCTTTATATTGTCGGGGACCATAGTCTCTTTCTCCGTAGGAATATGCATACCTTTCATGTCTAGAGCTTCCCTTACCAAGTTGATAGTTAATCTGAAATGCTTGAGCTCATTGCCCCTTGTGAGAGATGGGAGGACAAAGGAGCTATATCCCTTTTTGTCTTTGCTCAGAGTAAGGGTGCTAATCAAATAAGAGCATCTTAGAAAATCCGGCTTTGGCAACTGGAATTTGAAGTACTCGTAGAGTCCTGCCTTCTTCCATATAGGTTTCAGTCCTTCATTATTCTGCAGTCTCTCAAATTCCCTAGTGAAAAAGTGATACCTCCCCCAGCGCCCATTGAATTCTATCTCGGCCTCCCACATATAAGTGCCTTCACCTAGGGGTCCTGCCACATCACTGAACCAATGAGAGTTTTTACTGACTGGCATAGTGTGCCCTTGTGGAGGGTTCTGAACCGGTATGGCGTGTAATGCTCTCAATGCTACAGGGCGTTCCTTCAATTCCTCCTCAACGGGAAGACTTTCAATATCCACGACTTGGGGGCTGGTGCCTATCTAGGAGCTAGTTCCTGCCTGTATCTGCCATGTTACTTCTTGCCTCCTGATTCTGTGAGAATATAGAAACATGTGTTAACATTGTAAAGGACAAGATAGAACCGTTTTTGTCCCCATTACAACATTAACATGAGGTTCGGGAGAGATTAGTGGGTTAGTAAATGCTCGATGCTTGTGTGTGTAGTTAGGGATTGGTTAGACCTAGGAGCTAAGTGGAATGATGTGGTGTGAGAGTGACGTAGTTAGTAGGTGGGCATGGATTTACAACTGGGGTCTGGGGGTTTATTACAAGTTTTAGGTTGCCAAATGCAATGGATAGGTTTTGATTTTGACTTTGTGGAGGCTCTGGGGAGTGTGATAGGGTATTTACTTGAAAAATGGGGCTTTTTAGGAACCCATTTACAAGTGATTCCACTTGTGCTCATGGAAGAATACGTGTTAGTGCGTGATGTGTAAGACTGGGCCTCAGATGTTCGCGTGAGTGAAACATGTTGTACAGGGTTTGGCCTTGGTGTAGCTATTTGAGCCCGCAAGCAAGCCTTAGGCACCCAAATTTGTCGTGATTGTGGGCTGGCCTTCATTGACTTCTTGGGTACCCAAATAGACTTCAGAACTTATGAAAGGCTTCTTATTAGTATCGTGCTGTTGATTACTAATAAGAGGTTTTGGTCGTGGTGTTGGCCTGGTCGGAACAGGGTGTTTGCCTTTTCGCCTCCATACTTGTTTCATCGACTAAAACAATCTGCTTTGCTCCTTTTTTTGGCCTCCAATTTAGGTAGTGTTCTGCTTCTTCTGTATTTGATCTGCCGTTGGCTGCTGCATCCTTCTGACCTTTGGAAAAGAAGGGAGTTCCGTCCTCTCCCTGGCTCCATTGTTGAGACAAGCCTCTTTCTGCATCATACAGTGTTGGACAAAAATAGCATTGTCAACTTCATGTGTGCCCCTGGAAGGACCAGGAGTTTGTGCCTTGCCTAGTTCCTTGAGTGCCTCATTTTCCAATTCAATTGTAATTCGGCTATGATCTACCCATACCTGAAGAAGTCCGCTTCTTAGGTTTAGGTTGACTGCATGATCATAGATCCAGTCCTGACCCACGACAAGAGGCTCCGTGAGGTCCTCATCTTGACACACTAATACTTTGACTATCATTACTTCGTCTTGAATGGAGATGGGAAGATCCACCTCGCCCATGCAAGGTGTTTCCACACCTCCCAATCCTATGAGATATGCTTCTATAGGATTGACAGTTAATCTCAATACTTGACAGTAAGACAATTTAACAGCACTAGTGGCTGCACCTGAGTCAATCAAGGCTCTTACAGTCCTTGCACCCTTTCTTTGTCCTATCTCTAAGGTTATAAAAGGACGTCGATCAATTATCCTTTGAGCGCTGATACCTGAAACTTCACACATAGTCACATGATATCCTTGATCTGCATAGGTGTCCGTCCTAGGTTGCTCCCTATTCTGTCTTCTCAACTTCATTCTCCGGATGCGTTCCAATGCTTCTGCTTGGGCTTCTTCTCGAATTCGCTTTTCTTCTTCTTTGCGTTTCTTAGCAGTATTGAGTCGACTTAGCATTTCCTCTGTGAGAGGTTCCTGATACAACTTGACCCTGCATCCGCTAATGTAGCTTGGGAGAATGTCGCCTTCTAATGTGGCTAGTTGCACTGCTCCACTTGTTGAGATTCTGTTAATAATCATGGGTCCATAGCCTCTCTTCTCCAGTTTTCTCGCATGTTGCTTCAATGTGTAGACTAAAACTAAGTCGCCTGCCTTCAAACCTTTATCCTTAACGTGGGCATCAAAGTATGCCTTCTGTCGTTTCTTAGCTGCATATATCCCTGCAGCCGCCCTCAGTCTTGTTTCTCCTAATCGTTCAAGGTCGAAAATTCTAGAGGAGAGTTCATGACCCATCCATTCATGCTCTTGTGCTACTTTCAGTGTAGGTATTAGGAAGTCCAACGGTAGCACTGCATTTTGGCCAAATACCATCTGAAAGGGGGTGGCTTGGAGTACCATTTTGTAGGCGACTCGGTATGCCCAAACAGCATGGTGTAGCTGTTTGTCCCAATAAGAGCGTTTATTGTTCACTAATTTCGTCAGTACATTGCATAAGATCTTATTGGCGCTCTCAGCCTGGCCATTAGCTTGAGGGTGATAGGGGGCAGACTTCTTATGTACTACCAAACATTCTTGGAGCAGATTTTCAATAACTTCATTCAAGAAGTGAGTGCCTCTATCGCTAACTAGCTCTATGGGTAGCCCGTATCTAGTGAATACATTCTCAAATAAGAACTTAGCAGTAGTCTGAGCATCGTTCTTTGTCGTAGCTTTTACCTCTACCCACTTGGTGAGATAATCCGTGGCCACAATGATATATTCAGCATGTGAACCCTTGGCTGGGGGATTAATAGGGCCTACAAAGTCTATTCCCCACTTAGAGAATGCACGTCCACCCATCATAGGTTTCAGTGGCATCTCATCTTTGCGTATAGGATATTGAGTTCTCTGACAAACATCACACCGTTTCACATAGGTATGTGCATCCATGTGAAGGGTCGGCCACCAGAAACCTGCAAATAATATTGCCTTGATCACCCGATCTGGTCCAAAGTGTCCTCCTGCTACACCTTGGTGAGCAGTGTCCAAGATCTTGAGATATTCACTCTCATGGACACATAGTCTCAGGTAACCGTCTTTACCACGTTTGTATAGATTATCACCAATGAGTGAGTAATCCTGGGCTTCTTGTTCTAAACTCCTTTTCCTAGCCAGAGTCATGTCTGGAGGGAATGTTTTCGTCCTCAGGAAGGATACTAATGGTTCACTCCAATCTGGCACTATGGACACTTGATAAAGAGTGGCTGTTCCACAGGTGGTTTAGTGCAGCAGATTGGGCATTCCTTGCACAACTTTTGGACATCAGCCTCCATAGTCGGCCAATGCACTCCTAGTCTCCTCAGGATCTGTAGGGTTCGTTGTTTTGAGTAGTGTTGCTCTAATGCACCTACATGTGCCGATTGCAACCACTTAGCGTACTCATCCTCTTCCACACAACAGGCCAAGATCCCTTGATCTCTGTGCTTGTACATACTACCTGCCATGATGTGATACTTTTGGGCTTTTACTACCTCTCTATCCTGTGTGGCTATTACTGGGTGGTTAGGCTCGTACGTCAATACTGGCACTAATGGCTTAGCCCACTGCGGCACCACTTCCAAATTAAACAAGTAAGCGTCAGGAAGGTCATCTGACACTCCTTGTGGGGCTTCTCCAGATGTGAGCCTAGAGAGATGATCTACTCTCAAATGAGTCCTCCCTTTTCTCACCACAACCTCGAAATCATATTCCATTAGTAAGAGAAACCATCTTACTAATCTTCCTGTATTGCATGGCTTGTTCACGAGATATAACAATGCTTGGTGGTCACTAAAAAATTTAAACTTGTTTGCAAGCAAATAGTGTCTAAATTTCTTAACTGCATATACCATGCCTAAGCCTTCTCTCTCAGTAGTGGTATAATTTCGTTCAGCTGCATTCAATTGTCTACTAGCATAGGCAATTGGAAGATCCATATTACCTTCACCCGTAGGTTGTGCGAGTACACATCCAATAGCATAATTGGATGCATCCACGTGAACATGGAATGGCTTGTTCCAATCTGGTGTGGTCAAGATTGGTGCTGAACATAATCTTCGTTTAAGCTCCTGGAAGGAGTTCTCACATTCCTCAGTCCACTCAAAGTTAGTCAGAAGTCCGTACATGGGCTTTGCAATGACAGCATACATGTGAATGAACCCGCGGTAGTAACCACAATGTCCCATGAAAGCTTGTACTTTCCTTGACATTCCTTGGCCTAGGTAGCTCTGCTATGGCTCTCACTTTCTCTTCATCAGTGGATATGCCATTCTTTGACACTATGTGTCCTAGAATCTTGCCTTGCCTGACCATAAAGACGCACTTTTCTGGGTTCAGGCAGACTTGATATTCTCTACATTTGTCAAAGATTTGTCTCAGTTCAGGAATATGGGTTTGTCTGATGTTGGAATGAGCACAAAGATCATCGACATAGACTTCTAAGTTCTTCCTCAGGAACTCCTTAAATACATGGCACATCAGCCTCTGGAAGGTTGCTGGTGCATTGGTAAGCCCAAATGGCATTACCCGAAAGGCGAATATGCCCCATTCTGTGGCAAAAGTTGTCTTATGCTGATCCTCTGGAGCTATGGCTACTTGATTGTAGCCCAAAAATCCATCAAGGAAGCTGTACACTTCCTTGCCTGCTACTCTTTCTAAGAGATGTTCTGTGATGGGAAGCGGATAATTATCTCGAATTGTGGTTGCATTAACCTTCTTTAAGTTAATGCACACACGCAGCTTTCCATTTTTCTTGGGCACCACTACGATGGGGGATACCCACTCAGTGTGCTCAATTTCATAGATGAATCCAGCTTCGACCAGTCTATCTATCTCCTCTTTGATCTTAGCAGCATAATTATCATTATATGTGTATGGCTTTTGCTTAGAAGGTTTGGCATCCGAGGTCATGGGGATAGTGTGTGAGCAGATGTCTGGATCAACACCCTTCAAATCCTTGTAACTCCAAGCGAATACATCTCTGTATTCTCTTAGCAAGGCTATCAATTCTTGCTCTTCTTCTTCCGTCAGGTCATGGCCTATGTACGTGCATCTCTCTTCTCCTTCTTCCACAGCTACCACTATTTTCTTGGTGGTTTCTTTGTTATCATAGGCCTCCCCTGATTGCGCCTCTCGTTTAGGCATTCTGATCATGACTCTTCTGTCATCTATCTCATACTTCTTAAAATTTTCTGGGACCTCAAACAAAGATTCCTCCTCTTCTTGTGTGACTTCTTTCTTCTTCCTTTTCTTTCCTTCTTCCTTAGGGGTTACATGTGTGGCTAGCCTTATGTCTTTTGTAAGCTCTTCGTGCCTCTAGGGTTGAAATTTGACTTCATAGAAGTATTCTTCATCTGATGCAAAAGGTGGGTCCATAATGATTGACTCTAGATCAGAGTCATTTGCATCCTCAAATGCATCAGGGCTAGGTTCACACTCTTCTAACACTGCCTCTCCCATGATTGGCTCTATGGAGAAGACTGAAATGTCATAGCCATCTTCATCACAGTGAGGTGTCCATTGTTCTTCATTGATGGCTACATCCATTGTTGCTAGGATTTCTGCCCAGCCGTGGGGTTCAAATTCCTCGTCAGGAAAGACTACCGGTGCATAGGCTGGGTCTTGAATTGATCTATGTGTTTCTTTTGCACCTACCTCTCTGGCTTTTTCTCTCTTCTCTTCTTCTACTGCTACTTTGCACATCCATAAGTGGGTGTCTTCATGCATCCATGAGGATCCTGACCCTATGGAATGCACCGATTCTGTATCATCTTTGGCTCTATGGATGGGATTCCATTGGATGGGAGGGACATCTCTATGAGAGTAATCTTTGAGATTCACTTTGGTCGTAACACCTAAGTGTTGTAGGTACAAGGAGTTGGTTCCCCAGTCCTGTACCACTTGCAACTGTCGCATAAATGGTCTTCCCAAAATCATCTCATAGGCATGGTTCTTGCTAAAATCACATATAGCAAATGTGTGTTCGAACTCAACACCACATGTGGTGAGAGTTATTCCTTCTAACAGCCCTAAGGGTCGCTCTATGTGACCATCGGCCATTCGCAATTTCATCCTCGTGGGCCTGAGTGCTGGCTTGCCCCAACGCTTCCATAGGGAAGTGGTAGCAATTGCAACACCTGCGCCTGAGTCTAGAATGGCCTTGGTGGTGTATCCTTGATGGGTGATAGGAAGATATGTGTTTCCCTCTTCCACCTCACTCATGTCTCCTATCTTGTCCAATGGTATTTTTGGCACTGTTCTCTGGGATCCTACCTGGGAACGAGGTTTTGTTATCTCTGGTACTTGTTTGGCCACATGTTTCCATAGCTCTGGCCTTACTTTGAGTAGCTCTTCTAAGGTGAGGTTGCATTGTACTTTAGTGTTTTTCACTACCTCTGTGTTCCTAGGTATGAGTGAGTCCTCATTCCGTACCATGACTGTGGGTGCTCTCATACAAGTAGACTTAGCTTCCCATGGGCCTGTGAAGTGGGGTAATTCTTGTAGAGAGTTAGACTCAAAGTCTAATCTTTCCTGAGATTGGGTGCTCTCCTGCTCCTCATAAATGGATGGGATGTCTTGTGGGAATTGGTCATGTGCATCATCCACAAGTTCAATAGGAGGAGGGACTTCACTTTCTTTAGCCCATTTGTCTTCTTGAATCTCTCGTAAGAATTCTGGTGTGAATCGATTCAGAGAAGATGATGTATCTGGCTCCGTAGAGTTAGGCACATAGGCTTCAGGCACATAGGCTTCCTAGGCAGGAAGACCTGCTCCTTCACTTGCCTTGTCCTTATGTTGAGAGGCTGGTTCCTTTTCTGATTGTGCAATTAGCTTCTCTATTCTTTCTAACAGTCCATCAAAGTGCAACTGTGTCTTCGCTGAACTAGAGATGTTAAATAGGCGACTGGCTTCAAACATGGTCTGAGCCAATTCCACCATCTTAGCACAAATTTTGGTTCGTTCCAGCTCTAGTTCTGCTCTAGGGTAACACTTTTCATGATCAGTTACGTTTGGCCCTTCTTGGATTCTGGCCTGATATGCTTTAAGCATCATGTTTAGGTCTTCGGGAGTGGGATCTGCTAGGACTGATCCTACTCTAGGGGGTGGTGGAATTAGGTGAGGCGGGTTGGAAGGTGGCGGGTCGGATGGAGTTGGGAATGGTGGAGGTGGTGGAGGTGGGGCAGTGTGAGAGGGAGTTTGAGCTGTGAGTTCAGTTATCCTGGCCTTTGTTTCTCTGAGGCTTTCCTCGAGTTCACTCATCTTTTTTGCCCATTGTCTTTTCATTCTTTCATGACTATCTCTCCAAGCTCTAGTCCTCTTCTTTGTCATGCTCTCCGTTTCACTAACATCTGGGCTCTTTTCCTGGCCTACCCCTTGGTTTTGCTGCACTGCTTGAGCTCTAGTGACTACCTGTACGGGTGCAGTGGAAGTGACACTTCCTGTGGAATCTACCACTAACCCAATAACATTAATAGGAGTGATTTTTGGCATATTATTAGGATTCTTAGGGCAGTCTCGTAAGAGATGCTCCTTTCCACACTCTTGGCAAAAGCCCTCGATCGTTACTGATTGGGTTTGGGTAGGTGCGGGCATGGGGCAGTCACGAATGAGGTGATCTCCCTGACATCTGTAGCATGGCCCTCTAGGGAATGGGGGTCTTAATTGCCTAGGTTGAGGTCTAGGGTTGGGGTTTGCATACATGACGTTTGTGTAATCTGACTCCCAACTAGGTTCATTTGGCTCTTCACTATAGTAGGACTCACCATGTTCGGGAGATTACATGTAGTAAGCCTGGGGACTATCAACATGTGTAGAATCGAAGCTATGGTCACTGGGATCACTTTCTGAAAGCACTGGTGTTACAGGGACTATAGCTCTATTCAGGTTCTCTTCTGCAGCTGCATATTTTACTGGGATTACATTAGCTGGGGCAGGGGGTTGTTGTGCTAACACAGGCTGAGGCCTTTGTTGGTTTTGGTAGGGTTGGTAGGTTTGTTGAGGCCTCGCATACTGCTGAGGTGGGTACTGGTTCTGGTATCTTCCTTGTTGAGGGTATGGTTGTGGGTACGTCTGCCTAACGGTTTGCTTATTGTAGGGGCAATCTTGCGCGGTGTGATTGGTGTACCTCCGTTCTATGGTGAAGTACTGGCTACTAGGATTTACTTGGGGTTGAGCCATAATGGGGCATACATTCGCCATGTGGTCGCCACCACAAGTATAGCATCTTTTCACAGGGGCAAACCTTGGAATCTGTTTGCTAGTGACACCTAATTTCTGAGCTACTTTCTCTGCAAGTTCCCATTGATGTGGATTGCGTGGAAGAGAGGCTAGAGGCACTATTTGAATCTTTGTATATCTTGGAAAGCTCTAACTCCTCCCCTAGGTTATCCTCGATGTCAATGCACATGCGTACACACTCTTCTATGGTCCTAGGGTCCTTCAAGTACACATAAGATCTCAATTTGGTACTTAGCAATCCATCCAAGAATAAAGCCACTTGCTTAGCTGGTGTGGGTAGCTCCGAAACAGGGCATCTTTCTAAGTATTGCCTAAATCTTCTTCCTGCAAGTCTCACGGTTTCTTGAGGGGTTTGCTTGAAGCTGTGAATCAATGAGGAGGTATTATGTCTTATGCCACTCTTAGAGAATTCAATAATGAAAGCCTCTAGGAGTTGGTCTATGCTCCTGAACTGTCTCTCATTCAATGGTTGGAACCACGTGAGGGCTGTGTTCCTAAGGGTTAGAACAAAGGCATTATATTGTGTGAATAGGTCCTCCACTTGTTCTGCTCTCAAGACTTGCCTAAACTCTGCCACATGATCGTATGGGTCTCCTGTGCCATCGAAGTAATTTTTCATGGACTTGACTAACTGAGTTGGTCTCAAGATCCTAGTGTGTTCTCTAGGTCGTGGTAGAGGGAAGTCTTCCATATTCCTTTGATTTCTTGGGGCTCTATGTACCTCAGGCTCTACTCTATTTGTTTCCATCCTCGTTCTTTCTCTGCCCCCTGGGTTAGCAAAGCTTACTTCTGGCCTATCTCTACTTCTGTCTCTTTGAGCTCCATGAGCTTGGGATGTTCCCGCTCCAGGGTGACCGTAGGACACATTTGATCTTGGTTGGGGGAAAATAATTTCACCTTTCCAAGTGTAAGCATGCCTATCATTTTCTGTCACCACAAAGATCCTCTCTGAAGCGTGATCTAAGTAGGTCACTCTGCCTGGGCTATCAGGATCCTTAAACTCATAGATCATGATTGTTCCTATATCAACTGGTCGATCAGATTTATACCTCCAAAAGGCTTTGTCAGTTCCTCGGTTCAGAAGCAGATCTATGCTCTTATTATCTTGGGGAATCCATTCTGGTGTGATAATCCTAGTGAGAACAGATTTGCCTCGGGGGGTCCTTGGTTCTTCACCCATGCTTCCCTGCTCTAGGTCACCTAAGTCTGTTCCTGGGATCTCATTCCCAAATTCGTCAGTCCTATCTGAATGACTAGTGACTACATATATTGTCCCTTCCTTGTCTAAGTACGCTCCGTTTTCGAACTTGACAGCTGGGCACTCTAGTCCAATAGATTGGTCAGGGTTTTTAATCTGGACCACGGATCTTCCTAGACCGTCCTCATAGATGCTAGCACCTAATCGGTTGGTCCTAAGGTATTCCAGCTGCGTCTTGTACGGGCCTTCTACCCTGTGCAAGTATGGCACTCCTGAACTTCCCGTAGGTCTGTCCATGCCTTGAGACATCTCTGATTCACTAGTCTCAGAGCTAGGGTAGTATGAGTGGTGGCTCAACTGCTGGGCCCAAGACCTAGCAGTGTGGTTGACACTAGCCTCTAAAGACCTAAGACTTTGTCTATCTCTCCCTAGATGTCGCCCTGATCTAAGGTTCATAAGCCTAATTGAATAGCCCAAATTTGCCCAAGTACAACCTCGTTGCTGAGTTCTTTTGTATCAATTACTTGATTCTTTTTTAGTGGATTACAGCGTTTATAATCTTGTCTGATATCACGTCGTCAAGTATACTTGAGTGTGTTTCCGCACTGTAAGTTGATCGTTCCTCGTTATATTCTTTCCTTTAAGATTATCGCATCACGAGGAGATTATGTTTAATCTTGAACTTTGAGTGCATAGGTAGTCTTCAACTTGATTGATGCCTATCGCCGTCCTGGCCTACTCCTATCACTAGTCGTTCTTAGCCTAAGCTAGGAATTGACAGAGGGAGTTGAGAGTATTCCGACCTTTCTTGTTGATCCCTTGCTTTATGATGCTCAAGAAGCCGAGTCTCAAGCTTGCAAAGAAACCCTTGCTTTGTATGCTCTCAATTGCTCTCAATGGACCTGTAAAAGTCTCAAAATTAGCTCAAGACTTAAATTCAAATGACAGATAGGTCACTTTCATGCATGTAATTCACAGGCCAAATCCCCTTTGCCTTTATGGAAAACAATCCCAAGGATCCCTCAGTTTTCCTACCTCGGGGTTTGGTCCACTTCAAAATACCCAAGCTTTCCAACAAAACAAGAATCACAGCAATTGGATTTCGTATGAGAAAGTTATGTCAGTTCAGGGTTTTGGTGCTAAAACAGGGTTCAAACAGGCTAACAAGTCACAGGATTTTTCTCAAAAATACATGTGTAGGGACCTCACAAATCACTAATTGCTAGACCAATATGCCCAAAAACTATCCCCAAGGCTTAGAATAAAAACCCTAATTTTTTGGCCGGAAAGCCTGTCAATCGCGATCGACAGGTCTGTTAATCGCGATTGACAGAGGTGTCCGTCGGGGCCTGTCGGTCGCGATCGACACGTCAGTCGCGATTGACAGTGTCAATCGCGATCGACAGAGTCGGTCGTGGGTTCTGTCAATCGCGATCGATGGTGTCAATCGCGATCGACACTTTTTCCGGGTTTTTCGCCGTGATTTCAGTCAATCGGGGATGTGTCCGTCGCGATGGACACGTGGCTACGCGTAAAAGTCAATCAATCGTGGAAATTCTGTCGGTCGCGATTGACGGTGTCAATCGCGATTGACAGGGTATGTCGGTCGCGATTGACAGGGTCTGTCGGTCGCGATTGACAGGGTCCTACGTGGCAGTCAGTCGGTCGTGGGGTCTGTCGGTCGCGATCGACAGGTCTGTCGATCGCGATTGACAGGGTTTGTCGATCGTGGCTGTCGATCGCGATCGACGGTGTCGGTCGCGATTGACAGAGAAACACGGAATTTTTCAAT
>CM035416.1:69375184-69387684 GCA_020310875.1 Ceratopteris richardii
GGGTTCCACAGGTGTCGGTATGTCTGGGTGTGCCGGTGCTCGTAACTGGAGTAATTTATGATCTTCTTTGAGTTTCTGTAACTCCTCATTCATGCGATCGTATTTATCTAGCAGCCTTACATGATCTTCTAGCAGCATCCTCATCGAGTCTGAGGGAATGGCTTTGAACCGGCTAGGACTGAGTGGTTGGTCTGGATGGTCTAGGGCTGCTTCTAAGTTTTCGCGATTCTGGTCCTGTAAGCGCTGGTTTTCTTCCTTTGCTGCTGCTAGATGTCTTCTGAGTAAGCCCATATTTCTCCTTAGCGTTGCGTTGCGCATTGTCTGGGCTCTTAATAAGTTATCCAGGTCAGCAGTGGCTTCTTTGGTCTTTTCTTCGCTTTCTAGTTCCAATTTGTGATATGCCTCGCGTAATTCCTGGTATCGGGTGTTCAGAGAGGCATTCTCAATAGACAATAAATTAAGCTGCGATTGTAAGTCAGTGGTTGTCCTCTGCAGCTGCTGGTAATTATCGCCAAGAGATGTGAACTCATCTCTTACTTGCGTCATACACATGAACATCTGTCGGAATGCATTATCTACAGTGGGTGATAGTATTAATGGGGTGCTAAATGAAGATGCAGTGGATGTAGATGCAACGGGAACGGGGAATGGGGGTGGGAAGGTGGATGCTGTAGTGATTGTTGAAAATTGTGATGTGCCTAAAAATGTTTGTGGCGTGAGTGAAGTGAGTGATGGTGCAGTGGGTGGTGAGATATCCATGTCATTGGACGTGTCCAGTGCAGTGACCGTGAATATGGGTGTGATCGTGGGTGCTTGTGCTGGTGTAAATACGGGATTTACAAAGGTTGAGGAGTAATTTACAGGGGGGCTGGCTAGTGCAGCTTGGTGGAAAGGGGAAATAGGGGTTACCATGGGTCGGGGAGGTGAGACTGGGGAGAAGGTTAAGGGCGGTGGGAATGGAAAAAGGGGTCTTGGAGTTGTGGGGAAAGATGGATGGAGGAATGAGGAGCGGGTGGGGTGGTCGATACTTCAGTGACTACTGAGGTATGTACATTTGTAGCGCGGGGTGGGGAATCTACAAGGATGGTTTCTGCTGCCAACGAGCTTTCGGTGACGAGGCGTGCCTCCCTGGCTTGTTCTGAAGACTGTGCTCCTGTTGGTACACGAATGTATTTGCCGGGCTTTGAAAGTAGTCGTACTCTGCGGGGGTCAAACTGTGGTAGTGGCTTTCGTTGCAAGTACTTGAGGGCTTCGTTGGAGCCTCTATTATTGCTTGACTCTCTTCCTCTATCAGCTTTTTGCGTGCCCAAACTTTTTCCATAGTTCTATACAGCTTCTTGATAGCTAGTGTGTAAGCTGCTGCTTCGTAAGTTTCATCTTCATGGGTACTTGTATCACCATGTGTGTCTGTTTGTTGGCCTTGACCGTCTGTCTATTCGTGCTCTTGGGATTCCTGAGTTCCCTGGCTGGCTTTGTCATCGCCTTCGTCGTCATCGGTTGCTGTTCTTTCGTCATCAGAGCTAGACACAATCTGTCCTTGTGGCTGATCCCTGGGTGTGGTAGGGTAGCTAGGCCTTTCAAATTCTTGAGAAAACAATTGTCCTTCTAAAAACTGGAACTCATTGGAGAATGCATCGGGCATCTCAAAATCAAACGTTGTGTTTAGTGGCTCTGCTTGTTCTGCTTCTAAATGGCGTATTGGAAAAGAGAAAGCTTCCGCACCAATAGTGGTGGGAAGTTCAGCTGCTGTGGTGATAGGTTCTGTGGTTGTGGCTGCTTGGGGTGCAACAGTACTGGTGGTGCCCTCTGGTGTAACTGGTCTTGATAACCGTATACGAATTGGTGGTACCGTGGGAGTGGCTGCTGTTGGTGACTGCTCTGGAGATGGTTGTGGCGAGGGTGATTCTGGGACTTGTAGGCATGGGATAGTGCCTCTCATCCGCTTTCCGGCTCTGCCTTTGCTAGCCTTTCTAGCTTTCTTTGTGGTTCCTTTAAATGCCTTCAGTTCCTCACTAGTCATGGCACGCTCTATGGGTAAATCATATGCCAAACACATGTATATAATCCTTGTAAGTGCACAACATCCATTGATGACTTTCTTTCGTTCCCATCTATGTTGTGCCAAATAGAGCTGATCAATTATCCAGCTAGCTAGATCAACCGTTTGAGGTCTAGTACATGCTAAGTATAAACCAAACCAGATTCTTTTGTGGGGCATGGTAAAACGATCCTGAGCTGGGAAAGCAAAGTGCTGCATGCATATCCGTAATGGCTTAGAGAGCTCAGGTGTTATAGCAGAAATATCCTCCCACTTAGTTACGTCGCCACGTTTCATCTGCTCTGGGACTAGTCGTTCTCGCTCCGTCGGAGTGTGCGTTCCATGTATTTTCAGAGCTGCACGAATTAAATCTTTAGACAGATAAAACCTTCTGAATGGAGGGTCATTTACCAAGGATGGTAACATGAATGTTCCGGGTAGATCCTTGTTCTCTGATGTTGTCAAGGTGGTTACTAGGTAAAAGCATCTGTAAAAATCGGGTTTAGGCAGAGGGTCACTAAAATATTCTGTAAATCCCGCTCGTGCCCAAACGTGCGTTAAATCTTGTGTATTCTGCAGTGCTTCAAATTCTCTTGAAAAGAACTGGTACTTGGTCCATGTGCGAAGATCAAATGCCAAATTAGCCTCAAATATGAAATCAGCGTCTGCTAATGGTCCTGCTAGGCCTTGAAACCAGTGAGAATTACGATGAATCTTCTCAGTATATCCTCTAGGAGGATCGTCGATTGGCATGGGTCCTGGAAAACCTTGAAACTCTGGTGGTTGCATCGTAGGATAAGATTCCGCGAGTAATTCTCCAATATTGGCCATTGGTGTGCTTGGGCCAGCTTCTGATGGTCCTTCTTCGGTTTGCATGATGACTGATGAGCTAATGGAAAAGATCTGCTACAAAAGATTAGCACATTAGTATGGAAATTAATTATGATCCCATTAAGGTGAGACCGCAATCCCTTTCCATAACCGATGTGTAACCCGTGTAGCCAAGTGTCATGAAGTGATTGATGCAATGATTATTTGCAAAACTAATGCAGGTCTCTAGACGCCTACATTGTCAGATTATGCATACATTTCTTGATGAGCTTTTATTATGCATGATGTGGGGTTTTGGTGTATGAATTTATACAAGGTTTGGTTGAGGGTGAATTATTACAAGGGTGGAGTTTAAACGGGGTGGGAGAATTGTTAGATAAGGGGGTACAAGAAGACGTCTGGATACGTTTCGGTATCCATTTCCTAAGAGTCTTGGAGTGGGTGGTATGTTTCTGCTGAGGGACAAAAAGTGGTATCGGGTTTGGTGGTATTGAGGGATGGAAATATTTCTGAGGGGTATATATTACATCGCTTGAGGGTTGGGCTATAATACATTGTTTGGGTACCCAAATTTGCATGGGTGTGGTTCGATTGATAAGATACTTCTTGGCGATCTAAATCTGCTGAGTATTTGTACTTGGGGAAGAAGATCGAGGGGACTTTGGATGCTGACTCTGCTTCTGTTGAAACTTTGTCCTGTTCTCGTCTGCAGTGTTGCCAATAGCCTGTGGTTGCTGTCCTTTTGGCACCCATATTTGTCTCGTGCCGCTTGTCCGTGATGCTGATACTGCTGCTTTCTTTGCCTTGCCTGGTGGTGTTGTCGGTCTGGGTTCCTCTGTTGTGGTTGACTCCTTCGTGGTTGGGTTTGAGAGGTCCAGTGGACGCTCTGCTTTGGAAAAGAAGGGAGATCCAACACTTGCGTGACCTGCCCATTAGGAAGCGATTCGTTATTTATCTTTAATCTAGGCCAGTCCACAACAAGTTTGGAAGGATGAGCACCACAGGGTGTTGTGCTCATTTGGCCGTTGATGCAACCCACCTGACCGCTGATTGTGTCCATCTGCCCTAGCGGTTGGGTAGCTGCCGCTTCTAGTTTGCAGGAAGCCCCAGGGAAGATCTCCTGTCGTCCTTCTGATTGAAAACTGTCCATAGCCAAGCCCGAGTGGGTTGGTGTAGACGTAACGTGACTGATCTGACCAAAGATCTTCTGGTCTTCCGTCGCATGTATTTCATAGGGTCTAGGGTTACAAACCTCAGTTGGAATGCAATTAGGGAAGTCAAGCGGTATCACTCGCTTCTGCTCTACGGTTCCAATTTGTAAGGAGCCTTGTCTAAGATTTAGGTCCACTGAGTGATCGTATAGCCAATCTTGGCCAAGGATTAGGGGTTCTATCAGATCGTCATCATGGCACACTAGTAGCTTCGCTCTCATGGTCACTTCCTTAATGAGGATAGGAAGGTCCACCTCACCCATGCAAGGGGTTTCCATGCCTCCTAGCCCTATGAGGTATGCCTCAATTGGCCTCATTTCTATTCCTGAATCCTTATAGTGGGACCATCTAATCGCACTAGTCGCAGCACCTGAGTCAATTAAAGCCCTGAGCTCTTGGCAAGGGTTGCCGTGCTCTAGCCTAACTGTAATGAATGGTCTCCTGTCCATTATGCTAGGATGAGTGGTTGACTTTACTTGACACATGGCCATGGGATATCTGGGTGTAGTTTCCAGACGGTTATAGTGTTCTCTCCCTAGTCCTTGTCTTCTTAACTTCATGCGTTTAATGCGTTCTATTGCTTCTACCTGAGCTTCCGCTCGTATTCTATTTTCTTCCTCCTTACGCTTCTTTGCCTACGTGAGTATTCTAAGCATATCCTCTGTAAGAGGTTCTTGATATAGCTTGACTCTACAGCCACTAATATAATTAGGCATTACGTCTCCTTCTAAGGTGGCTAACTGTATTGCTCCACTTGTTGAGAGTCTGTTAATGATCATAGGTCCATAACCTCGCTTTTCTAACTTCCGTGTGTGTTGTTTCAACGTATATACTAGAACTAAATCTCCTTCTTTTAGGCCTTTATCTTTCACATGTGCATCAAAATATGCTTTCTGTCGCTTCTTCGCTGCATATATTCCTGCTGCTGCCTTTAGCTTGGTTTCTCCCAATTGTTCCAAGTCCTTTATTCTTGTTGATAATTCATGGTTGGTCCATTGATGTTCTTTTGCAACCTTAAGGGTCGGTATCAAGAAGTCCAAAGGAAGCACCGCATTCTGACCAAAAACCATCTGAAAGGGAGTTGCATTGAGTACGGTCTTGTAGGCCACTCGATATGCCCAAACAGCGTGGTGTAACTGTTTGTCCCAATCTGAACGTTTGTTGTTCACGAGTTTCGTCAGTACGTTACAAAGGATCTTATTAGTGCTTTCAGCCTGACCATTGGCCTGAGGATGATATGGTGCGGATTTCTTGTGAATCACCATAAAAACCTGTAACAAATATTCAATGAATTGGTTTAGAAAGTGAGTGCCTCGATCGCTCACTAACTCTATAGGCAGTCCATATCTTGTAAAGACATTCTCAAATAAGAATTTTGCAGTTGTGTGTGCATCATTCTTTTTCGTGGCTTTTGCCTCTACCCATTTCGTAAGATAATCTGTGGCAACAATAATGTATTCAGCATGTGTACCTTTTGCAAGGGGGTTAATGGGTCCTACAAAGTCTATACCCCACTTAGAAAATGCACGTCCGCCCATCATGGGTTTCAATGGCATTTCATCTCCGCGAGTAGGAAACTGAGTTCTTTGGCACACATCACATCTCTTAACATAGGTATGAGCATCCATGTGAAGAGTGGGCCACCATAATCCTGCAAAGAGGATGGCTTTGATTATCCTATCGGGTCCAAAATGACCTCCTGCAACACCTTGGTGTGCAGTCTCTAGTATGCTCAGATAATCGCTCTCATGAACACATTGTCTTAGATATCCATCTCGTCCTCTTTTGTATAGGTTATCGCCAATAAGTGAATAATCTTGAGCTTCCTGATCTAGACTGCGTTGTCGAGCTAAGGTCATTCCTTGAGGGAATGTCTTCGTCCTCAAGTATGTCACTAATTGTTCACTGCAGTCTGGTGTGAGAGACACGTGATATAATGTAGCATGCTCTACTGGTGGTCTTTCACAACAAACATTGCATTCCTTACACAACCTGTAGACATCTGCTTCCATCGAAGGCCAATATACTCCTAGTCTATGCAGAGTCTGTAATGTTTGATGTTTCGAATGATGTTGCTTTAATGTACCTACGTGTGCTAACTGCAACCAATTTGCATGTTTTGATTCATCTACACAACAAGCAAGAATCTTTTGATTATCCTGTTTATATATGCTTCCTACTATGATTTGGTATCTCTGAGATTTGGTAATCTCTCCTTCTTTGATCTTTATCTTAGGATTCTTGGGTCCGTATGTCAGAATAGGGACTATAGGTTTAGCCCATTCTGGTGCTATCTCAAGATTAAACAAATAAGCATCTGGTAATTCATCCGCTATTCCTTGAAGAGCTTCTCCTGAGGTTAATCTCGAAAGGTGGTCAGCTCTAAGATGTGTCTTTCCTTTCCTGACTACTACTTCAAAATCATACTCCATGAGTAATAGAAACCAACATATTAGTCGTCCTGTGTTACATGGCTTGTTGACTAAGTACAATAGGGCTTGATGATCTGTAAAGAACTTGAATTTGTTTGCCAACAAATAGTGCCTAAACTTCTTGACCGCGTAGATCATCCCTAATCCTTCTCATTCCGTAGTGGTGTAGTTTCTTTCTGCTGCGTTCAATTGTCTGCTAGCATAAGCTATGGGGAGATCTATGTTACCTTCATTCGTGGGTTGTGCTAACACGCATCCTATGGCGTAATTGGATGCATCCACATGTACATGGAATGGCTTACTCCAATCTGGTGTAGTCAATATAGGTGCTGAGCACAAGCGTCGTTTGAGTTCATTGAATGAATTTTCACATTCATCTGTCCATTCAAAGTTGGTTAAAAGAGAGTACAAAGGCTTGGCTATGATTGCATACATGTGTATGAATCTCCTATAATAACCACAATGGCCCATAAATGCCTGTACCTCTTTCACATTAGTTGGTCTAGGTAATTCTGCAATTACCTTCACTTTTTCCTCATCCGTAGAGATTCCATTTTTTGACACAATGTGTCCTAGAATTTTGCCTTGTCTGACCATGAAAACGCATTTTTCTGGGTTCAAACAAACCTGATATTCTCGACATTTGTCAAATATTTGTCTTAACTCTGGGATATGCGTCTGCCTGATATTAGAATGAGCACATATGTCATCGACATATACTTCCAAACTCTTGCGTAGGAATTCCTTAAAAACATGACACATGAGTCGCTGGAAAGTGGTGGGTGCATTTGTTAAGCCAAATGGCATTACCCGAAATGCAAATATGCCCCATTCAGTGGCAAATGCCGTCTTGTGTTGGTCCTCTGGAGCAATGGCTACTTGATTATAGCCTGAAAAACCATCAAGAAAGCTGTAAACTTCCTTGCCCGCAACTCTTTCCAATAGATGTTCTGTGATAGGAAGAGGATAGCTATCTCTAATCGTTGCGGCATTAACTTTTTTAAGGTTAATACACACACACAATTTTCCATTCTTCTTGGGCACTACCACAATGGGAGATACCCATTCGGTATGCTCAATTTCGTAAATGAATCCTGCTTCTATCAGCCGATCTATCTCCTCTTTAATCTTCGCAGCGTAATTATCATTGTACGTGTATGGTTTTTGTTTCGTCGGTTTTGCATCTGGAGTCATAGGGATTCTATGAGAACATATATCTGGATCTACTCCTTTCAAATCTTTGTAACTCCAAGCAAAAACATCTCTATATTCGCGTAATAGGGCAACTAATTCTTCTTCTTCTTCCTTCGTCAAATCATGCCCTATGTATGTACATTTTTCTTCTTCTCCTTCTATGGCAAGTATTACTTTCTTGGTTTTCTCTCGGTTATCATATACTTGTCCGTCATTCGCCTTTCTATTAGGCATTTGTACCATGATTCTTCTATCTTCGATTTCATATTTCTTGAAATTCTCGGGTACTTCAAATAAAGATTCTTCTTTTTCTATCGTGGTTTCTTTCTTCTTTCTTTTCTTGCCTTCACTCTTAGTAGTCACTTCTGTGGCTAATCTCACCTCATTCGTAATTTCCTCGTGTCTCTGAGGGTGAGTCTCTACTTCGTAGAAATATTCTTCCTCTGATGCAAATGGAGAGTCCATGATAATTGATTCTAAATCAAAATCGCTTGCATCCTCAAATGCATCAGTGTTAGGTTCACACTCTTCTAAAATTGCATCGCACATGATTGGCTCTATCGTGAAAACTGAAATGTCATAGCCATCCTCGTCACAGTGGGGTGTCCATTGTTCTTCATTGATGGCTACATCCATGGTTGCTAGGATTTTTGCCCAACCATGGGGTTCAAACTCTTCGTCTGGAAATACTACAGGTGCATAAGCTGGATCCTGAAGGGTTCGTGGATGTTGTTCTGCACCTAAGGTCCTGGCTTCTAACCTTTCTTCCTCTTGTTTTGCAACTTTACACATTCATAGATGAGTGTCCTCATGCAACCAAGAAGGATCTGATTCTAATGAGTGCACGGATTCCGTCTCTACTAGTGTCTTATGGATGGTATTCCATTGTATTGGGGGTACATCTCGATGTGAATAGTCTTTAAGATTGACTTTGGTAGTCACTCCTAAATGTTGCAAGTACAAAGAATTGGTTCCCAAATCTTGTACAATTTGCAACTGACGCATGAATGGTCGTCCCAATATCATCTCATAAGCATGATTTTTTGCAAAGTCACAAATGGCAAAGGTATGCTCAAATTCTACACCACAAGTGGTGAGAGATATGCCTTCTAGTAAGCCTAATGGTTTTTCTATGTGTCCGTCAGCCATTTGTAGCTTCATCCTGGTAGGTCTGAGTGCTTGCTTACCCCAACGTTTCCATAAAGCGGTGGTAGCGATGGCTATGCCGGCTCCTGAATCTAAGATGGCTTTCGTGGTGTAGCCCTGATGGGTTATCGGAAGATAAGTGTTACCTTCCTCTCCTTTGCTTACATCTCCAATCTTTTCTACGGGTATTTCCGGTACCTTCTTATGTGATCCTATTTGTGAGGGAGTAGTAGCAAGCTCAGGGAATTGATTTGCTCCTCTAGAGTGAGATTACACTATACTTTGGTATTCTTGATCACTTCAGTGTTTCTAGGGATTACTGATTCTTCATTCCTCACTATTATCGTGGGTGCTCTCATACTGATAGACTTTGCTTCCCAAGGTCCTGTGAACTGAGGTAATTCTTGTAAAGAATTAGATTCAAAAGTTGTGTGTTCACTCAGTTGTTCCTCCTCTACCTCATTGTAAATAGAGGGGATGTCTTGGGGAAATTGTTCCTGCAAGTCATCTATTTCTTGAATAGGAGGATGGGTTCCTTGTTCCTTTCTCCATTTCTCTTCTTGGATTTCTCTCAAAAATTCATGTGAATATTTATGTATGGAAGACAAATTGTCTTGACTTTCTGTATTGGGTACTTGAGACAGGGATGGTGCATTCCTTTCCTGTGTCTCTGGGACAATAGGGTTCCTATGCTGATCCTTTTTCTCTTTGCTTTCAATCAAATATTCTAGCCTCTCCATTAGTCCTTGAAAATGTAATTCCGGTTTTGCCATGTTATTCCAATTAAGATATCTAGAGGCTTCGAACAAAGCTTGTGCTAATTCTACCATCTTCATGCAAAGTTTAGTTCTCTCAATTTCTAGATCAGCTCGTGGGTAGTTTTTACTCATTTCAGCTACTTGAGGTCCCTCTTGTAATCTAGCCTGATATGCATGAAACATCATGTCTAGATTTTCTGGTATGGGTTCCGCTAGAATTGATCCTGATTTCTGAGCTGGATTCTCTTGATTCAAGTCCTGTGAAGTCAATTCTATGATTTTGGCTCTCGACTCTTTCAAACTTCCTTCCAACTCAGTTATCTTTTTACTCCACTTTCTCTTTATCCTTTCTCTAGAATCTTTCCAAGATTTTGTCTTTTTACTGCTAGATTCTGCAACTTCACTACTTCCAGCTACTTTCCCTTGATTAAGCTGTTGGTTCTGTAAGAGCACCTGGGCTCTTGTGATAGCTTGGATCGGCACGTATGTAGGGTTGGATCCATCTGCGTTATTTACAATACCTATCACGCTGTTCGGTGTCACATTCGAAGCATTAACAGGGTTCTTAGGACAATCTTTGATTATGTGCTCTTTGCCACAATCGGCACAAAAGCCTTGTATGTTATAGTACTGTGATTGCCCTGCTATTGAAGGATGTGGACAATCCTTTATGAAGTGATCTCCTTGGCACCTAAAGCATGGTCCTCTAGGGCCCTGTGGTCTCTGTTGTCTTAATTGGGGCCGTGGGTTTGGGTTTGTGTACATCACATTAGCATAGTCTGGCTCCCAACTAGGTTCCACTGGTGGACTATCATAATGATATGTTTCTACGTGTTCTGGTGACTCTGTGTAATATGCGGGTGGACTATCTACATGCGTAGAGTCAAAACTGTTTGAGTGTGGGTCACTCTCTGTGATCAAAGGTGAAGAAGGCACTAAAGCCCTACTTAGGTTCTCTTCTGCAGCAGCGTATTTGACTGAGATGACATTCGCTGGTGGGGGTGGCTGCTGAGCTAAGACAGGTTGAGGTCTCTGTTGAGCCTGGTATGGGTAGTTCCGAGGAGGCCTATAGTAATAAGGCTGAGCATTGTATTGGCCTTGATACCTACCTGGCTGCGGGTATGCTTGCAGGTAGTTCTGTCTCACGGTCTGTTTGTTGTATGGGCAGTCCTGAGTCGTATGATTCGTGTATCTTCTCTCAATTGTACAGTATTGGCCACTAGGGTTGGCTTGAGGTTGTGGTGCATTGGGGCACACGTTTGCCATATGGTCACCACCACAGGTGTAACAATGCTTGTTTGTTAGCACCCTAGGTTTACTAGAAACTCCTAGTTTCTGAGCCACTTTTTCTGCTAGGTCTTCTATTGAGCTAGACAATTTTGTGGATGCTAGAGATGAACAGTCTGAGTCCTTATAGACCTTTGAGAGTTCCAACTCGTCTCCTAAGTTGTCCTCAATGTCTATACAAATTCTTACACATTGCTCTAGCGTTCTGGGTTCTTTTAGGTACACGTAGGAGCATAGTTTAGAGCTCAACAAGCCATCTAGAAACAATGACACTTGCTTGGCTTGTGAGGGTAGCTCTTGCATTGGACATCGTTCAACATATTGTCTAAACCTACGTCCTGCCAGTCTAACTGTTTCCTGAGGGGTTTGTTTAAAGCTATGAATCAACGAAGACGTGTCATGTCTAATCCCACTTTTAGAGAATTCAGTGATGAATGACTCTAACAAGTGATGGATGTCTCTAAATTGCCTCTGTTGCAATGGTTGGAACCAAGTTAAAGCGGTATTCTTTAACGTTAGTCCAAATGCATTGTATTGCGTGAACATGTCTTCAACTTGTTCGGCTCTTAGTACTTGCTTGAATTCTGCAACATGGTCATAGGGATCTCCTGTCCCATCAAAATAATTTTTCATGGATTTCACTAATTGAGTGGGTCTCAATATTCTTGCGTGTTCACGTGGTCTAGGTAGAGGAAAATCATCTCTACCACCTGGTATTCCATGATCTCTTTGTCTATCCGCTCTATTAGTGTTCGTGGTTGTTCTATCTCTCCCCATGGGGTGATTAAAGCTTACTTCCGGTCTCTCTTTATTTCTCTCTCTTTGATTTCCATGGGCTGATGATGTTCCTGCCCCTTGTTGACTTGTATTCATGTTCGTTCTAGATGGAGGGAATACCATTTCACCTCTCCATGTGTATGTGTTTTTAGCGTGGTCAGGCACCACAAAGACTCTTTCTGAAGTCTCATCCAGGTATACAACCTTTCCAGGTGTATCCGGGTCCTTGAACTCGTATATCGTGATGATACCTACCTCACTAAGTAGTTCTGTCTTGTATCTCCAAAAGGCTTCATCAGTTTCTTTATTTACAAACAACTCTATGCTTCTGTTGTCCTGAGGGATCCATTCTGGGATTAGTACTCGTGTCAGTACAGATTTCCCTCTAGGTGTTCTAGGCTCTTTTAATGGTTCTTTTCCTTGAGATTTAGTTTCCGTCTCTGGCTGAATCACGCCAAACTCGTTGGTATTGCTTGGCTGCGTACTTAAAATGTACATTGTTCCTTCTTTGTCTATGTACGCGTCTCTCTCGAATTTCACCACTGGATGTTCCAATCCAATGGGTTGATCGGGGTTGTGCATTTGCACCACTTGCCTTCGCAAACCATCCTCATAGATGCGAGCACCTAATCGGTTGGTTCGGAGAAACTCTAGTTGAGTCCTATAGGGTCCTTCTGGTTTTTCTAAGTATGCTACATTTGACCCTACTTCTGGTCTTTCTGTGCTAAATGCCATTTCTGAATCACTAGTGTCTGAGCTCTCGTAGGGGTAATTACTATTCAATTGCTGAGCCCACGATCCGAGCAGTAGTTCTTACACTTGCCTC
>CM035416.1:69392684-69407684 GCA_020310875.1 Ceratopteris richardii
ATATATATATCATGACTATATACAAGTTTATATATACATATGAGTGTGGATTCATCATTACTTCAAGTATTTGTGAAGTATTTACAAAGCTAATAGACATGTGTATATAGACCATCTCTTTGTGAACCTCTACTTCACTTCATGCTCTTGGGCTTCAATCATTTCTTCAATTCTTCACTCCTGAGATTCATATAATTATTAATTGAATAGCTCTCGCTCAATCATCAATTTTGATTACGTGCATCTTCTTTATCCCTACAGAATCCTTAAAACTCTACAACTTGGGTCCATCCAAACTCTTTGTCAACATATATGCAAGTTGATCCTTTGTAGGAGTATGCATGATTTCTATTTCGTTATCAACAACCTCCTCTCTCAGAAAATGATATTGGATCTCAATATGTTTGGTCCTAGCATGAAACACAGGGTTAGCTGCCAAATACAAAGAACTCATGTTGTCTCCACAAATGATAGGAGTACTTTGAATGATATCAAAACTCTTCATAAGAGTTTTTAGCCATATAACTTCCTTTGCAGCTTCTACCATACATTTATAATCTGCTTCTGTAGATGATAAAGCAACTGTATGTTGCTTCTTAGAACACCATGAAATTAACTTATCCCCCACATAACAAAAATACCCATGTGTTGATCTTCTATAATCAGAGTTACCTGCCCAATCGGCATCACTATATATCTTGATCCTTATATCTGAAGTAAATCCATAAGAAAATCCTTCTTTAAGTGTGCCCTTGATATACCTAAGCACCCTTTGACCCACAATCCAATGTTCCTTTCTAGGACAATGCATGAATTGAGATAAAAGTGCAATTGCATATGACAAATCAGGCCTTGTTAATGTAGCATAAATCAAGCTACCCACCAAACTGTGATGAAGCTTCATGTATTTGAATTCATCTCCTCCATATCTACTCAATTTGTGATTCACCTCCATTAAATTTGGTGCTATCCTGCAATCTTCCATTTTAAACTTGATTAGCGAATTCTTCAAATACCTTTCTTGAGTTATATATACTCCATGTTGTCTATATGAAATCTCCATTCCTAAGAAATATGAAAAATTTTTCAAGTCACTGATCTTAAATTCTTTCTCCATATGCTTCTTAAGCATTTGTATGCCTTTGTCATCTGTTCCTCTAAGTATTATGTCATCAACATAAATACAAACATAGAAAAACCCATCTTCACTTGCTTTGATTAGCAAGCTACTATCTACCTTTGATGCTTGGAAACCAAGTTCCTTCAAGAACTTTACAAGCCTGTAACTCCATGCCCTTGGGGCGTGCTTCAAGCCATACAAAGCTCTCTTGAGCTTCCACACATGATTTGAATAAAAATGATCTTTAAAACCATCTGTTTGTTCCATGTAAACTTCATTTGAAATGTAACCATTTAGAAATGCATTCTTCACATCTAATTGAGATAATTTCCAACCTTTGCAAGCAGCAATAGCTATGAGAGTCCTTATGGTTGTCATCTTTGCAATAGGACTATAAGTTTCATCATAGTCCACACCATATGTATGTGCATATCCTTTTACAACAAGTCTGGCTTTGTACCTAGAGACACTTCCATTTGCAAATCTTTTTGTTTTGTAAACCCACTTACATCCAATTACCTTCTGATTAATTGGTTTATGTACGAATTCCCAAGTCTCATTATCAATGAGTGCATCATCCTCTTCCTTCATATCTTCTTCCCAATTCTCATTTCCTTTGGCTTCATCATATGTGGATGGGTCTTCATATGCTTTTATCATATAAGCATAATCTTTAGTAGTCAAGAATGAAGTATCATAGCTATACCTGTGGGTTGCCATTTATACCTTGATGACCTTGTGAGTTCTCCACTTCTTGAATTCTCTGGTTCATCACATTCTGGATCAAACCTTGGCATTTCTTCAACTTCAACTAGTGCTTCATTGTTCTCTTCTTCTTCAAAGATTTGAACCTTTGATTTACCTTTCTTCTCATTCAATGTTTCTTCAAGATGCATAAGTATTATTTGTACCTGAATACCAAGTACTTTGCTCATCAAATGTGACATCCTTTAATACAAGAAATTGCTTTGTAGACGCACTCCACAACCTGTATCCCATTTGCTTATCATCATAACCAATGAACACATATTTTTGAGCCTTTGGTTCCAACTTATGCATTTATTTGTGAGGGAACATAAGTGTAAGCTAAGCAACCAAATACTTTGCAATGATCTAATGTAGGTCTCTTACCCCACTAAGCTTCATATGGTGTCATACCCTGCAAAGCTTTACATGGTAGCCTATTAACCAAGTATGTATCTCTATTTACAGCCTCAACCCACACATAATTAGGGCAATTCTTTTCTTTCATCATTGTATTTCTCCTTTCTACTACACCGTTTTGTTGAGGAGATTACCTACAAGTAACTTCTCTCTTTATACCTACATTTCACAAATAAACACAGAATTCATTTGAGAAATACTCTCCCCCTCCATCTGATCTTAACCTCTTCAATTTTTGTCCTGTAATTCTTTTTGCATATGCATGATAGTGTTTAAATGTACTAAACACTTCTGACTTGTCTTTGATCAGATAAATAGTGATCCACCTAGTAGCATCATCAACATATATGACATAATATCTTGAACCATTTATGCTAAAGTCCTTTGAAGGACCCCACACATCTGAATGTACCAATTCAAGTCTTTCTGAATACATGAGACCATGCTCATTATATGATTGCTTATGAGCCTTACCTAATTCACATGCTTCACATCTATATGTCTTGTGTTGACCTACAACATTAGTTAATCCAAGTACTGAACCATTAATAATCATCTCTTTGATACCTCTTTCATTGAAGTGTCCAAGCCTCTTATGCCAAAGATCCAACTCAGACACCTTTTGCTTTCCATATGTAAACATGGCATGTCCAACATTACCTTGTACCCTCAATGTGAAGAGCCTTCCTTCTTTCTTTCCTGTAACAATTTGCTTATACCCTTGGCTAGGGTCTTCAACATAAACTCCATCATTAGTGAACCTGACCTCATATCCTTTTTCCACAATTTTTCCTACACTAATCAAATTCTTTGGAATTGTAGGAACATACAAAACCTTACTCAAGAGAGTACTTCCATCTTTGGCTTTAACTAATCCAATTGACTTCACTTTGTGCTTTGTATTGTCACCTGTTTGAACTGTGTGATTGATTGCCTTATGATCCAAATCAATCATCAAAGCAATGTTTCCACTTAGGTGATTGCTACATCCTGAGTCAGTATTAAATACCCTTAAGTCTTCATTTGAAGCTTCACATGTTGCATTCATAATAAGAGTTAAATCTTCTTTCTGATCTGATGCATAATTCTAGTAGGTGTTATTGTAGGATTGATTTCGGAAGTTTCTCCCTCCATTTCTTCCAAAGAAACTCCTACCACTTGTACCTCTGTAACTTCCTCTCTGATTTCTTCCACCTCTTCCTCTTTGGTTAAAATTATGATTAAAGTTACCATTGCTTTGATTATTATACCAACATTCATGAGATAGATGATTGGTCCTACCACATATCTAGCAAGCTTTGACATTATCTTTGTTATTTTTGCCTCTTCCTCTACTTCTGCCACTTCTTCTTCCTCTTAGGAAGCTTGCTTGGCTTGGAGTACCTTCATCTTCAACTGATTGTTGCTTTCCTTTGATTCTTGTCTTTAGAATACATTGCATGACCTGCACTCTTATCAACATCTCCTTTGGTATCATTCTCAAAAGTTAGCATATGTCCTAACAATTGTTTCAAATGAGAAGTGAAATGATACAATGAAAGTTCTATTGACAAAATGAAAGGCTTCCACTTCTCATCTCCTCTTAGACCTGTGAGAATTTGTCTTACCAACTTATCTTCTTCAATGTCTTCATCAACTACACCTAAGGAATCAGCAATGTCTTTCATTTTTGTCACATAATCAGATATTGATTGTGAAGCCTTCTTCTTGAATGTGGTGAACTCTGCCCATAGTGATGCTTTCCTTGACTTAGTTGTATTCTGAAAATGCTCCTCCAAAGCACTCCATATATCACTTGCACTTTCAAGTCCTCTAATATGAGGAAGCAAGTAATCATTTACTTCCATGTAGATAATGCTTCTTGCTTGAGCATCCTTCTTCATCCAAATCTTTAAATTTGCAAGCTCTTCCCTAGTAGGAACACTAGGATCTTTAAACTCTGGCTTTTCTTCTTCTCATGTGATGTATCCCATCAGATCTTTGCTCATAAGATGAGCTTCCATCCTCATAGACCAAGCTAGATAGTTCTCTCTATCCAACTTCTCAATTTGGAGACTATCTCCCATCCTTTCTTCACCTATACTATCAAATCTTTAACCTTATGAGTAAGGAATGTACCTTAGCTCTGAAATTTACTCCTTCTCATCCTTTTGATTGCTCTCGTCTGTCTCTGTTTAGCTTTTCCTTTACACTTTGTCCTTTTGAATCTTCAAATGTTTAATTTTGTATGTCTGTAGTAGTCAAGGTCTTCCTTTTCTTCAAGTTTGATTATTCATGCTGTGATACCACTAATGGAGATGATTAATCTCCAAAAGACAAGCTACACCTGAGTTTAGAACACCTCTATGTCAAGTATAGCTCAAAACCATCACCAATTTTGAAATCATTTTACCAAAATATGAACACTCAGCTTCTCTGTGAAGACTAGCTTCACTCAAAAAAGTCTTCCTCACAAACTTCCCTCATTGACTAATGAAATGATTAAAGTTTTCTATGAAAATTTGACACAACACACTTCTAGTGCTTCTGCAACTAGTCCAAGTCAAAGTTCTACAAAAGAACTTACAAAACTTTAGATTTACATCAATAAGTAAACCTATGTCTAAAACAAGCACTTTCTATAGGCGACTTTTACATATGCAACTTTAAATAGTTGGTTCTCACAAAACATAACCCATTCAATAAAATGCTTTTAGAAATAGATGACCTATCTTCCAACTTAGATTTTGACTCCTCATTTGTGTAAAAGTTTACACTATGCATTGAGATCTGATCAATTCTTTGATCATGGAAATTGCACGAGTTTCAAAAGACACTCATCACTTCTTCACATACAAATTTTCCTACTCACAATTTTCTCATCGTGATTATAATTAGACTCTCAAATCTTGATCATAGATGCATTAACTATGCACTTAGACATTTACAAAAGCGTTCTTGAAATGATCAAACACAGAGGAGAAATAGAGAAAAAATCGAGGCACAATTCTCATAGCAACTGATTCAAATCTGGAGTAAAATGATCTAGTGACAATTCAGTAGATAAAATGAATGGCTTCCATTTCTCATCTCCTCTCAAATGTGTGAGGATTTGACTTACCAATTTTAACTCTTCAATATCTTCATCAACTGCTCCTAATGCATCTGCAATGTCCTTCATCCTTGCTACATAGTTTGAAAAGCCTTCTTCTTAAATGTGGTAAATTTTGCCCACAAAGATGCCTTCCTTGACTTTGTAGTATTTTGGAAATGCTCCTCCAAGGCATTCCATATGTCACTTGCACTTTCAAGTCCTCTAATATGAGGTAGCAAGTAATCATTAACTCCCATGTAGATAATGCTCCTTGCGTGAGCATCCTTCTTCATCCATGTCTTCAAATCTGAGAATTCATCCCTAATTGGAACACTAGGATCTTTGAATTTTGGTTTTTCTTCTTCACCTCTGATATAACCTATTAGATCTTTGCTCATGAGATGAGGTTCCATCCTCATTGACCGAGCTGGATAGTTTTCTCTATCCAATTTCTCTATTTGAAGAGAATCTCCCATCCTTTCTTCACATGTGTATGAATTCACCAAAACATTACCATCAAATTCACACCTCCTATAGTTTTCTCTTTTTCACATTTACACATGTAAATGTTCCTACTCTCAATTCTCTCAGGCTGAACACAATTAGGATCTAAAAATTTGTACAAAGGTCACTCAACTATCAACTTAGACTTTTACAAAAGCATTTCACAAAATTATAAACATAGAAGGAGCACTCAACAAACTATCGGGTGCAACTTTTCTTCTATTCAGAAAAAGATTACATCTGATTGATGAGAGATATTTTCGTCACTTCTAAAGTGTCTAATGAATCTTACAACTTTTCATTCATCATCTCTCATACATGCCCCAAATTGTACTTGTATATGTAGACACATATGTCCAAATTCTTAACCATAACAAAGTTTTAAGCGAGTTAATTACAAGTCTAGTGTACATGTATATACAAGACTTCATTCTCTGATCATGCACTAACTTCAAGCTTCATATATTGGTCTTTGCTTCATCCTTTGACTTAAAATCTTTCTACACCATCAATTGATGGTTGTCTTGCACCAACAGGTACAAAGCAGGGTTTAGCAATACAAACTCATTTCTTGAGGTGTCCATCCATCTTTCCCAACATATCTATCTATCTATATATTTCTCTATCTATCTATCTATCTATCTATATATGTATACATACACACAAATATATATATATATATATATATATTGTTGTAGCAAGACAATCAACAATTGATGATTATATGAAGCTTAGGAGTGAAGACTTGAAGAAAAGATTGAATTCTAAGAGCATGAAGTAAAGTAGAGGTTCAGAAAGACATGGTCTATATACATATGTATATTAGCTTTATAAATACTTCAAGTACTTGAAGCAATGATGAATCCACACTCATATGTATATATACACTTTTATATAGTCATGATATATATGAGAGATGAATAATAGATGAGAGAGAGAGAGGTGTAGATCATAAGTTGAATGAGTATCATTCATCAGATGTAAGATGAGTTGAATAGAAAAAGGAAGAGGTAGAGGCAGAAGCAATAAAGATGGAGTCAAAACTTGTTGGATTTCTCGTAAGAAAAATCATTTAGCTCATGAATGTTGGCATAATAATTAGAATGGTGGAGGATATAATCAAAATTTTAATTCAAGAGGAAGAGGTAATAGAAATCAGAGAGGTAACTTCGGAGGTAGAGGTAGTAGAGGTTATTTTGGAAGAAATGCAAGTAGAGGTTTCCAAAGTCAATCCTACAACAATATCTACTACAATTATGCTTCAGATCAGAAGGAGGATTCAACCTTAATCATGAATGCAACTTTTGAAAGACAAATTGAATATCGAAGAGTCTTCTATATAGACTCAGGGTGTAGCAATCACTTGAGTGTCAACATAGCTTTGATGACTGATTTGGAGAATAAAGTACGTAATCATGTGGTACAAATAGGTGATAACACAAAGCACAATGTGAAATCAATTGGATTAGTGAAGGCTAAGAATGGGAGCACTTTTTTGAGTAAGGTTTTGTATGTTCCTACAATTCCAAAGAATCTGATAAGTGTAGGGCAAATTGTTGAGAAAAGTTATGAAGTAAGGTTCACTAATGATTGAGTTTTTGTGGAAGACCCTAGCGATGGGTATAAACAAATTGTTTCAAGAAAGAAAGAAGGAAGGCTATTCACATTGAAGATTCAAGGTAATGTTGGTCATGCCTTGTTCACTTATGGAGGACATAAGATCTTTGAGTTAGATCTTTGGCATAAAAGACTTGGACATTTCAATGAAAGAGGTATTAAGTGTTGGTGTAATTCAAGCCTTAACACTTGGCTTGGATATCAATCTTGAAGACATCACATAAAGCTTGGACCTTGGAAGATTAGATTGGAATCCTTTGAAGGATATATCTACATGGAACATGGATCATAGGAACCAATGCTTATTGGTTATTACTTTTTATCTCTTGTAAAAGTCAATATGACTTTAATCACTCATGTAATCACACCTACTTGAGAAAGTCGTGGAAAATTTGGAAGTTGTAATGGAGAGAATATCTCCCTAAGTCTAGTGGAGAGATTTTAGGAAGCTTCAATTTCAAATTCAAATGACCAATCAACTCTTATAAAAGCTATGAAGAAAAGTCGCGGGTAAGCTTGTTCATTTTCAGCTCATATCCCGAGGCTAATCCATCTATCTCTGAGTTTGTGAGTGCTACACCATAGCCTACACATCTGAGTACCATTGAGCATCACATTCTATGCCAATGGGAATGTACAATCAATAGAATTAATACATAGCATTACATTCATAATCTCTGGTTTCTCTGAGTAAGCATCTCCAAGTCTGTCAACTTCCAAGAGGCATATCTGAAGATCTACTGAACCAAATTGGATGATTCAAACTGCATTGGATTCAGCTCAAAGTCTACTATACACCTACAAAATTTCAAGGCCATTGGATCAACCATTACAGAGAAATCTCAATCGAGGTGATCACTGGTCTGTGACTGTAAGTCTCCTAAAAAATCGGGGGTGTACCTTATTTTGCTAAAGTGATTTCTCTGAGTATAGTTTATCATTTCCTTTCATTCCACTTGCAAATGGAAGCTTACTAAGCTAATAGAATATCTCTAGAAGGAATTTTGCTAATTGTAACTACACTGGTCACACTGAGCATAACACTGAGCAGGTGTCAATACCAAAATAGCAAGTTTTTCAGGATTTTGAAGTCACAAGTAGTCTGTCTTGATATGATCATTACTTATAACATTTGCAAAGCACATATATGGTTTCTTGGTATCATTTGGAAGCTCAAGGAGTCTACTAAGCATTTCTGGAATCAAAGGAGGGCAGGTGTGAAGCAGGTCTAGCAGCACCAACTCATTTCTTGAGTGCATCCAATCATCACTTCCAACAGTGGTATCAGAGCATATAAGGTAACATGGGTGATGGTTTCCCTTCCTTCATTGACAAATTAGACAGGAACAACTACCAAGCTTGGTCTCTAAGGATGAAGACCTATCTACAAGGAAGGAGTTTGTTTGGATTCATATCAGGAGATGAGGAATTGCCCTCATTCAAAGCTAGAGGCCTACCCACCAAGGAAGAGCAAGAGAGACTCAATCAATGGTGTGCAAAAGATGCTTTGGCAAGGTCATATCTTCTAAACTCTATTTCTGATTTCCTTCTACCACACATAAGGAATTGCAAAACTTCCCAAGAGACTTGGGAAACCTTGTCAACTTACTTTTCATCAAGCACAAGGGCCAGAAAGAATCAGCTATGGATTGAGTTTACAACTCTTAGGAAGCAATCAAAGCAATCAGTCTCAGATTTTGTTACCAAAGTCAAGGACATTGCAGACCAACTTGCAAGTGTTGGAGAAGAGATTGAGGAAGAGCAAATAGTCAGACAAGTAATCAATGGACTAAAGGCAGATGACAAGTGGGAGAGCTTTACCACAACAATGGACTTATACATGGACATCCAAGCACCTGATCTAACAACTTTGATTGGACAACTCTTTACACATGAAGCAAAGATCACAAAGAATGGAGAGCAATCAAAAGGTAACAACCCCTCTGCCCTTTATACTGATAAGAAGATAAAAGATAAAGGTAAAAGTAAGAAGGTTGATGAAGAAGGCTCTACCTCCCAAGCAAACTATGCAGGGAGAGGTAGATCTTCCAGAGGTAGGGGCAGAGGAGGTAAGTCAGGTAGGGGGAGACCCTACAACCAATCTCCATGCAATATTTGTGGCTTGTCTAACCATACCACAGATGAATGCTACAAAAACTACAAGAACCAAAGAGGAAGAGGTCACCAAAGAGGAGGATACTTTCAAGGCAGAGGCAGATTCAACCAATCTCAAAGCTACCATGGCTACAACAATAATTATAACAACAGCTACAATCACAATGGCAACTATCAAGGAGGATACAGAAATAGGAAAGACTATAACAATTATGCAGAGGAGCAAGATGATTCCTTATTGATCATGAACATGACATCTAAGTCAGGTATCAATTATGATCACTTATTCTATATTGATTCAGGTTGCTCTAATCATGTAGCTGGAAATGTTGCATTACTTTCTGATTTGGAAGAACCCAAAGGCAAGCACCAAGTGCAGTCAGGTGATGACACTAAACATTCAGTTGTTAAAGTAGGCAATGTCAAAACTAGTGATGGTAATCAGAATTTATTGAGCAGAGTGTTGTATGTTCCAACAATCACCAAGAATCTGATGAGTGTAGGTCAGGTTGTGGAAAAAGGTCTACAGGTCAGGTTCACTCAACATGGTGCATATGTGGAGGATCCAAGACATGGATTCAGAAGGACAGCCAAGGGAGAAAAATCAGGTAGATTGTTTACCTTTGAACTTGAAGACACTAAGAATATTGCTTTATACAACTATAAGGATCAAACACTATCAGAATTGGAGATTTGGCACAAGAGATTAGGTCACATTGGAGAGAGGACCTTAAAACAAATGTGCAAGGATCAATGTGTACTTGGGATACCTAATGTATCCAAGCAACACATGATATACAAGTGTGGCGCTTGTCAATTTGGTAAGTCACACAGATTGCCCTATAACAAGAAAGGTTTTATGCATGAAGATTATCTGGAATTGGTGCATACAGATGTTTGGGGACCTAGCAAGGAGCCATCCATATCTGGATCAAGGTACTATGTGTCCTTCATTGATGACTATAGCAGGTGGACTGTCTTATACTTCATGAAACATAAAGATGAAGTATTTAATTGTTTCAAGAGGTATCTTGCCTTAGTTGAAAATCAAACAGGTAGACATTTGAAGAAGCTAAGGTCAGATGGTGGTGGAGAATACTTCTCCAATGACTTTGAAGATTTCTTGCAGGAAAGAGGCATCAAGAGGGAGATTACTACAAGGTACTCACCTGAACAAAATGGGGTAGCTGAAAGAAGGAATAGGCTCATTGTAGAGACAGGTAGGTCTATGCTAAATGAAAAGAAATTGCCAAATTATCTTTGGGCAGAGAGTGTATCTACTGCCACATATTTAATTAATAGGTTGCCATCAAAGACACTTGATGGAATGACACCCTATGAGGCTTGGCATGGTAAAAGACCATCTCTGGATCATTGCAAAATCTTTGGTTGTATAGCATATGTGCATATTCCCTCACAGGTAAGAGGAAAGTTAGACCCTAAAGCTGAAAAATGTATCTTCATTGGTTATGATTTGAATCAGAAGGGATACAGATTCTACAACCCCTCAAACAAAGGCTTCAAGGTAAGCAGAGATGTCATCTTTGATGAGAATGATTCATGGTATGAAAATGAATGCAGGAAGGTTAGTCTACCTTATGACATGGAAGAAGACTTCCCCAAGCTTATCAAGCAAGAACCAATTCAGAAAGAGGACACAAGCTCAGATGATGAAGACACCATCAACATTGAAGAATTCAAGGCTTGGAAATCCAAAGGGAAGATGAAGATGAAGCAACTAGAAGAGAATCCAGAATCCTCAACTCAAGCTATGAGGAGATCTCAGAGAGAAAGTAAGAAGCCTATTAGATATGGGTATGATACCTCTCTTGTAACTAAGCATTCTGTAATGGGCTTATCACCTGGAAATGAAAGATAACCTAAGGTGCTCCTCTTGTCATCGTTAAAACCTGCCCAATATGCATCTGAGTATAGTTTGATATTCAAATATGAAGTATATGGAAAGTATAAGCCTTGATTTTAAGTACCCTTAAGATACTTCAAAATCCTCTTGGCAGCTTCCAAATGAGGTGCTCTAGGTTTGTGCATGAATTGACTAAAGATAAGAAGTATCAATCCTTGTCAATGTAGCATAGTTTAGGCTTCCTACTATGCTTTCATTTCCTGCAATGTCTTCAAGAAAATCACCTTCATGAGCAATTAACTTTTGATTTACCTCCATAGGAATGTTAGCTACTTTGGTATTTTCCAAGTGGAACTTCTTGAACATATCATGCACATACTTCTTTGAGTAATATAAATTCCAGAATTTGTATATACTAATTCAAGTCCAAGAAAATACTTTAGTGATCCCAGATCACTAATTTTGAACTCCTGCATCATTTGATTCTTAATGTGTTTGATGCCATTGGCATCATTACCTGTAAATATGATATCATCAACATACACACATAGATATATCATCTTTGAATTAATTCTCTTGACAAACAGAGAAGTATCTGCTTTGCTTATGATGAATCCTTTATCTTGAAGGTATGTAGTCAACCTATAGTTCCATGCCCTAGTGCCTACTTCAATCCATAAAGAGCTTTGTTTAGTTTGCACACATAACTTACCTTGCTTGGGTCTTCATAACCAGGAGGTTGAGCCATGTAAACCTCCTCAGAAATCCAGCCATTAAGAAAAGCATTTTTTTACATCCAATTGGTACATATTCCAATTTCTTGATGCAGCCACACTTACCAATACCCTGATCTTTGGCATTTTGGCCATAGGTGAGAGAGTCTCTTCATAATCAATTCCTTGGGTTTGTGCAAAACCCTAAGCAAGAATTCTAGCTTTATACCTATTTATGGATCCATCTGAGTTTCTCTTGACTTTGTAAATCCATCTAGAACCAATTACCTTCATAGATTCCTTCTTTGTCACTAGTTCCCAAGTATCATTCTCCTTGAGTGCTTCTATTTCTTCATCCATAGCTTTCTTCCATTCTACCTTGGTCTTTGCCTCTTCATATGAGGTAGGTTCCTCACATGATAGATCCTTAGCAAGATAAACAGAATGCTTAGTTACTAAAAAAGTGTCATACCCATATATGATTGGCTTCTTGCTCTCCCTTTGTGATCTTTTAATTGCTTGGTTGGATTATTCAGGTATGTCTTCCAATCTCTTCATCTTGACCTTGCCCTTTGATTTTCATGCTTTGAACTCCTCCAAGCTGATGGTATCCTCATCATCTCATTTGATGTCTTCAATTTGATTTGGTTCCTCCTTAGTGAGACTTGGAAACTCCTCTTCCAAGTCATATGGCAACTTAACCTTCCTCTACTCACTTTCAAACCAAGAATCATTCTAATCAAACACATCATCTCTACTGACCATAAAACCTTTGTTGGATGGATTATAAAATCTATACCCTTTCTGATTTAAATCCTGCCCTATGAAGATGTAGTTCTCTACCTTAGGGTCTAGCTTAACTTTGATTTGAGATGGGATATGCACATAAGCAACACATCCAAAGATCTTGCAATGATCAAGTGATGGCCTCCTACCATGCCATGCTTCATATGGGGTCATCCCATCAAGTGACTTGGATGGCAACCTATTAACAAGATAAAAGGCAGTAGATACACTCTCTGCCCACAAATAATTAGGTAATCTTTTTTCATTTAGCATTGAACTAGTTGTTTCAACAATCAACTCTCTACCACCCCATTTTGCTTAGGGTCATACCTTGCTGTAATTTCTCTTTTCATTCCTCTATCCTAAGAATGCATCAAATTCATTTCAGAAGTACTCACCTCCTCCATCCGACCTTATTCTCTTTAGGCTTCTTCCTGTTTGGTTTTCCACAAGTGCAAGATACTTCTTAAAGCAACTGAACACTTCATCTTTGTGCTTCACAAAATACAAGATAGTCCACCTACTGAAATCATCAATGAAAGATACATAATACCTTGAGCCTGAAATAGAAGGATCCTTTCTTGGTCCCCACACATATGTGTGGACAAGCTTCAAGTAATCCTCATGTTTGTTACCTTTCTTGGAGAAGAGTAATCTATGAGATTTACCAAACTGACATGCACCACATTTATAGATCATGTGTTGCTTGGATACATTAGGTATCCCAAGCACACATTGATCTCTATATATTTGCTTTAGAGTTCTCTCACCAATATGCCCTAATCTTTTATGCCAAATCTCAAGCTCTAACAATGTTTGATCTTTGTAATTATAAAGTGCAATATTCCTTGTATCTTCAAGTTCAAATGTGAATAATCTACCTGTCTTTTCGCCCTTGGAAATTCTCTTGAATCCATGTTGGGGATCTTCCACAAATGCTCCATATTTGTTGAACCTAACCTGCAAACCCTTTTCCACAAACTTTCCAACACTCATCAAGTTCTTGGTGATTGTTGGTACATATAGAACCCTACTCAACAGATTTCTATTTCCATGAGAGGCTTTAACATTTCCTACCTTGACCACTGAATGCTTGGTTTCATCGCCTATTTGCACTTCGTGCTTTCCCTTAGGTTCCTCAAGGTCAGAGAGAAGAGCTACATTGTCTGCCACATGGTTTGAGCAACCTGAGTCAATATAGAAGAGGTGTTCATCATTCATACCTTGCTTTGAAGTCATGCTCATAATCAAAAGAGAATCCTCTTGATCCTTTGTGTACTTGTTATAGTCTTTCCTTAATTTGTAGCCTCCTTGGTAGTTATTGTTGTAGTTTTTATGGTAGTTGTTGTTGTAGCTTTGAGTATGATTGAATATTCCTCTTGATTGTGAGTAGCCACCTCTTTGATATCCTCTTCATCTCTAATTTTTGTAGTTCCTATAGCACCTATCTGTATGATTAGACAATCCACATATGTTGCATGGGAAAGATTTGAAAGGTCTCCCCCTACCTTGCTTACCTCCTCTGCTCCTACCTCTTGAGTTCCTACCTCTTCCTGCATAGATACCTTGAGAAGTAGTACCTTCATCCTCTCATTTCTTGCTCTTTCCTTTGTCTTTAATCTTTCCTTTATCTATGTATAGGGCAGACAAGCTATTACTTCTTGATGGGTCTCCATTTTTGTTGGGCTTGGCTTCATGGGTAAAGAGTTGCCCCATGAGTGTGGTAAGATCTGGAATCTGCATGTCCATGTATAATTCCATAGCAGTTGTGAAGCTTTCTGATTTTTCATCTACCTTGATGCCATTGATCACTTGTCTCACAATTTTCTCCTCTTCAATCTCTTCTCCTATGCTTGCCAATTGGTCAGCCATATCCTTGAATTTGGTCACATACTCTGAAATACTTTGCTTGGGCTGCTTCCTTTGACTAGTAAGCTCAATCCACAATTGGTTCTTTCTTGCTCTTGTATTAGAAGAAAAGTATTTAGACAATGTATCCCAAGACTCTTTGGATGTTTTATAGTTCCTAATATGTGGAAGAAGG
>CM035416.1:69415184-69732684 GCA_020310875.1 Ceratopteris richardii
TCATGGTGGCCATGTATCTTTAGTTGTTAAGAAGTATAGTGAGTCTCAAGAGATTTTACAACGATTTTCAATGACTGGGAAAAAGGCAAGATGTTTTCGTAAAAGAGATGTGAAGAGTCAAGATGATGGGAAATGGGATTTTTGGAAGGATCTCTCTTGGCTTATGACAGAAAATGATAGTCAAGTTGATCTCATTAATAAGCGAAAGAAGGTTCGGTCATTGTTAGATCAATTATTATATTTGATGGGTTTGGTTTCCACTAATGCTTCAGAATGAGAATTATTCCAAGTGACTTTGAAGGAGTTTACATAGTCATTCATCTTATCATGGGGAGAAAGCAACATTGCACATTACATAGTAAGTTTTGCTTACATTTTTTATTTGGACTTAAATAACATGTGTATATCTTATTGACTAGATCATAGCATATTCTTTTTGCACATGGAGCATATTTTATGAATCAATATGGATCAATGGACATTTTTAGTACACAAGGAATGGAGAAGTCACATTACAGGGCTAGAGGTGTTTACTTTAAAAACACTCATCATGGGGGTGGTCTACTACAATCAAACTATTTAGAAGAAATGTTCAACTAGTTTTTTCGTACAAAATTTGCTAGAAAATATGTAATGGAATGAGCATGTGAGTCATGAATAGCAAAGATTACAAGAAAGATACAACATGATATTGCAAGAGAGAAGTGGATGCCATCATCAAGACTGCTACATCATGCCCAATGGTGTGCACAAAGAGTCCGCGAGGGTTCTACTTCCAAATAGTTTCCCAACTCTTATAATGCATTACTTTTTATCAAAACTTTTGTCAAGGTTTTTATAACTCCTTTCACTTCAAATAAACTTTCAATGTTTTTGTGATTAATCTTTTAATGTTTTAAAACTACTTTTTATCCATTTAAATGTGAACATGACAATTCTTAAGTGAAAGGCTATAAATAAAGGTGTCCTTCTTCATTTTACCACTTCACATCCTAAGAGAATGGCACTCACAAAGCAGACTCCTAGAAAAGATCATGTCATCTACCCTAGCCATCTGCAAGGTACTCAGCGCCCACCATGGATGACACCCCACAAGAAGCATCAAACCACAAGCCACTCTTCTAGACAGAACTCGGGTGTAGGGACACACTCTCACAACATTTCATCGTGGGGGGATGAAGCTTCACAACAAGAGAGAGATGTAACACAAGAAATACAATATTTCCCATCTGTATTTGATGATGAGCCCCCACAGAGGACATCAGTGAAGGCAAGGCCCAAACAAAAAGGAGAGAGACAAGTTGTATTGGAGACAATATCAAATTTAGCGAGTTCCTCGGATGAAGAAAGTGTTAACGAGCCACCATGGAACCATGATCATATCCGCGTGAACCATCGAGTAACACAAGGAGGCAAGACATTCCCCGGAGGACAAGGACAAAGACCAACCAATGAAGAAAGAGAGAAATTCGGGCAGAGCAAGTAAGTGATGAGGCAGGACCATCTAGGCGTGCTCCAAGAAGAAAGGAGAACTATCAACCATGTCCTAGACCACAATGACCACAACCCAACATCCCCCCAAATGCAAGAGCACTGCAAAGACATAGAAAGCAAACCAGAGCCTTTGCAGAGATTGGACATTATCAAAAGTTTGTGGAGCTTCTTATTCCACGAAGGTCATTTGCAAGAGTTGTGAAGGAAGCGATCCAAAGTTATGGCACTGGATTTTGTATCCAAGTGATAGCCATTAAAGCCCTATGAGAAGTTGTACATGCTTATCTTATCTCAATGTTGGAGAACTCTAACATGTGTGCTATCCATGCAAAGAGAGTGACAATACAACCTAAAGATATGCAACTAGCTAAAAGAATTAGATGGAATAACCCTTAACATTTGTACTCTCTTGTTTGGAGAACTTTTCGTATATCCTAAATGATTAATATAATCTTTTTCGTATTATATTTGCTCTCCCAAGTGTTTGTCTCTTAGTGTACATGTTTTGAAGTCTCTTTCTCCTATGTATCTAAAAGTGTCTTTGAAGTCATTGCACAATAGCATACGTTTTGCTCAGATTAATTTGTCTTTTTCCACTAGCATATGATTTGCCTTAGATAGGATGCAATTCATGCAAACCCTCTAACCAATAGAACAACAATCTTGATAAACATTCAAATGTACTTATAAACTGTTGCATGCTTATATGCACCCAGACGAGTCTAGATATTCTTTAATCATTGCACATAAGAAGAGTCTTCCACACTTCCCCAAGTTTAGGTTGTAATTGAGAGGCATAGAATTTAATATTGGGCAACTAGTGCCTGCAATGACCTAGGAATGCAAAAAAAAAGCCTGCCACAAAAATGCAGGGATGGCCCCTGCAAAACTTTTGGAGGGCCCATCCCCGCGTTTCTATGGCAAGACTTTTTTTTTTGGATTTCTTGGCCATGAAACCATATGCCATGCACATTGGAGCATATGATTTGCCTTAGATAGGGTGTAATTCATGAAAACCCTCTGACCAATAGATAAACAATCTTGATGGACATTCAAATGTACTTTTAAACCGTTGCATGCTTATATGCACCTAGAGGAGTCTAGATATTCTCTAATCATTGCATGTAAGAAGATTCGTCCACACTTCCCCAAGGTTAGGTTGTAATTGAGGGACATAGACTTCAAATATTGGGCAACTAGTGCATGCAATGGCCTAGGAATGAAAAAAAAAAAAAAAGCCTAGCAGAGAAACACGAGGATGGGCCCTGCAAAAGTTTTGCAGGGCTCATCCCCACATTTCTGTGGTAGGCCTTTTTTTGCATTCCTAGTACAGTACAAGAATTTTGGGCAACAACACTTACAAGAACTACTAGAAAAATACTGATTAAACTATGCAAAACTTATGAGATTGTCAAAAACATAAAGAGACAATGGATTGAATGTACATAGAAATTGAAAAAACAATAATTGGTATTATAAAATTTTTACAATTGGCTCTTGGCCTTGAACCTCTCCACTACATTCTTTCTTCTCTAAAAAGACAATGGCAATTGGTAAGTCAAAACTAATTCGGATATTAACTTAGGGTCTGTCAATCCAAGACCTAAAGTTATTCCTATTTGACCTAATATTTTCCCTCTAAAGTTAACTCCTAGGGTAGTAAGGGAAAAGGACTTCATAACTAGAATTACACAATTGGTCCCTTGCATTATTGTAGATAGGCACAAAAGTTTGCTCAAGGCCTTGAAACACCAAGTCATGAAGATTCCTTGAGGGGAAACGTCCTTGTGGATTATAAAAAATCTTCCTTTGGCAATTTCCCAATGTACTATGCCAAGGAAGAGCCATTGCCACGGGAAATATGGTCACCACCACTCCTTGTTTCAAATTTATCCACTTCAATTGCTTCCTGCACATAGACAATCATAAAATTCATTAGATACTTACATCTTGTATGAATATGATACAATCATAAATGTCATTAGATACCTACATCTTGAAGTCTATCTTCATCCTCTCCTCCTCCCATTGCATTTGGTGGAACCGAAGAGTGAGCCATGCCACTTTGCTTCACAACAGGGGATGCTGGAATCTTCTTCTCTAAAATTCTTTCCCTTGCTGCAGCCAGATATTCTTCAGTGGCATTTTGATTGGCATCACTCATAATCTCTTCACACACAAATGCAATGGTGTCTGCAATTGAATCACCAAGTGGAATTGTTGTCTTTTCAATTCTATCAGAAGTGTTGTCCATGGGAACATCCAAGATCGAGAAAAAAAAACTTAGCCATTCGTCGAGGCGTAGACCGAATGCCTTCTCAATATCTTGCAAGAACAAAAATTCTTCTCCCTCGACAAGTACCACTGAAAACATTTCCATCTCTACCTCTGGTAGAGTGGGTTCCACAAGCTCTAAGTTGGAGGGTGGACTATTTTGTGTACTGGCTTCGTTTAATTTGTCCACTACCCCTTGTGGAAATTGTCTACAAATTTTTTGACTCTCGTCTAACAAGTTGAGATCTTCTGTCTGGGGTTCCTTTTTTTCATCTACAAAACCCCCAGTGACAAGATGGGGTAGGTCCATGGGTGTAGGTTTGGGCTCCTCATTGACAAAAAAGGTTGTTGTTGCAACATAGGTTCTTCCCATCTTCCTCTTCTTATTTAATTGTTTAATTAAGGGCACTATGTCATCTAACAGGTGCCCTACATCCTAAACAACAACCATGAAATGCTTTAAGCACTTCGCAAATGCCTCATCTCCTTTATGAATGTACAAAAGTAGGTCATAGGGGACCTATTTACACTCATATGCTGGAATATCTATAGTGTATCTTAATATATAGAATTCTAGAAAACATGTAATCTCCTCCAACACATCGGAGTTCATGGCTAGAGTCCCTTCAAGATTAGGGACTCTACAGACTAGGTCACACCAATCTGTATGACCGTTGTAGTCTGTAGTATCCAAAAAATCCATGAATAGATCTCGAGGAGATTTGATGGGAGTGGAAGTGCTAGCACCCATTGCTTGCATGCGAAAATTCCATTGGCTGATCTGTGCTTTCTAGCTCTCTATGGGTGCAAATGTGAGAAATGAGCACATACAACCCATTTTTATAGCAGTTTCTCTGCTCCATCTTTGCTCCAATCTACAGGGACTTTCATTTTGTATTCCAATCTTCTTCCCACCTGTAATAAATTTGCAAGAAATTGAAGTTATAAAAGCAAAATAAGCAATAATTAAAAGATTACTTTAACAAAAGCACAAAACATTTCTCACCTTATGTCCTTGTATTTTGAATTTGGATTGAGTTAGTCCTTCAAACCTCATAATCACCAAGTGTTCTCTCAGATTAGCCAAGGCCCAATGATGATTCATGAAAATATTTTATGTTTCATTGTTGGGCAATCTAAGCTTTATTTCAAATGAATGTAAAGATCCCTCTAAACTTTGAAATGGTATCCATTTGTCAAGTTTGCACATCCAACGATCATAGTAGAATCTAATGTATAATGAAGTACATTGTTTCAAATATCAAAATCCTATACCTGTTCCACCTATTTTACAAAGATATTTATCACCTTTCGCAATTCCTTCTATGAAACCCGTATTTTCACCAAGAAGACTTTCGACTTTATCATATGTGATATCTTTACGCATGAACATGGTGGAAATCTCTTGGAATGAGAATCCTTGGAATAACTATACAAAACAATGGATGGGAAAAGACTAGTGCAAACCTACAGAGCTAGACACTTTTGTGAATTTCAAAGAGTTATGTATATCCATTACCATATTGTGCTTCAAAGATGATATAGACCATATATCAGGTTTTGGCCACTCCAAGCTAAGAAGAGAATGTAATTCAGTTCTCTCTAACCTTCCAAAACCATTCATTGTAGAGGGTACAACATATCTATGTGTGTAAAAGAAAACTCTATCATGGTAATGTCGAGTAGGAGATATTTCTAGAAAGACTAGTGCACCAACATCTGCATGCAATGCCTGGAAAGTACCTGTAAGATTATGAAGTGGTTGCTCTTCCATCAAAGTAGAAGGAAATATATCTGAAACAAACAAAAACATATCTAAATGGTTTTGAAATATATTCAACACTAGAAAACATACAATATTGTAGAGTAATACTTACAATTCACAGGATATCTCATTCTATTAGAGTTTTCAAGTTTCATAGTTGCCATTGTAAAAACATGTTGTACAATAGCAACCATCCCATTGTCTTTGTGCTTCTTGAAGCCAAGTAACTTTCCCTTCCAATGAAGATCCAAGTTTCCACGATCTCTAACTTGATGAGGCCCAACTCTAGAGGGTTGCATGTACACCCATGCACCTTTGGAGTAATCATGTGATAGCCATTGTCCATCTATGGCTTTGATATTGTGACACCTTAATGTGAGGATTTCATCTTTCAGTCACCTAGAAGCTTTAGATGTTGCCATTGAAGCTAAAGGTCTTCAAGCTACAACAATAATTTGAGATAGGAGATTCAGGTAGGTTGGAGTGTAGAAACAGGAGCTTCAATGGTGTGCTACAGAGTGAAAGTAGTGGGAAAAGATGACTTTTGGGGACCTAGGTATAAAAATGTGAGGTTTAGGAGGGAAATAACTATTTTCTGAGTATTTTTGAAAAAAGCCATTTTTTTCAGCTCAAAACATGCATGGATTTTAAAATTGGGGTCCAAAAGAGTAGTTTTGACCCTAAAAAGTAACAGGGGGTCCATTCTCAAGTGTTATGATGAGTTTTGCAACTTTTTAGAAATTTTGAATTTTTGGGCCCAACTAAGTTATGAGATTCCTTCTCTCTCTAGAGGCAGCTTGTTAAATAAGGGAGAAATATGTCCCCTCTCTCTCCTTCAGCCTAGTACTTTATAGGGCAGGGACTATGGCCACCACCCTCTTCTGATTGGTCCATCACTAATCACTCCTTAATCTAAAAGGCCCATGCAAGGTTCATTTTTTTCCCTAATGTTTTGTCTAATTCGATTGCATTGGGTCCTTCCTAAACTCATGCCTCATATGCTTTGAACATTAGATCCAAGTGTTCTAGAATGGGGTCTACAGGGAATGAACCTTACGTATGGGTGGTGTATGTGTTGGGGCCTGAGATGTCATCTCTAGAATTTTGGCTTTCGTTTCTTTAGGACTACGATCTACTCATGCTAGTTTCTTCATCCACTTCTGTTTTAGTCTTTTCCTAGTGTCTTTCCATGCCCTAATTTTCTTCTTACTAGACTCTTTGGTTTCACTTAACTCCGACTCTTTTTCTTGCTTCCCTTACTTGGTTTGCTGCACAGATTGTGCCCAAGGATTGCCTAAATGGGAACTAACCTAGTTGGACTTCCAATCAAGCTTTGCACTTTCCATTTACATTGATCGAGGGGATTTTTGATGCATTGATTGGGTTGTTAGGGCACCCATGGATGAGATGTTCCTTTCCACACTTCCAACAAAATCCTTGAATCATGGTAGATTGGGTTTTTCATGCAAGTGGAGGATGGCGATACTCCTGTATGAAGTGATCTCCTTGGCATCTAAAACATGGTCCTCCAAGAGCATATGCTCTTACTTGTCTCATCTAGGCTCTAGGGTTGGGATTTGTGTACACGACATTAGCATAGTCAGGTTCCCAACTATATTCCTGTGGAGGGGCCTCATAGTGATAAGTCTGAGGATGCTTTGGTGACTTTATGGTAGGAAGCTACATTATCACTGTGTGAAGAATCAAAGCTATTTCTATTTGGATCATTTTCTATGATAAGAGGGGATATTGTTATCAAGGACCTATCTTGATTTTCTTCTATTGCAACATACTTAAATGAGGCTACATTAGTAGGGGTTTTTGGTTCCTACCCTATAGGTTGTGGCCTAGATTGTGGTTGACAAGGCTATTAGTGTGCATGTTGGTTCTTGTAATAGGGTTGAGAATGTTACTACGGTTAATACCCATTTTGGGCTTGCATGGGGCATCATTGGCCACGTGATCACCTCCACAAGTGTTGCAATATTTGAAAGTGATCATATTCTCATTTGTTCTATTTTGAAAGCTTCCTCTTAGTTTTTGAGCCACTAATGCAGCTTGTTCCTCAACAAATGAGGGTTTTGATGTTGTGCCACCCGAGTATTCTGAACCCTTATAGAGTTTTAAGAATTCTAATTCTTCTTCTAGGTTATCATCAATGTCTATGCATATTCTTACACATTGATCTAGGGTGTTCTTGTCTTTGAAGTACATGTGGGACTATAGTTTTTGACTCAAGAGGCCAGCTTTATTGAGGGTCTTATTATATCACAAGACAGGGGCCTTGTCATGCTAGATAGGGTATGTTGCAATAGAGAAACTCTATCAAGATCTTGGTTTCTCAAGATAGATGGAGGTATATCATGATATGGCCATCTATTGTGACAAGCCCTATCTATCATGATGGATGGGCTTTGTAGCAATAAGGTTTCTATCACAGAAGATCAGGGTCTATGGTGATAGAGTTCTTGATCATGGTAGAGCCAAACACTTGAAAATTTTTTGCTTCTACACCACTAGGATAGAACTAAGGAGATCTAAAAGCCTGTGCTAGTGCATTTCCCAAAATTTAACTTTCTTGGCGCATTGTGATAGACAAGTTATATCACCTCAGTACATGGGAAATGGTCGATGGTATCTGTGTAGGTCTTGGAGATGATGGTGGTCTAGAATCTCTAAGAAACTAGTAAGAGCAGAAGACACAAGCACACAAAATAGCTCTCTCTTCCTCTCTAACACAAGAAAATGAGGGGAAATGAGGGGATGGTGGGTATATGGTTGGGAAGGTGCAATTTTGGAGAAGGTTCAGGGGAATGATTGGAGGTGGTGGGGATGAAAATCAAAATACAAATAATAAAAAAATGAGAACTAATTATCGAAACTACTAACATGCTTGCGTAAACTCCAATGTCTCTATTGAACTCTCTTAGCATCACATGCTCACTCTCAAGTAGTGCTCCCCAAGAAGTGTCAAAATGTAGTTGGTGTCACTTCTAAAATAGTGATGAGTATCAATGTTGAGGAAGACCCATGGAGTTAATGTCAATCCATGGAGACATGAGGGAGATATGACAATCGTGAGTGAGTGATGTGTGTAGATGTGAAGGGAGAAGCACACTAAATGCACACAAGGAAAAGAAGATGAGATAGAAGAATGTAGTATGTTCATGAACAAGATTACAATATCTTTACTCTCTCTTACAAGCTTTGTCTCCAAAAAGAATGGCCTCCAAAAATGAGCTCTCTAGCTCCTTTTATAGTCTTCAAGTGAGTTTTTGCCAATTTCAAACCTAGTGTCTAATGTAGTTAGAGACTAGGTTCTAACACTAATTTGAGGAACCAAATGAACTCGAAAAATGAAGAAATTCAAAATTTAGCTTCTACATCAGCATGTCAAGGACTCCTTAACATGCACAAAATGGAGCCAATATTTATAACTAAATGGTTTTTGTACAAAGTTTTATTGATGAAAATATTTTAGTCAAAGAATTGGATATTCTTCAAAATTTGAACAATAAGACCTTCTGCTTATGTGCTTCCATGTCCTTTGTGGCTACTTTTCTCACCACATGCTATTCTTCTTCCTTTCCCTTCCTCAAAAATACATGCCTAGACATGGTAACTTACACATGCAATAAGAAGAAAGATATGACATGGACTAAGTCATTCCTAATGTTGATGAATCTTGGAAATAAGGGCTATGGGATCGTGCAAGAAACCTGGTGAAATAAGATGGACTATGGATATCCACTCTTCAAAGATGGAAAACTCAAGATGCTAAACTTTCTTGCTAGTTTCAATGTGCAAGTGTTGCCAATGTGGAAGAAGAGGTGTTTGACTAGGACATCAAGAGTCTTAACACACTTCCAGGATATTTGGGAGACTATGAAAATGATTTAAGAGTGAAAAACAACCACTCTATTGAAGCTCAAGAACTTCACATTTACTGGGTATGACAAAACAATTTATAAGGTAAGAAAATCCAAGGTGATTTATACATTGAAAATGGAAGATTTAGTCAAACTAAAACCTTATTATTAGGAGGATATCACCAAGAAAGCAAGAGTTGACCGCTAGAAAGTCCTGTTCAACATATATTGTTTGGATAAGTGAGGCTGATGGGGGAATACTTTTATTTCCATAACTTTTAATGATTATACTTTCAAGTCCATCATAGACTCTAACATAGACATAGCTACACCACCAAGGCCTTGTGTGTTAAATGGGGTAATCTTGCACTTGTGCCAACTTAAATGAAACTCTAGATAATATATGTAAACATGGAAAAACATTTACGACTGCTAGAAGGAGTTATTTGAAAAACATGTGACATAGAGTTTGACCACATATTGGCTATTTGTGATTTTGGAAAGGCGAGCAACTATGCTTTAATATTGGGAAGACCTTCCTTGATGCAACTCAAGATTTTCCAAGTTAGAAGTGGAAATGTGGCTTACCTACAAAATCAAGGCTAAAAAATGCACGTAGAATTAATCTCTAACTCCTGTAGAGATGTTTTACCACTCTAACGGACTGTATTCTACCATAATATGGATGTCAGCACTAATGAGGAGTCTAAAAATCAATCAGAAAAAGAAGAAGATGACTCGATGAATGATGATATGCACTTATGGATATGCAAGGTAGTCGAGTATGAAGAGGGAAAAGCCCTCTTGCAAAGTGCTCTCATGTGGGGTATATAACACTGCCCACTTTTTACTTGATCAAGTCGGAGGAAGTCTAAGTCACTACATAGCATGACACCTAAATGATGACCAAATCCGTATTTGATCATGTCATTTACTTTCCATGTGGATCACTAGGCCTCTCTTATTTAGTTCAACATATGAATTTGGGTGGTAGCTAAGCCCATTGGGTGATGTTACTCTAGGAATTTGAGTATGATGTTGTTCATCATTTTAGTTCATCCCATGTTGTAGCTGAATTCTTGTCTCATCTAGCCTCATGCAAAGCTCCCATCAGTGTTGATGATTCTTCCCCTACCATCTATATATCTCAACATAGGCCTACAACCGTTCTGTGTGACTTATCCTCCTCCTATAATGATATCCTTCTTACATTCTTAACTACTGATTGTCTAGTAGATCAATTCTTTACCACTATATGGAAATAATTAGCCCTCTATGATCCTTGATTCTAGCTCCTTATGATCAATCTAGTGCTCCTATTCTTGTCCTTGCCCACACTCACCCAAAAAACAGTCATTTTTCTACTGATCTCACCTTTAAAAAGTAAGTACAGAGTGGATTTTCATGGCCTACCATGTAGCGTGATAGTCATTAGGATGTTTTAGCTTGCAATCCTTATCAACAAACACATCAATTCATTTCGAGTAAATGATTTCCCCTCCAACCTATCATGCCGTTAGAACCTTTTCAAATATGGGGGTTAGTTTTTATTGGTCCTATCACACCACTGGATATATTCACCCATATTCATTATATTCTAACCTGTACTAAATATGTGACTTATTGGGCCAAAGCCTAGGGCTACTATGGTTGCATGATGTCTCACCTTATAAGTTTTCCCAAGATTTTATTGCCTTTGGAAATCGTGTACGACCATGGTACTCACTTTGTGAATAATGTGATTATGGTTCTTATTGTTGATTTTAATATTATTTACAAATATACTACCTCATATTACCCTTCAGCCAATGGACTAGCAGATATTACCAACAAAATATTACTCATGATGCTAAGGGAATTAATCCACAAAACTCCTAAATAGTGGGACCAATTTCTCCCCTCTGTTATGGGCTTACCAAACTAATTATAAAGTGGCTGTGTTATTTACTCCTTTTAAGTTGGCTTACAGATTAAAAGCCATTTCACCAATGGAGGTCATTATTCATTGCCTACAACTGGTCATTCATCATAAATTACTCCTAACAGATTAACTCTAGCACCACGTGGATCTTCTCCATGCCCATAATGAAGAACAATTTGAGGGTTTTATGATTTTGCAAGAAATATAGATAAGGAAACTGCCTCCCCATGATCTATTTCTCAAAACACTTATTTTTTGGAAGGTCAACTTCTTCTGTTTTGTAATGCAAAAGTAGTCGAAGAGGCTAGAAAATTTAAAGTCCCATTGTTCGGACCATACTAGATTTTTTTTCCTGGTTGGGATCAGCCACATTTTGGTCAGAAAATTTGGCTACATTACCCTTATGAATTTTGGTCAAAGGTTTGAAATTATAGCCTTTTCTATTGCCCAACAACACATGGCCTTGTATTGCATATTTTGATGTATTCTAGAATGTTCTACTTCTGTCTCTAATCTTGCACTTGTGTGAGTATAGTAATAACTTTTTGAAGCACATTCTACCTCTAGTTATCAATGGATGTACAACAAAAGGAGTATAGGACATGATCTATCTTCTTGGATGTCTTATAAGGTAATTATCATACTTTTATATTTGATATATAAGACTATTTGATATCTTTTATTTATTAAATAATTTCTTTATAATTTAATTTATGATAATAATAGGTGGATTACATCACAAGATTGACAAAGACTTGATCCCACAAAAGAAACATGAATGCAGGGAGCTACTATGTTTGATGGAGAAAGAGCTTCCAACATCATTTTTTGATATGCACATTCATTTATTAGTCCATATTGTGGATGAAATAGAGATTGCATGTATTTTAGGTCAAGCAATTTATGGGAATATTCAAAGGTTATAAGCAACAAAGAGCAAAACTAGAAGGATCTATGACAAAGGGGTGGATGCTTGAGGAGTGTGTGTACTATGTTAGTGAATAAATTGATAGATTTCATGAATAAGCTCCACATGCATGGACTAATGAGTCTTCTTCAAAAATAACACATGAGGTATTATCAGGTAAGGGAGTTCCATTTCTATTTACATTGCAAGAAAAAAGTGATGTCTCTACTTTTGTAGCATATAATAACGAATGCATGCAAGTATTCATTAGCGAGTATCAATAGGAACTTCAAAATCTCTAAAGTAAAAGATGGAGAAACAAAAGATATAGATGTAATCTCGATAGTAGTGAGAATAAAAATATATTTTCTTTCATGGATTGGCTATATACTCATATGCAATGCACCAATGCAAATAATGAACAAATATGAGATGAGCAGAGGGAGTTAATGATAGCTTGTGAAAGAAAGGTAATTTTATTTTAATAATATTTTATTTTAACAATATTTTATTTTTCACATATATATTTATTAGTCTCTATTTAATAATTTGATTTTTATTGCAAAATTGAATGTTCACTAATATGTGGGATTTTGAATAGCATATTAGAATCAAAATGATTGATTCTTTATGTAAAACAAAGGATTCTAGCATTGTTGCTTCTTTCAAGCAACTATCACATGCTGGCTCAAAAGATACGAGCCTTATAGATAGTGAACTTGAATACATAGGGACCATTGTTGGTATCTACGAAATATCATTTTGTATGTTCAAAAAGTTAAAAACAAGTTCTTATTTTTTATGATATAGTTTATTAGTTTTTAAAGCACATAATAATGAATTTTGCTCTTTTATATTTTGAAAGCTTATTTTGAAGATTGTTTGGTTTTGAGCTGAGTATAAAGGTAGTAATTCCACATTTAGAAGGGAATTATCTAGGTTTTGGGCAATTGATTCTTCAAAAATAACGCAATTTACTAGAGAAATATATATTCTCCTTGTTGGAGAAACAATGACTAATTGGACATATATTTGAAGTTCAAACCTTTAGAAGAAAACCACATGCCTATGTGAAGGGAAAAATTCACAAGTGTATTATATTTGTAAAGTTAGTTCACTTTAGTTCTAGAAGTTTTTTAAAAGTCACAAGATTGAGAAAAACTATATAAGCTAGTTTGTATCAGCTGACGCAATGAGGAAGACAATGAGTTAGAGTAAGAAAAAGTTCATTTTGTATGACTGAGTATAGTCGGGTTTCTGTGAGTGAGAAAGCACCTATAAACTTGTGAGTTTTTCATAGCTATGAGAAGAAATAGTTAAAGTTCTGTGTATGAGACTCTCTCTTCCATCTTCATGCTTGCTTACTGTGTAATGGTTTCAAAAGTTGAAGTTTTCCAAGCAACTCGATGCCTGCCATCGAGTTTGTGTTGATAAGTCCTTGTTTTATCCTCTAAGTGTTATCTATTGCTAGAACTTCTTAAAAACATGACCTTTGTGAGCAACTCGATGCCTGACATCGAGTTTCAGCATAAAGTCGATGCCTGGCATCGACTTCCCTCATAAAAGTGGTTTGTTCATATCTTGTGTTCAAGCCGCCATTTCAAGTGTTGAAAAAGTGGTTGAAACAGCACCAAGTTGATATCTCGCATCGACTTTTGGTTGCAAGTCAATGCTAGGCATCGATTTTGCATTTTCAGACACTTAGTTTTACTAAAAGAGGCAAAATTTCCAATTTTGACAACTCATACAGGGTGATCTTGTGAAGGCCATATCTTGAATTCTAGAGATCCGTTTCTTGCAAATCATAGCTTGTTGCAAAGCTCTACTTCTCTAGTTTCATCTACCAAAATATCTTGTAGAAATATTTTCTATGATAAGATAAATAAGCAAAAGAGTGAATGTATTTCATTTCAATGACTAGAAATTTCTAAAGAAGCAAAGTTCTTAGTCAAAGAAATCATTTCTCAAAGTTTGGAGAAGCATTGAGTAATGGTGACCATAGAGGTGTTCTAGTGTCACATTAATTCATTTCTTGTGATGTTTCATACATCAACAACTGGTATCAGAGCAGAAAGGTTCTCGAGAGTAGAAGGCAACAAAGGTTGTAGCAGAAGGAAAGGAGTATGGGAGATCATATATCCATTGACAAACTAGACAGAGATAATTACCCCGCATGGTTAATAAGAATGGAAGCCTTACTTATGATTAAGGATCTCATGGTATATGTAACATGTGAAGAAGAGAAGCTAGTATTTGAAGATGAAAGCCGAACAAAGAAAGAAGAACTAGATGCTTTAAAGCATTGGCAAAAGAAGGATGCAAGTGCAAAAGCTTACATCTACAATACAATCTCAGATAATTTGCTACCACACATTAGAGGATTGGAATTAGCTGAAGATATATGGAATGCATTGGAATATCATTTCCAAAGTACTACCAAAGCAAGGAAAGCAAGTCTACAGTTAGAGTTTACAACATTCAAGAAGAATCCAAGTCAAACCATTAGTGATTATGTCACTAAGATGAAGGATCTAGAAGATAGTCTTGGATCCATAGATGAAGATATTGAGGATCACAGGTTGATTGCTCAATTACTTACAGGTTTGAGAGGAGATGAAAGGTGGAAACCTTTTGTCTTGTTAACAGAACTTTCTTTGAATCATTATGTTCTAGATTTGAATCAATTGCTTGGTTTGATGCTCACATATGAGCAAGACTTGAAGGGAGATGGAGATGAAGGTCAAAGTTCTGCAATGTACATGAAGAACAAGAAGAAAGGAGATAAAGGTAAAGCAAAGGATGAAGCGCAATCGAGTTCTCAAGTTTATTATGCAAGAGGTAAAGGCACTGGGAGAGGAAGAGCAAGAGGTTTTGGAAGAGGAAGAGGTAATCAGAATAACAATAAGAAGGCTTGCTGGATCTATGGATTGAGTAATCATTTGGCTCATGACTGTTGGCACAATCAACAAGGATCAAAACAGAATCAAAACAACAATAGCAGTGGCGGAGGTGGAAGATTTCAAAGGTACTCTCAGAGAGGTAGACAAAGTCAAAGAGGAGGCTATGGTAGAGGTGGAGGAAGCAGTTGGGGACATAATCAATCCTACAACACCACCTACTACAACTATGCAAATGACACACAATATGAAGGTCATACATCATTGATGATGAACTCAATCAGCACATCAGACAAACAAGATCTAAAGGTATTTTACATTGACTCTGGATGTTCTAATCATTTGTGAAGAAACATAGAATTGATGTCCGAATTGGAAAACGGCATTTCTAGTCATACAGTTCAAATAGGTGATAATACAAGACATAATGTACATTCAATTGGAAAAGTGAAATGCAAGAGTGGAGCAGATTTGCTAACCAATGTTTTGTATGTTCTAGAAATACATAAAAACTTAATTAGTGTGGGACAGATAGTTGAAAAAGGTTTTCAAGTCAGGTTTACAATGAAGGAGTATTTGTTGAAGATCTAGAGAATGGATATAATCAGATTGTTTGTGGTAAGAAAGAAGGTAGACTCTTTACTTTAAGAGTGCAAGGTAACATTGGTCAAGCTTTGCTCACACATGGTGAAGGAGTGATTACAAAACTTGATCTTTGGCATAAGAGATTAGGTCATTTCAATGAAAGAGGAATTAAAGCTATGGTTGCAAATCAATCTATACTAGGATTACCAAATGTACAAAGTCAACATATGATTTATAAATGTGAAGCATGTCAAATGGGTAAAGCACACATGTTACCATTTCAGAAGAAAGGTTTCAAACATGATGGATTACTAGAGCTCATTCATATAGATGTATGGGGACCAACAAAAGAAGGATCTATCAATGGCTCAAGGTATTATGTTCTTTTCATTGATGATGCTACAAGATGGAAAACTTTATATGTTTTGAAGGAAAGATCAGAAGTGTTTGGAGCTTTCAAGCATTTTCATGCATATGCAGAGAGAGTCACAGGTCAAAGGATTAAGAGACTGAGGTCTGATTGAGGGGGAGAATACTTCTCCCAAGAGTTCAATGATTATCTTTGGAATGCAGGTATTAAGAGAGAAATAACCTGCAAGTATACACCACAATAAAATGGTGTAGCAAAAAGAAGAAACAGGTTTTTGGTTGAGTTTGCTAGAACTATACTGAAGGAGAAGAATTGCCCAAATTATCTTTGGGCTGAAGTTGTAAATAGAGGTACATATCTTGTGCATAGATTCACATGTGCAGCTCTCAATGGAATGACTCCATATGAAGCTTGGTGGGGTAAGAAACCAACACTAGATCATTGTAAAGTGTTTGGATCAATTGCATATGCTTATGTGCCATCACAACTTAGGCATAAGCTTGAACCAAAGGCAGAAAATTATGTGTTCATTGGTTATGATGAAAACTAAATGGGTTACATGTTGTGGAATCCTCTAACCAAACAATTTCTTGTTTCTAGAGATGTTTCATTTGATGAACATAAAAGTTGGTATGCATATCAAAGTCATACAACTGAAGAATTTGAAGAAGAGGTAAGAAGATGTGAGAAAGGAAAATCAATTGTGCAGGTAAATGAAGATGAAGGCTATATGCAAGCAAGTACATCCAGAAGTGGATTAACAAGAAGAAATGAAGAAGATCCTATATTTGATGACGAGGTGTATCCAGACACATATGAAGAATGTGAACCAAGGAGGTCAATTAGGACAAGAAGACAACCAAAAAGGTATTCTTATGATACTTCTTACATAACTCAGAAGAAATATGTTGTGTACCTAAGTCACGAGGTCTTAGGGACTTGTGTCAAAGAGACTAAATCTCATTTGCCACACAAGTGCATATAGTGGTGGATTCACACACACTTAATTATCAATCCGAAGAACCGCATGAACCAAGTGTATGAGGACGTGTGCACACATGATGGAAAGTGAAGTGGTTCAGTTAAAATGCATGAGAAAAGACTAAACTATCTCTCCTACTCACTCAATCTTTGAAAGTGTCTGCCACGATACCACTTAGAGCAGTAAACACAAATTTGAATGTTTCTCCTAGCTCCGAACTCCAAATATGGGAAATAAAAAGTTCATTTCAAAGCTCTCAATGAGACACATCTATTGATCGTATTTTCACTTAAATTTGATAACGGTGCTTCAAGTTATGGGAAAAATAGTGAATGGAGAGAAGCACCCACACTCACTCCACAACTCGTACTTGCTCACACACACACTACAGTCGTTCAAAAGTGATGGGGAGGGGTAGAGAACAATCTATACACACATTCCAAGCTTCACAGACACACACAAAAGATCATGGAGAAGATGAAAATCTGCAGGAAAGAAGCAAATTCAAAATTTTGGCACTCCTTCTTCACAATGGCAAAAAGTCTTTACAATGAGTCACAAAGTGACTTATATACATGTGCCCCAAAAATGGTTCTTTCACACAAGTGACCGGCACTTTATTGGCTAATCTCTAATTTCCTACTATTTTACAAGAAATATATGACAATGAGTTGGGCTTATGCATCTAGAGGACTCCTCTAGTGCATTTACATAGCTTTGAGGGAATTTCCTAGGATTGGAAGAAAATTATGCCCATTAATTTGAAAATTTTGGGCTCCTCTTTTGTGCCTATTTTCTCTGTAACACTCTCCCCCTCTTTGTCTCTATCATCCCTTGACAGGCTTTGCTTCTCGTTTGCCATTTGTCTATGGCTCCTAAATACACGCACCTAGTGGTCGAAGAAGCAATAAGGACTATAAGGCAAATATCTGAAGTTAATCCTTTGCTTCTGTAAGCCCCTTGCTATTCCTTATATCACAAATATGGGTTCTTGTATTAAGTCAGGTTGCCATGCACACCATTAGTGGCTAAGAATGTGATATTCTTAGTCACCCGCTTCAATTTCTCAGCCTCTACCTCTTTCTATCTTTTGGTCTTCTGATATGTCTTTGTCTTCACACATCTGACCCTGTTGTATTGCTTGGAGCCTATTAGCTTCTTTCGCTGAACACCTTACTTTGCTAAACTTTACTCTCTTTTAAGTTAGCGTTACATTTTAAAGGTCCTGTTCTTGAATCTTCTTTGTCATCCTCTAGGACCTGACTCATTTCTTTCCACCACATGCATCCAGTGGATGAGGAGGCAGCTAGGACCTTCAGACAATTGGTTATCTTATCCGATGAAGAGTCCTTCGTGTGCTATCTCTCTTTGCTGCTTGTTTCACTTCATCGCCTGCTCCTGGTGGATGAGGAAGCTCTGTGCAACCTCCCATAAAATGTCTTGGTTGTTATCTTTCTTTGTTTCCAATCCTCAGGACCTAGTTCCTTGGCATTGTTGCCTGATGCGTGCCCCTATGGGGCTTTGGGCAGAGAATTGTTCTTTTTCTTTATAAGCTTTGTTCTTTACTGAGCAATTTTATTCTTTGATCTTCTTCGTCTTTTCTTTTTGCTCGATTCCCCTTCCACATGTCCCTCCTCCTGAACTCTGTCATCCCCGACAGGCTTTTTGTCGCGACATGAGTATGTTTGTATGATCTTCTGCTCTCTCTGATTAAGCGAATTGGTTTGACATAGCATTAATTCCTTCCATTGTCTTGACTTTACCCCGTCATCTGGTGCCTCTCTATGATTTGCAAAGAAGCTTAATTCCTAGGCCACTAGTCTGGCATTAAGATTCGAAGAGATTTTGGCAAAAATTTCTTAATCTAATTCAAAAAAGCCTATAAAAAATGCCTCTTCAAATGTCTGCATGTAAGTACTTGGCAAAAACATAAGTCTTGAGTATATGGCCATGAGCGTTAACCAGCTAGGTATAGTTGATAGGTCAAAAACTAGGGCATCTGATCCCTGGTTAATGCCGATGAAGTTCAAAAATGTGTATTGTGCATGCTGAAACACCTTTATGACAGTAACTAACAGACCCAAGATCTTATTAGTCATCTTTACTACTAAATCTGGTATAGTTTCATATCGAGCAATCCAAAATTCTATGGTTTTAACCATGTATTCTTCGGTCGGTAAGTAGTTACGAGGTGGACTTGGCAGTAATAGATAGTTGAGCCACTGATTATTTATGCTGCCCTAGCGCTGTCCTTCCCAAAGTTGCGTCCAGGAACGTCCTTTGGGTACTGGGCAAAAAGATGGATTGACTTGAAGTATATATGGTGATGATTCCCATTATACACGTAGAGTAGGATTCTTCTCCAAAAGTTTTCTTCTCCATATAGGATCAGCTTTGTCCAATTCCTCTTGTGTGTAGGTAAATGTTTGCATGCTAAACTGGGGGTTGCTATCTGGCTCTTTATTTGTTGTGGTCTTTATGTACTGTCATGTTTTCTCTTTAAGTAATCCATATGGTACATGTTCCAGATTTTTGCTTTCCATTTTAGCTTCCTTCATGACTCTGATGACTTGATCTTCAAAATCTTCAGTAAGTTGAGACACCAGTAGTGCCTGCTCATGTCAGCTTAGTTCTGCAATATACTGAGTATGTCTTTCAGTGTTGGTCTCCGTTTCCTCCCTTATCGGTGAATGATGTAAGGGGGGAGAAAGAGGACGTACCTCAATCTCCTCAGTAGTTGCTGTGGAGTGTGGAACTACTGGTGTCCCCTCTTTGACCTGTTGTGCTAATTGACCGTGCAATTGATTTATTAATTCATCCTTCTCTTTAATTTCTTTTGTGGCTTTCATAATCGTTTCCTTGTTCTTGAGGACCTCCTCTCCTATGGCAGCAAGTTGATCAACATCTTCGTTGCATTGTATTATATATCGATTTTCTGCTACCTTCCACTTCTTTCTCAGTTCCACAGTGTCATCCATATACCTCATCTCCCAATCTGCTATGATGGCTTGTTCTTGCTTTAGCTAATCTTCATACTTTGCTATCCTTTCTTCCAATGCTCGTGTGTCTTTCTCTATCACTTCAGGTGCTTCTATTGGTTGGTTGTGTAAAAGGGATGTCATTAATTCTTTCTTCCTGTTCCTTAAATTATCAGCCTCATCCATGTACATCTTGATTTGAGATTCAAGAATTTTGCATCTAGTGTTCATTTGTGTTTTGTCTGCTTCACTAGTCTCATATTTTCTTTGTAGTTCTGCCAATTGTTCTTTTAGCTTCTAATTTTTCGTGTCTAGTGTCTTACATTGATGTTTGGCCTCTTGGACTTCTACCTCTTTCTCTCCTATTATCTTTTGTGCTTGAATCAATTAGGCAGATAGATTCTCACCTATTTCTTGAAATTGATTCTTTTCCTGCATTGCTTTGTCGTAGTCAGCATCAGCCTCAAGCATTGGCTGTTGAGTATCCATGGCAGTTTGTATCATCTGTTGTACTACTAGCTTGAGTTGAGCGACGTCCACATTTAACCATGTTTTGGGAATGCTTGGTGCTTCCCCTGTTTGTACATCCTTTCCTTGCTCCACATGTATGGTCTCGTTATGTGGTTGCCTTATTTGGAGCTTTACCTCTTGTTCTCTTTTCTCTTTTTCCTTATTGATAGATTTTGTGGCACTCCCTCGAAATGTGACATCCATAGGAGAGGGTTCTGCCACGACCCTTATTGGTGTGAAGGGTTTCGATTCTTCAACTGCATCTTCTACTGGTTCATTCTTAGGGTTCTTTATCAAAACCTCTCCTGCTAGCAGAGTCTCTTTGATTTGAATGTTAGATATTTCATTCAATTTAATAATATGTACCTCTTCTTGAGTCGCTTCCTTCCTTGTCTTGTCCTTGATGGAGTCAATTGGCATCTGATCTACCTTTATGCCTTCCATGTCCAAGTCTTTGTTTACTTGGTTTAATTCCACCCATTGTCCATCATCCTTAGAATCACTTCTAATATCCACATTCAACATTGAGGTTTCCGATTCTTCTTGTGCGCGTGATGATGAGCTTGAGTTGACCAATCCCAATTCTCTATATATGTGGACCTTGGTTAGCCTCTTTCTTTGTTCCGAGCCTTGATGGGCTTGTTGGTAGTGGTGCCCTTGCACTGAGAGGTTGACTTGTCCTTCTAGATACTAATGAGTAGCTTCCATTGCTTCTGTCAATTCTTCTTTTGTAATAGGTCTATTATCTTCAAGTCTAGTCCTTGGGAGTACGTGTTTTATTTGTAACTGGAGCTTCTACTTTCGCCTGCATAATTTCTGGTAGCCTTTTGGTACCTCTCATTCTTGGTTGGGAGCTTGTTTCTCCTTCAGATGTTCCCTAATGCCCAAGGCATGATATATCAATATGGTTAAGGCAACACTTCCATTGAGGAACTTCTTATGATTCCACTGTTTCTTAGCCTCGAATAGCCGTTTTTGAATGTATGGAGTCATACTGACTTGATTCCCAATTTGTGTGATTGCATGTGACAGGATTTGCACTATGATTTTTTGTGTTGCAATATACCTATGCATGTTGGGAAAACAAAAGTATTGATGGATAAGTCTCACTTCCTCTTCTATGTCAATGCGATTAATATCTGTGAACGTCTTGGTCTTCGCTCCCTGACTTTCCTCTTTCAAAACAGTATTTCCATTCTTTTCCCATCCGAAAGCTTCCTTAATTAGGTCATGTGTAAATTGTATAATGATCCACTCGCCTATTGCATCCAATACTCTTGCTTCCGGTACCAATGGATCATGCAATGTTGGCTGCAAGGTGTTCATGACTTGTGTGTAGCACTAGAAGTCAGGTTTGCATATCGGTAATTCAAAGTACTTATGAATGCCTGCCTTCTTCATAATGTCCACCTTCGATGGAAGTTCATGCACTACCTTAAAGTCTTGGGACATGATGGGAAACTGATGGTTAGTGTCCATAATTTTGATTGTCACTAGGAACAAATAATCCCCTACTGGTTGATCTTCCCTAAACCAATGAGCTTTTGCTTTAGTCACACTCTGTAGAGGAAATTCCAGCACCTCCTCTTGAATAGTAGCTTTAGAGTCCTCAGAAGCCATCTGCACCCGTAATGAAAAGAGCATAAGCTTCCTATAGAGGACATGTCTTTGGTGATGTGTGTTGTGGTGACATTTCGTTCGTTGCGTCACTCCGTTCCCCTTGCTCACATATGTAAGATCTCTTACCACATATTTTTTCATTATCAATTCTGAAAGAAAAAACAAGAATTAGTGTAGCCGAAGCTTATTTATTTACATAGTAGGTCCATTCCTATGGAAGTAGAATCTATGACCTATCCCCAAGTGGGGAATTTCCACCACTAATTTTGTTAGACACATCATGTGCCGAATGCATGGCCTCATGATGTGGCCCTATCATGCATACTTTTGGTGCATTTGATGCTTCATGTGTGCAATTGGAATCGTTTTGGTTTTTATTGTTCCGGTTCCTGGTGCCTCTTGGGTCTCCATATCCATTTTGTAGTTGAAGTGTGAGGCTTCGTCGTCTCTTTGTTTTGTCGTGTTCTCGGTCTATCCTCCTTCTTTTTTGTAATCTGAGTAGTTGATGTTGTTCTCTTTTGATACCTTTGGTTAGTCTTGTTTGGCTTTATGTTCCTTTTTGGTTGATATAATGTTTTTTTTCTCTTGTCTATCTCTTGTTTCGCCATTTGTCTGACCTTCTTCGGGATCCATATTTGCTGTCGTGTTCTTTGAGCTTCTACTAATGATTTTGGAATCCATACTCCCATAAGTCTTTTGGGTTCTGATTGTGATGAAGAGGATCCCTTATTCTCCTTAGGATGAATGACCTTGGTGTTGAATTTGCTGATTCCTTTACTCAATCCTTGCGAACCAATTTTAGAGTAGCACCTCTTGATTGCGATAATCTGACAGTGGACTCCCATATTAATGATCTTCCTTCGTTGTAGGTGACTTTGGTAATGTCATCCTCATCGTTTCTCTTTGTTTCACCGTTCGTGTGGGATGAATTCACGTTCTCGGCCAGTGCATTGGTATTTGTAGTCATCTCTTTCGTCAGACCTTCTTCTAGTTGGTTTTTGGTGGAGCCGATTGCTATTTCCTCTTCTAGGATTTGTTTCTCTCGCTTGATGATGTCCTCTCTATGAGAGGTTCTCTCTTCTAATAGACTAAAGATTTCCTTGTGTCCTATTTTGGCTGAGATGTATCCTTGAGCTACGTGAATGCTCACTTCAATTTTGATGATCCAATCTTGCCGTAGGATCAGATTCTCTATCAAATTCCTCATCTTTACACACTAAGACTTGTAGTTCCATAGTGGAATTTCCTAGGTGGAGGGATACTGTAGCTTCTCCAATGCATTCTATAACTTGACCTCCCACACCTATCATGTGTGCTTTAGTAGGTGTCATGGTTGTTTGAAGATGCATGATGATTGTCCTTTGTATGCAACTGAGTGCTGCTTCCGAGTCTATCAAGGCATCTATTAGCTGGTACTCTATCGTTCCAATCCCAAGGTTTAAGTATGGTTGGGATATGCTGAGATTGGTTGTGTTGGCTTAGTGAACTTGATAATTGGCCATGGGAATAGACTCTTCTCCTTATAGATACCGTTTATCCCTTTGTCTTATCCATTCTTTCCGTTTCTTCCACTCTAGGGATTCTTGCCTTGCCTCCTCTCTAATCCTCTCTTTTTCTATTTTGTGCACCCACAAGTCGTGCTAACATTTGGTTTGTTAATGGCTCCATGTAGCTTTCACTCAACAACCACTTATTTAATTAGGGAGTACATTGCCATCCAGAGTGGCTACGTTAACTGCTCCACTTGTTGAAATCCTATTGATTATCAGAGGTTCATAACTGCATTTTTGTAGTTTCTTGGCATGTTGTTTCAAAGTATATACCAAAACTAAATCTCCCTCTTTTAGTCCTTTGTCTTTGATGTGCGCATCATAATATGATTTTTTTCTTCTCTTGGCCACATAAATTCCTGCAACAGCTTGTATCCTAGTCTCATGTAGCTTCTCAATTTGCTCTAGTTGCTTGGATAATTCATGCCCCGTCCATTCATACTATTGGGCTACTCTCAAGTCGGTACTAAAAAATTGATTGGAAAGATTGTGTTTTGTCCATACACTAGGTTAAATGGTTAGTTCCAATGGCAGTCTTGTAAGCGACATGGAAGGCCCAAATTGCATGATGTAATTGTTTGTTCCAATCTGTCCTTCCACTATTGAATATCTTTGTCAACACAGTTCACAACACGTTATTGGAACTTTTAGCTTGCCCGTTGGCTTGAGGATGATAAGGGTCTGATTTTTTATGGATCACTAAGAACTCATTTATTAAGGACTCTATTACTTCATTAATGAAATGTGTTCCTCGGTCACTCATTATCTCTATTGGTAGTCCAGAGCGAGTAAAAATATGCTCAAAAAGAAACTTAGCGGTGGTTTGAGCATCATTTTTCCTAGTAGCCTTTGCCTCTACCCATTTAGTTAGGTAATCCGTTGCCACTATTATGTATTCAGCATGTGATCCTTTGGCTGGTGGGTTAAATGGTCCTATAAAATCAATACCCCATTTGGAAAATGCTCTAGCACAAACCATGGGTCTTAATGGCATATCATCTGGTTTAATCGGATATTTAGCTCTTTGGCATGTCTCACAACTTTGTACGTAGGTGTTGGCATCCATATGTAGAGTTGGCCACCACAAGCGTGCAAAGAGGATCATTTTCATAGTTCTTTCAGCTGAGAAATGTCCTCCTGTGGCACCTGCATGTGCCATTTCTAATATGGGTAAGTATTCTCCTTCATGTACACATAGACGTAGTTGATTATCTTTCCCCCTCTTGAATAATTCTCTTCCCATGATGACATAGTCCTTACTCATTTCTTCCAGTGAACGTTTCCTTGCTAAACTGATTCCTTCCTCATGTTCTCGTGTCTTTAGGAATTTCACTAATGTCTTATTCTAGTTGGGTGCTATTGTGGAGGAAGGTAAAAATGTATGATCATCTGGAGTGTTTTCCTGACATTTCGTGCAACCACCGATATATTCATGGACATCTTTAGGCATGTGAGGCCAATATACTCCTCATCACTTGAATTCCCTTAGAGTTCCATGAGCTCCCTTATGCATTCTCCATTTGTTTATGTGCACTCGTTCAATTAAGTTCTTCTTCTCGTCTTCTTCTACACATCTAGACAATACACCATTGGATTCTTTGTGATACACACTTCTTGCTATAATGTGTAAGTTACGTGATAGTAGAATTTCCTTTTTACTCTCCTTGTTAATTGAGTGTTGTGGTCCATGAGTGAGTATTGGAATTAGCTTTTCCGCCCACTTAGGACACACTTCCAAATTGAACAGGTAAGTGTCTGGCAATTTGTCTAGAACTCCGCTCCGTGGTTCTCCATGTGTTAACCTAGAGAGATGATCTGCTCTTACATGAGTGTTACCCTTCTTTACAATCACTTCAAAATCAAATTCCATTAATAACAAAAACCATCTCACTAGTCTTCCCATGTTACAACGCTTATTGACTAAGTACAGTAAAGCTTGATGATCTATGAAGAACTTGAACTTATTGGCTAAGAGGTAGTGTCTAAATTTCTTTACAGTGTACACCATCCCTAATCCCTCTCGTTCCATAGTTGTATAGTTTCTCTCAGCTTCATTCAGTTGTCTACTTGCATAGGCAATTGGATGGTCTAATTTTCCTTCGTGTGCCGATTGAGCTAAGATGCATCCTATTGCGTAATTGGAAGCGTCCACATGGATATGAAAAGGCTTGTTCTAATTGGGTGTTTTCAAAATAGGAGCTGTGCTAAGCCATTTATTTAGCTCATTAAATGCCTTCTCACATTCGTCCATCCATGTGAATTGAGTCAACAATCCATACAAAGGTTTGGCAATTATGGTGTACATGTGGATAAATCGTCGATAGTATCCACAATGACCCATAAAGGCTTGCACTTCTTTTGCATTCTTTGGTCTAGGAAGTTCTAGAATTACTTTGATCTTGTCTTCATTCGTAGATATTCCGTTCCTAGATACGATGTGTCCTAGGATTTTTCCTTGTCTTACCATAAAAACGCACTTCTCACGATTTAGGGATACTCTATATTGTCGACATTTATCAAATATTTTCCGCAATTCTAGAATATGGTCCTGCCTCCGATGTGCGTATGTACATAGGTCGTCTACATATACTTCCATACTCTTCTTTAGAAATTCCTTGAAAACATGACACATCAATCTTTGGAAAGTGGCAGGGGCATTAGTGAGTCCAAAAGGCATCACTCTGAAAGCATAGACCCCCATTCAGTCGCGAATGCGGTCTTATGTTGATCCTCAGTAGCAATAGCTACTTGGTTGTATCCAGAGGATCCATCCAAGATGCTATAGACTTCTTTACCTGCAACTCTTTCCAAAAGGTGATCAGTGATAGGTAATGGGTAACTATCACGGATTGTGGCTGTGTAGACTTTCTTTAGATTAATGCACACTCTAAGTTTTCCATTCTTTTTAGGCACAACTACTAATGTTGACACCATTCGGTATGTTCTATCTCGTAAATGAATCCGGTCGCTAACAATTTGTCTATTTCTTCCTTTATTTTTGTGGCATAAACCTCGTTATATGTGTAAGGGCATTGTTTTGATGGTTTTGCCTCTGGTGTCATTGGTATGTTATGAGAACAAATGGAGGGTTCCACACCCTTGAGGTCCTTGTACGTCCATGCAAACACATCTCGATATTCCTGAATCAGCTTTATCAATTCTTCTTCCTCCTCAGGTGACACATCCATCTCTATGTAGGTACATCTTTCTTCTTTATATTCTACGGTTACTATGATCTTTTTCATCTGTTCCTTATTGTCATATGCTTCTCCTTCTCTTGCCTCTCTCTTAGGCATCTGAATAGTTATTTTCCATGATACGATACCACTATTTACCGCGATATGATACTTTTGCAGGTGATGATACGATACTTGGGATAGTCGATGATACGATACCATAATCCTCGTGATACGATACCAGTGCACTACATGATACGATACTATATGGCTCAGGCGATACGATACCACCTGAATGCACGATACAATACTGTTGCACTGCATGATACAATACTTGGAATCCTCGAGATACGATACTGGTGCAAGTCACCATACGATACCGCAACTCTACACGATACGATACTGGAGTTTTGAATGATAGGATACTCCTATTCCTCACGATGGGATACTAGGAGGCTCAATGATACAATACTAGGTACACGATATGATACTAGTGTTATGGGCGATACGATACCGCTCGATCGATGATACGATACCGTGAACGGGATGATACGATACCAAGTGGACCGCGATACGATACCAGTGACAGATCACGATCATGATACCAACTTGATGATATGATACCAAAAGTGGTATCGCGATACCTCAAGTGGTATGCGATGATACGATACTCGACGAGTATCGCGATATTAGGGAATTTTGGTATCGCGATACCAAAACTCAACCAACCACGATACTTCAGCTAAAATCGTTCCAAACACAAAAATGGTTTGCCCCCCTTAGCTTATATCTCATTCCTCTTCACTCCTCACCCTCTATCTCACTCAAAGAACCTCTCAAAATGCTCTGTTCCACCTCGCGATACTGAAAACGCCTTTGATCACGTGTAAATGCATCTTCAAAATACTTTTGATGTTGAACTCTTAATGTAGCCTACCTTGGGATATCGTGCTTAAGTCTTGGGCTCACAAGGTAGCTTTTTGGGCTTGTAGGGTACGATACTGCTCAAGCGATACCCGTCACTATCTACAGATGATACCAATTCCATAGCAAGTGTCAAATGAACTGATTTTTTTGACTTTTATAGTTTGTGTTGCCTAAAAGTTATTCTACACTAACTTGGAAATTTTTTGGGATTTTTATCTTGGTTATTTCAAGTTACTCCTACCCCACTTCTCTCCTTGACCTAACCCTAACTCCTTCTCTCCTTCACTCCTAACCCTAAACCTAAAAACTCATTACACACAACTTAGGGATGTGAAGTAACAAGTGCTGAAGTGTTTGACTACTCGCCACTGAACAAACTCACTTCTACAAGTACGATTCCTTCACTCTAGAGCTATGGCCATCACGAAGAGGGACCTTGGTTGAGTGCGTTCCTCGACAACGTGCCAAAAACGTGTCTACCTAAGTCACGGCGTCTTAGGGACTTGTGTCAAAGAGACTACATCTCATTTTCCACACAAGTGCATATAGTGGTGGATTGACACACACTTAATTATCAATCCAAAGAACCACATGAACCAAGTGTATGAGGACGTGTGCACACGTGATGGAAAGTGAAGTAGTTTAGCTAAAATGCATGAGAAAAGACTAAACTATCTCTCCAACTCACTCAATCTCTAAAAGTGTCTGCCGCGATACCACTTATAGTAGTAAACACAAATTCGAATGTTTCTCCCAGCTCCGAACTCCAAATATGGGCAATATTGGGTTCATTCTGAAGCTCTCAATGAGACGCATCTATTGGTGGTATCTTCACTTGAATCTAACAACCACTCTTCAAGTTATGGCCAAAATAGTGAATGGTGGGAAGAACCCACACTCACTCCACAACTCGTACTTGCTCACGCACACAGTACAATCATTCAGAAGTGATGGGGAGGGGTAGACAACAGTCCTACACACACATTCCAAGCTTCACACACACACACAAAAGATCATGGAGAAGATGAAAATCTGCAGGAAAGAAGCAAATTCGAAATTTTGGCACTCCTTCACAATGGCAAAAAGTCTTTACAAAGAGTCACAAAGTGACTTATATACATCTGCCCGAAAAATGATCCTTTCACACAAGTGATCAGCACTTTATTGGCTAATCTCTAATTTCCTACTATTTTACAAGAAATATATGACAATGAGTTGGGCTTATGCATCTAGAGGACTCCTCTAATGCATTTACATAGCTTTGAGGGAATTTCCTAGGATTCTGAAGAAGAAAATTATGCCCATTAATTTGAAAATTTTGGGCTCCTCTTTTGTGCCTCTTTTCTCTGCAACATATGCATATATGGTCAAAGATGATGAAGAACCTCAAAACTATGATTAAGCAAGAGGTAAGAAGCAATGGGAAGAAGCCATGAAGGAAGAACTCAATGCACTAGAGGAGAACAAGACATGGGAAGTTGTTCCTAAACCAAATGGTAAGAAAGTAATTGGAAATAAATGGGTTTATACAGTGAAGAAGCTTGCAGATGGAAGTATAGTCAGATACAAAGCTAGATTGGTGGTGAAAGGCTATACCCAAACCTATGGCATAGATTATGATGAGACATTCAGTCCTATAGCTAAGATGTCAACTATAAGGACAATCATTGCTATTGCAGCTTCAAAAGGATGGACCCTAAGTCATTGGATATAAAGAATGCAGTTTTTAATGGATACATATCAGATGAGGTATACATGGAACAACCTCAAGGGTTTATAAATTCGAGGTATCCAAATTTTGTTTGCAGGTTGAGAAGAGTACTCTATGGATTGAAGCAAGCTCCAAGAGCATGGAACTATAGACTGGTGAAGTATCTCAATGATCTTGGATATCAAAGCTCAAAAGTAGATCCAAGTCTACTCATCAAAAGAATAGAGGAAGGTATAATCTACATTTGTATTTATGTAGATGACATTATAATCACAAGTACTTTAGATGAAGGAATCAAGGAGGTAAAGAGATTACTTGAGAAAGAGTTCAAGATCAGTGATCTAGGAAAGTTATCATACTTTCTTGGAATGGAAGTTACTTATACAGATCATGGCATATATGTGTCACAAGAAAGGTATCTTCTGAACTTGTTAAAGAAGTTTGGAATGGAAAATTGCAGAGAAGCTTCAACTCCATTGGAAGTCAAACACAAGCTCAGTAAATATGATGGTGTAAAATATAAAGATATGAGGAAGTCAAATAGTTCTCAGATATATCAAAGGAACTATAAAGGGAGGATTGTATTATCCTTTTACATCAGATTTGAAGTTGAGAGCATATAGTGACTCAGACTGGGCAGGTAACCAAGATGATAGGAGATCAACACATGGATACATGATATATATTGGTGATAAGCTTGTAAGTTGGTGTTCAAAGAAACAACATACAATAGCATTATCATCAACTAAAGCTGAGTACAAAGGACTTGTGGAAGTAGCTAAGGAGATCATATGGATGCAAACATTGTTCAAAAGCTTGGGCATTGATCAAGGTATACCTACAATACATGGAGATAATATGAGTTCTCTTTATCTTGCAGCAAATCCAGTATTTCATGCAAGAACAAAACATATAGAGATACATTATCATTTCGTGAGAGAAAAGGTAATGGAGAAAGAAATTGAAGTGGAGTGCATTTCTACAAAGGATCAGATAGCAGATATAATGACAAAGAGCTTGGATGGTGTGAAGACCACTAGATTCAAAAGCATGGCAAGAGTAAAACAAAAGAAGATGATATGAAGAAAAAGAGAATGTCAATTAGTGATTGAAGGGGAGCTGTTGGAGAAACAATCACTAATTGGACATATATTTGAAGGTCAAAGCTTTAGAAGAAAACCACATGCCTATGTGAAAGGAAAAATTCACAAGTGTATTATATTTGTAAAGTTAGTTCACTTTAGTTCTAGAATTTTTTTAAAAGTCACAAGATTGAGAAAAACTATATAAGTTAGTTCGTATCAACTGACGCGACGGGAAGACAATGAGTTAGAGTGAGAAAAAGTTCATTTTGTATGACTAAGTATATTCGGACTTCTCTGAGTGAGAAAACACCTGTAAACATCTGAGTTTTTCATAGCTATCAGAAGAAATAGTTAAAGTTTTGTGTATGAGAATCTCTCCTCCATCTTCATGCTTGCTTAGTGTGTAATAGTTTCAAAAGTTGAAGTTTTCCAAGCAACTCGATGCCTGGCATCGAGTTTATGTTGATAAGTCCTTGTTTTATTCTCTCGGTGTTATCTACTGCTAGAACTTCTTAAAAACATGAGGTTTCTGGAGGAACTCGATGCCTCACATCGAGTTTCAGCATAAAGTCGATGCCAAGCATTGACTTCCCGCATAAAAGTGGTTTGTTCATATCTTGTGTTCAAGCGACCATTTCAAGTGTTGAAAAAGTGGCTGAAAAAGCACTAAGTCAATGTGTGCATCGACTTTTCATTGGGAGTCGATGCTAGGCATCGAATTTGCGTTTTTAGACACTTAGTTTTACTAAAAGAGGCAAAATTACTTGTTTTGACAACTCATGCAGGATGATCTTGTGAAGGCCATATCTTGAGTTCTAGAGATCCATTTCTTGAAAATAATAGCTTCTTGGAAAGCTCTACTCTTCTAGTTTCATCTTTCAAAGGATCTTGAAGAAATAATATCTATCCCAAGAGAAATATGAAAAAGAGTGAATGTATGTCATTTTAGTGACTAGAAATTTCTAAAGAAGCAAAGTTCTTAGTCTAAGCAATCATTTCTCAAAGATTTGAGAAGCACTGAGTTAATGGTGATCATAGAGATGTTCTAGTGTCACAGTAATTCATTTCTTGTGATGGTTCATACATCAAAACTCCTTAGTCATATTGAATAAGCATTTTTTTTATAAAAACCCTGATGCTCATCCTTCATGGAAAGTCATTCATGCTCAACCTAGAGGTCAGTCATTGTTTGAAGAGTTTATTGTTATAGACATTGAAGAAAGTCATGATGATGATTCAAAATCAGATATTGATATATCGACATCTCAAAGAGAAATTAGAATTGTTGTACATGACCACAATAATAATCTACTTGATTAAGATGATAATAATACTCTACATGCTGATTCTACTAATAACGAAGAAGAATTACCACAAATCAATATTAGTCCATTAATAAATGATTTCATTTATGAGAACATAGATTTAACAATAGAAGAAATAATAGAAATGAATAAGCATAATGAAGATGAGGCTATATTGATGTCTTACCAAAATGATGGTAGTAATGAAAAAAAGTGAGTAGATTAGATAGTAGATCCTACTCTAGTTATCGACTCTTAACTTGACTCATTTGAATGGGTATCAGACAATAGGTTCTCCTTTTTTCAACTAGAATATAGGTGAATCCCACCACAAAGATGAAAAGATGTTCTTTTAAGTTAGAACATGAAGCTCCAGGGTATGCCTAACATTTTATATATAGCTTTATTTTCGAGGAAAAAATTTCTCTCATGTATGTATGCATTTGTGTATGTATATATGTGTGTGTATTCCTGTGTGTTATATGTATACATGTTTTAGTATGCATATATGTGTGTTTCATGTGTATGTATGTGTGTGCATGTGTGTGATATATGTATGCATATGTTAGTATGCACGTGTATGTATGCATGTGCATTTGTGTGATATATGAAAATATGTTTATAATTGTGTATGCATCAATTTGATAGAGTTTTCATTTATCTATCTACATTGTTTTCTTGCAATTTGGCAAACATAGTAGTGTAGCAGGGTGCAAATTCGAATGTATATGTATACATGTGTGCATGTAGGCATGTATGTGTGATGCGTATGTATCTACATGTGTGTTTTATATATATTTATGTGTATATACATGGTGTATGTATCTTTATATGTATTATGTTCCTCATTGATTTGAGTAGCTATATATAGAGGCATAAGGTTTGGAGGAGAGACATCTCTCTAGTATATGGTGGGAGGACTATTGGAGTTAGATGTCTGCAGAAGCACACAAACAACACAAGGAAGAAGGACAAGCTTGAAGCACAACACACAATATTGAATGTATTAACAGTAGGATGTACAAAGATAAGTAACATGTTATGGCTATAGGCATATATACAAGCCAAGCAAAAAAATAAACTCCTAAAGAGGGAAAGAAGTGCCTCGGTGGTCCTACTGTGTTCACACACATCACTACCTTAATATATCAACAAATCCCCCTAGGAGTGATGTGGTGAACGAGGAGATGGCACTCATGTATAAGGAAGTGCCAAGCTATGCGGAATCAATCCACAAAAGGAAGTAAGCCCAAAGCTTTGCAGAAAGCTTCAAACCTCTCCCTAGGCAGAGCCTTCGTGAAAAGGTTTGCAATGTTCTCTTGCATGGGCACATATGCCGAGCTAATCTCTCTCACAAAGAACCTCTCCCTCACATAATGATAATGCACCTCAATGTGCTTAGTGCGAGGATGGAACACAGGGTTCCTTGCAACTGCCAATGCGCTTTGACTGTCACTGAAGATGGTGGTGGCAGGAGACTGACCAACACCCAAATCATCCATAAGGCATCTAAGCCACACACATTGAAGAGTTGCTATGAAACCTACCCTATACTTAGCCTCACAATTGGAAGTGGCCACACTAGGCTACTTCTTGCTCAACCAAGATATACATGAGCTACCAAGCATGAAGCAAAAGCCACTAGTGGACACATGAGTGTCATAGCAACTAGCATCGTCACTGTAAAAAAAAAGCATGCAAATCTGGTGGTAGTGATTGTTGGGGTTCAAAAACACATAATCTTCTGACTCAAAGAAGTTGCTCTCATGAACAATTCCTAGCAAAAAAACTTTCTCACACACAACTAAATAGCTCACGCATCAAATTTCAGTTTTACCACACTTCGATAACTATAATGCAACTATAGACCATTTATGTTCAAAATAGGAGACAATACATGCCTGTGCAACACAATCAAAATGAAATACTTCATGAAATATATTTGAAATAAAGAAAATAAGACTGATAGAAAAGAAATTAGGCTTCTACTTGATTGAACTCATCACGTCCGATCACTATCATCTTGCACAATTACAAGAACAGAGACTTTTGGACTTCTCTCCTTTTTCATCCTTCTCACAAGATGCCTCCTCTTCCCTTACATATGCTTGAAAAAAAGATTGCAATGATCATATCCCATGCCATTTCCTTTGACTAACTTATAATTGTTCCTTTTTAAGTATCCGATTGACCAAAATACGAATTCAGCAAACTGCGAGTCAACAACATTCAAAGTTAGCAAAATTCTTACTAACCACTTTAACTTCCAATTTCTCACCCCTCAACACCTGGCACTGCATGGTGGGGGATTTTTACCAAAAATCAAGGCCAAATTCACAATCCCCTGATCATAAACTACAAGACTAAGTTCTCTATTGAAATATTCTTGATGAACTTCCTCTACAACATTATTTTCTTGAACTTGATTTGCTTCAACCTCCATATCTTCTTGCTCCACAATCTTTTCTGAAACTACCTTTTCTTGCTTCTAAACCAGATCATCCAACTCTTTATCCAGAGTGGGTTGAATGAGCTGCTCTTTAAGACTTGCAATTTGCTATAGCAACACTTCCTTTTCACTTTTATACCACTCGATCACTTGTATCAACTGACTCTCATTTACTGATGCAGAGCCATCCTGTATTTGCTCAAATGCATATCTAATAAGTGCTTGTAATCTTCCTTTAATTCCAGGCCATAACTCTTGCATGCACTTATGCATCTGCTACTTGAGAGCCATCATATCCATTTCAAACATTAAAACTGCATCCATTTCCACTTCCTCATTATGTAACATCTATTTCCCCTAGCACAAGTAAAGGTTTGATTCTAGACTTCAATACTTCATTTTCCACCTGCAAGGTTGTGTTCAATGCAGCTAAGTTTTGTATCTCAGTATCGACCATTTGTTGCATCTTCCCTGTCCACTCATCAAACTCTTGCAAAGACTTCTTGGCTTTAAATATTTCCACTTCCTATTGTTGGTGAAACTGAGATAACACTTCCTCGTGCTCTGGTGTTTTCCTCTACAATTCCTCCTATAAGGTTTGTACCTAAGACTTCAACAATTGATACTCATCAGAGTTTAATATATCCGTAAGTAACTTCTATTCCTTCAACAAGCCATCCTGCCTTACTATGAATTTGTACACCTCATCCAACTTCTGTTGCATCTCAGACACTTCTTCACTAACTTTAGGATTTGATTGAGACACTTGTTATATAGAAATTTTATCCACCATAGCTTTTAGCATAGATTCCAATTTGCATTGTTTTGAAATTTAAAGCTTTTGCCCACCATCTTGGCTTGCTTGATATCTTCTGGTACATTAATTGGTGTTTCATGGAAACTCATACCTTTAGAAGTTTTGCCCTTCAACTTCTTAACCATCGAAACAACCTCATCTACTTTGTATCTAGCCTTCAATAAATCACTATATGTTTCATCCAATTGCACCTCCTCTCTAACACTATACTGATCCTTCTTCTCAATCATTGGGAAATCACTTTGTTGGTCATGTACATTGGGCCAAACAACCTCATTCCTTTTGACCTTCTGTACAAACTAAAATAACGTTGCAAGATATGTTGCTAATCTACTACTCGCTTGTATCTTTTGCTTATCTGAACAGAACACTTCACTGTACATTCTATCAAAGATCAAGTGAGCCCAACTCACACTTCCCCCCTTTTCTACCCAACATAATGGTGTAAAATTGTCCTTAGACATATAATTGTAAGTACTATAAAGCATAACCTCTCGAGATACCATTTAAGTTGTTCTCTGCATGCATAAGATGCATTTTTCAACATGTAATACTAGTGACCTCCTTCACGAGGACCAAATTCCTTTATCAATGCCTGCTTATAACATTTAGGCACAATCGGCTCCTTGAGAATGGATAATTTAAAAGCTTCTTCAATTAACTCGGGAGAAAACTTTACTTGTTGAGAAAATTGCCCTTTAGTTTTTTTGATGATATCCATTTGACTCTTAGAATAGTAATTAAGTCTCCAGCTTGCCCTAGGTAGTGATGCAAACTTGAGCAAAGAAATACGTTTTAGCCAAATAACATTCAATGGAGCACTCATGTCAATCTCCACTTTAAAATTTGTGAGGGGATCCATAAGCGACTGTGTGAATTTGCTTGTCGATGTAGGAGTTCCTCTTCTTCCTACAACAGAATATCGCTCTCTTCGATGGAAGATTCCTCTTTATGAGCCATCACTTCTCTCCTGCATGCTTTGCCCCTCATTTCTATCATGTCTCTGTTTGGAACTACAGAAGTGAGACTAATCATCTTTCTTTTGCACATGTACAAGAACGCTTCAAACGTAGGAATCAATTGTGATAGCACAAATCCAACATCAAGTAATCCTACGACACTATTATTCACACATATAACACCACCTTTCTATGATTCATAACTTCGATCAACAATTTTGCACAGTGATTTGAATTCTACCCACAAACTGATGTAGCGATTTAAAATATTTTTGTGCCTTCCCTTTTCAATTCACAAATTTTTTATGACAAATAATCTGATAGAGCACCACCCACACGAATAAACACCAATCTGACATTTTTTGAGTGAACAAAGTTCAATTGCGAAAATTCTGAACAAGCAGGATTTGACTGCGTAGCTTTCGACATACCAAAATCCTTTAATTCTTGCCAAATACAATCCGCGTAAGCAAGATTTGATGTAGCAAATTCTGAATGGTATCATTCTAAACCTCAAATTAGCATATGAAAACCAATGTACTCTTAAGAAGGTACTTAATGTAATCTTAAACCAAGAATTTCCTAGAAAATGTGCGACCACTAAGAAAAATGTAGACAAATAGGCCTTCTTACTTCTGTGATCACTAATGTTGCTAATCTGATTATCAAAATTAAGCATCACCTGCACCAAATTAGATGACAACCAATCCACGTGCGGTAGCTTCCCTTGAAGTTTCTTCAAATGAAATCCATTAATTGGTTTTTCCATTCTCGTACCAAACACATCAACTACCAGAAAAGTGCCTTGACCTAAATCTTGAACAATCTGATATGGACCCTTATACCTCAGGGTGAGCTTTTCTTGGGTGTGGCCCTAATTTAGAGTTGTACACCATCACCCAATCTCCAACTTAAAATATCTGAAATTTAACATTCATGTTAACCCAAGCATGTCTCCTTCTTTGAATTACCTCAGCTATGTATGCACTAACTAAACGATCCTCCTCCAATTGAAGAAGATACTTACTCCCATGCTTGACCGATAATTCAGGAGATATCTTTTCTGTTGTTACTCTCAAACTTGGGACCACAAACTCCATTGGGACTACTAGGTCTAAGACATATACCAATCTGAATGGTGTCATTCTTGTTGTTACCTTAAAAGCTATTCTAAATGACCACAATACTAAATCTAACAACAAGTCCCAATTCTTTTGATTGTCATGCACTAATTTTTGAAAGAATACATAGCAAAGTCTTATTAGTGCTCTTTGCTTGACCATTTGCATGTGGATGATAGGCTGTATATTTTTATGCATAATCAAATGTGTTCTTGTTAGCTTTGGAATGAATTCATTAAGAAAATGAGCTCCTTTATCACTTACCAACTCTACTCGCCAACCAAACTTGGTCATAATATTATGGTGGAGGAACTTTGCAACACTCGCCACCTTGTTGTCCTTAAGTGCTACTACGTCCACCCACTTTGTGCAATAATCTATTGCTACTAAAATATATATATTCCTGTGTTGAGTAATAGGCTTGATAGGCCCAAGAAAATCCATCCTTGATTTTTGAAATGGATCCAATGGCAAAACATGATGATCAGACATTCGATCAGAATTACTTGGTTGGCTTGTTTTCTAAAAAATAACACATGTTTTCGCAAATTCATTAGCATCTTTTAATACGGTAGGCCACCACAATCCCACTTGTAAAATCTTTTTGCCTATAATATCCCCTGATAGATGTCCTCCTGCTGCTCGTGAATGTGCTTCCTGCAAAAGAGCTAGTATACATCTTCTAATCACTTGATCCACCCCTTTTTTGTACAATGCACCTGTTATAACCAAATAAGGCCTACTTTTCAAGGCAAACTTCTTTCTTTTATGAGGTGTAAACTATTGTGGCAATACTCCATCTATTACGAATTCTAACAATTTATCATACCAAGAATCAGAGTCAGCAATCTGAGCATTAAATAACTTTGCATCTAGAAAATCGTCATTTACTACAACTGGTGCTTCCCCTGACTTTAATCTATTGAAATAATCTACCATTGCATGCTCTTTTCCTAGGGTATGAACAATAAAAAAATCAAATTTTTGTAATAAAACAATCCATCTTGCCAATCTTCGTGTTAATAGAGGCTTCTTAATCAGATAAACCAAAACCTAGTGGTCTACATGAAAAACCACTTTATTACCCAACAAATAATGTGTGAATTTATTAGGAGCATACACCATTGCCAATGCTTCATGTTTAGTCACTGGATAATTCCTTTCAATTGAGCACAACGTCCTACTAGCATAATAAACTAGTTTATACCATCCTCTTTCTTTCTACTGCATCAACACTACTCCAACTGCTTCATCCGGTGCATCAACAAATATGTGAAAAGGTAAAGACCAATCTGGAGGGTACAAAATTGGTGCGATGGAAACCAACTTTTTTAATAACTAAAAAGCCTCTCTTGAGCCTCAGCCCATACAAAGGGAACATCTTTCTTTGTTAAATGTACCAAAGGTAATGAGATATTAGCCAAGTACCTCAAATACCTAGCATGCCACTTGATTTGTCCAACAAACCTGATTATTTCCTTTACATGTGTTTGAGCTTTCGTTGTCCTAATGGCTTCAATTTTCTTAACATCAATAGCCATTTCCTCTTGTGAAATAACATGGCCCAATGAGATACCGCTCTTCAAGGCATTGGCAGTCTTGAACAGATTCAGCACCATTTTGAATTTTTTCCATCTGAAAAGGTTCTGGAGCCAAAGCGGGATCAATACTATTGGCTGTGTTAAAGGTTATTTCGTCGTTTACGATTATCGTAACTGTTAATTGCCTACCGCGGTCGTTAATTACTACTTCAACGCAACAACCCTTCGGAGACTCCAGAATCTGGTTCCATACCTGTGTACCAGATATTTCCGAGTCTCTCCCTTTTGCTCTGAATTCAATATTACCGCAGAAACTACACTGCCTCGAACCATGTGGGTCCTTGGGAGTGGTAGGGGTCTGTTAGACAGAGGCCCTGTACTATTTTCCCAATTCCTTACTCAACCGTAGTTGTGGCTATTCCGTCTTCGCTCAGGTTTCGCTCCTGAACAACTTCAATTAGACCAACATACTGGACTCAGAGTTCTCAGGCTGTTCTGCCATAGTGGTTGAGCAGTAGTCTGAGATTGCAGTCCAACACTTTTAGTAACTTAACACACAATCCTCCTTATCAGTTCACAAACTTACCGCGTGTCTACCTTTCAAATCGTAATCTCTACGGATCATAAGACGCATCGCAACCGTGTTGCCATTCTACGCGTACTTAGGTATTACTGGCGTTACCTTGAACATAGACTACGATACCAACTCAATCCCTTACCGAGAATCCTACCAGCTCATGTCCATCCTTCACACTTACTTATTCCACCACAGGAATAGCAAATAGACAACACTCTAACACCTTACGCATAATCAAGTCACCTCAACTCGTTACCGAACAGACTCTCACAATCGCAGTACCGACTCGTAACACACAGTGTATCACACATACACAGTCGAATGATTACACAGAGAAGGTGCACAGACAGGACAGAACCAAGACACTCTACTCGTTTGCACACAGTAGAAGCAGTAAAAGTAACCCCAAAAACGGGAACTCTCACAATATATTCGCAACTTCCAAAAAACGGGGGGCGGGGGGCTCTTTCTGATGCCCTCTCTGATCGCTTTAAATAGAGTTTTGTTACAAGGCTTTTACGCGAATCTTTCTTTACCGCGTACTTTTAGAAGGGTTCTTTCTACATTAAAAACCTCTGTCTAAGTACAATTGTCCTTTGTTCGGCGGCCGTCTAACACTGGCACGCACGGTGGACTCGAACCCGCAAGTGCAATACTGTAGGTGATATCCTTTTGCCTGGGGCTATGCATCAGAAAGACTCTGGTTAATCGTTCATAATGTCCATATCCTGCGGGTGATTCTGCAACTATCTTCCAATCCCGAATATGTCGCTGTACGTGGTAGGTCGTCTCTTTCTCCATAATTTCCTCAAACTCGTATAGCTGGTCTAGTTGCCTCAAGGACTCAATACTTTAGATGCTCGCAGCTCTTCCTTTAAATAGCTTTCTGAACATCTAAGCCCTTCTGAAAAACATGTCGATTTATACATATAATAAGAATCTACTCTTGATTTCGTTGTTACCTGGGCCCACCTTCTTGATCTTGTGCTTTAAGCGCTTCGTGTATGGAATCAAAGTACCCTCTGTGCTGTTGAATCCATGTCTTCTGCAGAAGTCATGTAACCATACAGTATCCTATCACCACCTGGCTGAGATATCCATTTATATTGTCTGTCGGTCCATGCCAGGAATTAACTCCCCAATCCTTTCTGATCGCACTTGTTCTAGTGGCGGAACAAGTCCACTGTCCCCAGGGTGACTTAGCAAACTGTAGGAGTCCCATCCTCTGGTGATGTTGTCGAAGTTCTTTGATATTCTCCATCAAATCCTCGTCATTATCCTGTTCGTTTCGCCTGTCGTCTTCCGAATCGCTAGCCATGATCACTTCTCCCGAGTCGCTGGAAATGATCAATTCTTCCCCGCAGTTGTATGCGCACTTCATCACTCCCCGTCTTGCTTTTGTCTGCATCGGCACCATCCTTGACGCTACCTTGCTTCATCACCCTTTCCGGCCACCATGAAGAGCGTTGTCTTTCAGTCTTGTTCCACACTAAGTCACACAGCGTACGCCTAGTGTCTTGCCAGCTCGATCGAAGCCACTGTGATGTAGTATCGGTTGTAGTCTCAACACCGTTTGGTGTAAGTGTGCGTTCCCGGGTATTCGTATTTATAAGTGCGAGACCTTAAGCTGCCAGTCGCTAGAATGATGGTATTCCATTCTGATATGACATTTTAGGCTGCTGACCGGGATTCTAGAATCAAGAATCATCATTCTGGAGACTGGTGCTGGACTTGGAACGTCTTTTACATGTGTGAAAGTATTATGCACAAAAATCGTGACTTCTAATACTAACTTTCGGACTTAGTATTATCGGGTCCTCGGGACTCGTACCCGCAAGTACCTACGGTTCGGATACTATACCTTCTAAATACATACTTCTGGCAAGCCTAAATGTTCGGGTAATTTTCTTTTTGAGGGTTTCTAACATTTGTACTATGGTGGTAGGTTCTAATAATTGGGCGTCGGTTCTTACTGCACTAAGGGCTATGGCTTGATTTAACAAAATTTCAGCTTGGGTTTGAAGAAAAGCCTCCTGGAGATAGAAGTCGTTGGCTAGTGCCGCATCTCGGGCTGTCGTTATTTCCACTAGTTTGTTCTGCATTTCTCTGATGCACTCCTTCTGGTTGCGTATCTGGTTGTCGTTGCGTTCAAACTGTTGGTTTTGGAATGCCAGACTTTTCTGCAGTGAATCTCGTTCTCTGCGCGTCCTTGCAATATCCTTTTGATATTGGCCTTCCTTTATTAATTGTTTTTTGAGAATGCTGTTGACCGCGTCGGCACATTCTTCGGCTCGCCGTAATCGTTCTTGAACTTCGGCAGCTTCTTTCTGTTGCTCCTGCATCGTCTGGGTGGTTTCTTGTAATTGACGCTTCGTGTCTGCGATCAGTTCTTCGAGAGAGACGTTGATATTTGCTTGTTCTTGAAGGGCGGCCTTCAGTGTCCGAATTTCCTCATGTGCATCGTGTATGAGTTTGTCTTTAGCAGCTATCTGGTCCAGGGCTTCATCTCGTTGTTGTACTAGCGTCTGTTCTATCGAAACTCGTGCTTCGAGTTCTGCTAGCTGTGCCCGCAGTTGATGATTTTCGGTTTTTACGGCATCAATTTCTTCCTGGAGGGGGGCGATGTCGGCTTCTAGGGTGTCTACCTTGTGTTGGTATTCGAGTTTCAGGTGGTCCGTGGCTGCCGAAAATTGGGCGGGTAGCTGGTGTGATAACTGGATGAGGTACTGCCCCATGGCGGCAAGTTCCGAGAGTGCGTTCGGTGGTGGTGGTGGTGGTGGAGGACGACGAGGTTGAGAGGATGTGTCGGTGAGGAGTTGCTGGGAGTTTGGTGGAGAGTAGTTGGGGGAGGAAGAGGAAGATGCTGTGGGTTCATCGGTGGGTGGGAGGGGTGGTTCAGGTGGGGGTAGGGGTTTGGCAGGAGGTGATGTAGGGAGGACGGTGTCTGAGGGGTTTACCTTGGCGAGTGTTTCTGTCTGGTTGATGGCGTCGATGAGTTGTTCCAGGGCTTTGGTGGCCGATTCCTGTTCATCCTGGTGCTGCTCCGACTCTTTTTCTGTGGATACTAGTTCCGTCTCTGCTTGATCCGGCTGGTCTGGTTGCTCCGTCGATGTTTCGATGTGTGTGGTGGTATCGTGGTATGTTTCTTCTTGGTCGTCTGGCTTCGTCTCCTGATCTTTTCCGGCGGATCCTTGGACTTCACTCTCCGAGGAGCTGATCCGAATTCGCTTGGTAGGGAAGAGTTGATTAATTTCTTCGTCTTCTTCTTCGCTGTCCTCGATTGGTTGGGCGGACTCTTCGTGTCGAAGTGTGGGGCCTGCGGGTGGGGGTTGCGCGGCGAGGATGGTAGGGAAGAGGAAGGAGATGATGTGTGGAAGGCGAGAGCGGGGGGAAGAACCCTTTTGGAGCTGTTTTACGATAGCTACACATTCTTTATGGATTCTATGGAAGAAATAGGAGGCAAAATTTACCGGTTCGCGGGCAGCTAAATCTAAGGCAGAGTAGAAGGGGCGAGAGATGCCATAAGTTCGTTTCTGCAGGTTAAGGATGGCTACAAGGAACTGGAGGGCGGATCGCTCGGGTTCGGGGCGACATAGGATGGCGTATTCGTTTGATGAGGAACGGGGAAAGAGTTCGGCCATACGGGCTACAGTGATGGTAGGGCCATTTTCGCGACCTTGCGGGGTGAGGCGGTAGGCGTCGGCGAAGGCTTGGAAGGTGATGACGGTTCTGTGTGGGAGGGAAAGGAAGGCCCACTGTCGTTCGGTGGCGGAGTTTTGGGCAATGGCTTGAATGATCTGGGCGGAGAAGGGATGGGTTTCCACTGAGTGCCAAGGCAACTCAGCGAAGTTGGCCAACCCTCTGCATCTCAGGTATTCGCCTACGTCTGTAGGGATGCCTTCGCGGAAAGAAGCGTAGTTGGCTAGAGCTTCCATGGCGTTCACAGTGCACAGAAAACACAGAATACACAATCACGAAAACACAATAGCGGTTTTTGGCGCAACTCAGGGGTTTAAATATGTAGAACACGGTGTGGAGGTGAGGATCATTGTGTGGTGCGGGAACGATATGGTTTGCATGCTGGCGTGCGTACTGAGTGATCGGTAGGGAGAGGCGGCTGGTATCATAAAGATCTGTACAAAAGACGGCTAAAAGCAAAACGTATAAATTTGTACAAAAACGTGGCTCGTCGCCGAATAATTAAGGCGTACTGGTAGTGGGATAATACGGTCGCAACTTCGATCCATTAATTACTTTTGGAAGTGGAATTTCGGTCAACGTAGTCAACCGAAAAGTTGCCGGACCTACTTGTGCTGAGATCTTGAAAGGGCCGCACCATCGTAGTTTGAATTTTCCTGCTGCTCTGTCCGATTTTGCATTATAGAAGAGTACAAGCTGTCCTACCGAAAAGATTGGCGTCTTCAAATATCGATCGTGCGTCTTAGCCTGCCTTAGTTGAACTTCACGCATAGTTAAAAAACTGAGCCATCGGTGCTCATCGAGTGCTCTGAGTGCGTCCATTCGTTCTGTCAGTGAAGATTCTGGAAGCATCTTCTGAGTGATTGCTACCCGCAAACTTGGGATGACTATTTCCATGGGAGCGATAGCTTCTAAGCCATAAGCTAACTTGAAAGGTGTCAGGCCTGTGGTTACTTTATATGTAGTTCGGTATGCCCATAATACTGCAGGTAGTAGTTGATCCCATCTTTCCGGTGTTTCCATGATCAATTTCCGGAGGATATTTAACAGTGCTTTGTTTGTACTTTCAGCTAGTCCATTGGCACGTGGATAATAAGGAGAGCTAAATTTATGTGTGACTTGGAAGGACTGTGTGAGAGCCTTCATTAAATTGTTTACAAAATGAGTACCTTGATCTGAGACAATTTCCAGTGGTAAACCAAATCGTGGAAAGACATCCGTGAGTAGGCATTTTGCTACCGTAACTGCTGTAGCAGATCGCAAAGCCCAAGCTTCTGCCCATCCAGTTGCGTAATCTGTGCAAGTCAGTATGTATCGATTGTTACTGGATACTGCTGGAGGTGTAATTGGCCCAATAAAATCTAAACCCCATTTCTGAAAAGGTTCTAATGGTAAGATGGGTTGCAGGGGAAAAAGATGCCGTTGTAAGGGCTGACCAGTTCTTTGGCAAGCATCGCATTGTCTAACAAACTGTGAGATATCTCTGTACATAGTTGGCCACCAGAGTCCTCCTTGTAGAATTTTCCGGTGAGTTAAGTCTGCTGCAAAATGGCCACCGGAAGGAATTGAGTGAGCCAAAGTGATAACTGAGTTAACTTCATGTGGTGGAATACAGCGAAGTAGGATTCCGGTATGATCTGTATAATACGGTTCTCCAGCAACTAACCGAAATCGGCGGCTAACAACTGCGATTTTTCTTCGAACTGCCTTGGCAGTCTCCGCTGGAAAGCGTCCTTCGGTGAGGAAAGTTAGAATCTGATCATAGTATGTAGGTGGTGTTTCTAAGTTGGGTGACTCATCCGGTAGTGGTTCAGCATTATAAATCGCAGGAGTCGTGTCATCTATTCCTATCGGAGCTTCACCGGAATCTAGGCGTGATAAAAAATCTGCTAAGGCGTGTGCATTTCCGGGTCGGTGAATGACATCATAATCGAATTCTTGTAAAAGTAGCACCCATCGTGCCAATCGTCCTCCTAAGTGCTGCTGTCTTACTAGATAAACAAGGGCAGCATGATCCACATGGAAGGTAAATTTACGACCTAGTAGATAATGTCTGAACTTTTTGATTGAGTAGATTAGTCCTAGACATTCTCTTTCCGTGGTGGAGTAGTTCTTTTCTGCAGGCGCAAGTCTTCTACTGGCGTAATAAACAGGGCGAAACCACTTGTCTGTTTGCTGCATCAGAATACTGCCTATTGCAATATCTGAAGCGTCAACAAAAACATGGAACGGATTGTCCCAGTCCGGTGGTTGTAAAATTGGAGCGTGCGTCAGGAGATACTTGAGTCTATCAAATGTAGTTTGACATTCTTCAGTCCATTCAAACTGTCGGGGAGTTTTTGTGATTAGCTTGTTCAGAGGTACTGCTAGGTGAGCAAGCCACCGTAAGTGTCTGCCATGCCATCGTATTTGACCCATAAAACGCATTACTCCCTTCGGAGTTGTGGGTATCGGGGCTTCTAAAATCGCTGAAATCTTATCGGGGTCCACTTGAATACCTTGAGCAGATACGATATGCCCAAGTAGTTTACCACACGAAACGGCAAATACGGATTTGCTAGGATTAAGGCAGAGTCTATATTCTCTACACTTCTGAAAGCAGCATCGTAAGTGAAACAAATGGGCTATCATCTTCCCAAAGATTGAGAAGTCGTCGAGGTAGACTTGCATGAATGAAGTGAGATAAGGAGAAAATATCTCCTGCATACATCTTTGAAATGTGCTTGGCGCATTTCTTAGTCCGAACCACATTACTGTACAGGCAAAAACACCCCAATTGGTAATGAAGGCAGTTTTTGGTATATCTTCTTCAGCCATTCTAACCTGGTTGTACCCGCTGTATCCATCTAAAAATGAATACATTTCATGACCTGCGACTCTATCGAGCATGGTATCCAAAAAGGGGATCGGGAAAGGATCTGGTACTGTTGCTGCATTTAGTTTCCGGTAATCCACACAGATTCGTAACTGCTTGTTTTTCTTTGGCACGATCACGATGGGTGAGATCCATTCAGCGTGTTCTACTGGTACAATGAATCCGACTTTTAATAGTCTATCAAGTTCAGCTTTTACTTGTGATGCATAATGGGGGTTCATTCTATAGCTGGGTTGTCTTTGCGGTTTCACTTCTGGTTTCAACATGACCCTGTGTTGATAGATGCGCGGATCTAATCCTTTCATGTCTTTGTAATCCCATGCAAAGACGTCTGCAAATTCGCGAAGAAGTTTAATCAAATCGGCCTTAAATGTTTCCGGTAAGTTCTGCCTTATCTTCACAGGTCGTGGGTGGTCTCTATCTCCTAGATTGTACGTGATCAGCTGGTCTTCTGGAATATAAAATTGTTGAGGTTTCTCTTTATCATCTGTTGGCTTGAACAGTGGCTGTAATTCGTCGTCATGGGTTGAGGAAGTATTTTCCTGGACCGAATTTCCGGTGATAGCTACTACTGTACATATTGACGTGTTCCAGTTATCTATGACGGATTGTAGGTCAACAGTTCCTAGAGTCATTAAATCGGCGTTACTCTTCAGAAATTGCTCTTCTTCATCATCTGACAGTCCATCTAACATGTGAACTGGTTCAGCAAAGTATGGTCGGGCGTGAGGTTCGCAAGATTGCATAGCATCTAGTTTCACCACATATTTACGATGGGCATCCTTAAACGTAAGCTCTTGTGCAGACCAGTCCTGTATTACCTTCGCATGCTTCAGCCAAGGTCGGCCGAAAAGAAGATTGTAATCCAAAGTGGATTCGGGTAGATCTAGTATGACAAAAGTCATCTTGAAGGTTGTACCTTGTAGAGTGATTGGTACATTCCGCACAAGCCCTACAGGATGGACTCTCGATTGATCCGCCATTCGAACAAAGAATTGCACTGGTTCAATTTCGGTCCAACCTAGCTTTTTGCATAATGCTGCGGTTGCAATGTTTACGCCTGAGCCTCCATCAATCAATACTTGCGTGATCTTTTGGTTCTTATACCATACTGTGATCAAGGGCACTGCGTGGTCAATCGCAGCATCAGGTTCCGGTTGAACGGCGGCTGTCGTAGGAATGCAAGAAGGTACTGGACTGAATTGTTGCTGAAACTGTTGTCGGATCCCAGGCACTAAGGTCAGAAGTTGGCCTAGAGGTAGCGTGATGGATGCCTTGGACAAAATTTCCCAGGCCTGTTGAGCTTGATTGTCTTGTTCTTTTGGACTTGCAGTCTCTACTGACGCAGAAATGTCTGCTGTTGTTTCTGCTGATGACGTTGGCCCTACTGATGCATCCTTTTGTGTTGTGTCGTCCTGTGATGAAGAAGCCTGAGTCACCGGAATAGGTTCAGGGAACACTGGTGGTTCTGTTGTGGTCCAGTGACTGGCTTTGTTATACATCCTTCGTTGTTCTTGTATCCCTGGTTCAAAGATTTCTGCTGCCGACTGAAGTTGTTTACCAGAACGGGTCTGGATTGTAGCAGTCTGTGTCTCAAGCGGTGTAATTGTCACCATGTTGGCCATTGGATTCTGGCGTTCCTTCCTTCTTTGATCATACTCTATTGCGTCCTTACAAAACCTTCTAATGTGGCCGAATTCGCCACAAAAATGGCATCGTGGAGGTGGTAACTCAGGTTTTTCCGGTGGTGGTCCATTCTGCCATCGGTTGGCATTATAAGTGTTGTTTCTCTGTCCTCGATAGTTCCGATATCCTTGTTGTTCATTGTTTCTCTGTTGCGGAGGCACATAGCGATTTACTGGTTGGCCATGTTCTTGGATGACTGCATTGACGGTTGCTGTCCCTTGTATCCTAGCGTTGTAGATACAGTTTCCGGTGGTGTGTCCGGTAGTGTTGCAGATAGCGCAAAACACTTGGTTCAGTGCACAGTTGGTACTTGTATGCCCCGAATTTTTGCATGTGGTGCAATATACTTGCCTGGTGATATCTTCAGCCGTATTTTTGTTTGTTTTTAGCCATTCCAAGTCTTCCGAAAATCCACCAACCTTGGATTCTAGCTGTAGAGCCATTGCAATAACGGCATCCAAGGTCATAGCTCCGACACATCTTATGATCATGATCTGCTTCAGTTGTGGGGTTAATCCATTGATAAACCATTGAGAGATGACATCATCAGGTAGATTAGCGTGAGCCTGTGGTATCTGCCGTAAATGTGTTCGAAAGAGGGTAGCGTACTCTTGGACGGTCTGATTTACCTTCTGTCTGTTGTTCTGTAGATACTCAAAGATTTCAGCGGGATTCTTCTTCAGTCTGAATCGCTGTAAAAAGGCGTCTCGTAGTGCATCGTAAGTACCGAAATGATTGATATCATATTCCGTGAGCCATCTCGCCGCTTCATTGATCAGTGTTGATTGAAAAACAATGGCCTTATACGCCTGATCTGGTGGGTGGTTAAGAACTGCATAACTTATCTCGAACGTCCGTACGTGGGCGTCTGGGTCGTCTCCTGGGAATCCACCGAATTTCGCGTAGGTTACTCCTGTTGGAAGTGGCCTTGGCGGTCCTAGTTGTTGTTGTTGATGGTGTTGTTGTTGGTGTTGCCCGCTCATTGTGAAGGGTTCAGGGTTTCCTTCTATATCTCGGGATTGATCGGGTGAACTATCGGGACTTGTATCGCCGGATGGTGCGTTTTCCGGTGTACTGTGTCGGCTTAAGATGCTTCGGATCTCTGTTTCGAACAGCTTTCCTTCCTTCTGGATGTCTAATATTCGAAATCTTTCTTCCAAACACGAAGGTCGAGTTGATGATTCCGCAAAAAAGGCTAACCCTTTGCCAGCGATTGGTAATTCTATTACCGGAATCTCACCGGAATGAACCAAAATTGGGCCAGAATGCCCTGTTTTACTACTTTTACCGAACTTTTCTAACGTATTTCTGACCGTGGATAACTCTAAATCTTTATCTGATATTGTTAGACTAGGTTCCAACGGCGTTTTGATAGAGTCTGGTCTTGCTATATCTTCGATATGCTGGGTCGAAGTAGCATCAGAATGTATCAAAGGCGTTGACCGTTCTACCGGAATATGACCGGAATTACTTGTAACGTTTCTACTTTCCTTGACCACTTGGTCAGATCTAATTATGCCTACTTCTTCCGGGGCTATCTTTTGGGATTTTCGTGCTTCAGTCTGACGATTCTTAGGATATGTTTCGCCCGATCGAGTGACCGGCATGTATCATTGCCCAGTGATACTATTCGAGCAGTTCGCAACAATCTGGGTCTGTTGCTACTGTTAGTGAAGAAAATGTTGCTGGATGTTTGCTTCTTACAAACCGTTAGCACTCTAGTGCCACTGTCTCACAAGTGACTCGTAATCAAATGCTACTTCACCGTAGAGACTGGTAATCAGTTGCCATTTTCTCGCAGGCACCTGGGCCAGAGAGCTGGCAGGCGGATGCCACTTTCCCACAGACGGCGCCAAATGTTAAAGGTTATTTCGTCGTTTACGATTATCGTAACTGTTAATTGCCTACCGCGGTCGTTAATTACTACTTCAACGCAACAACCCTTCGGAGACTCCAGAATCTGGTTCCATACCTGTGTACCAGATATTTCCGAGTCTCTCCCTTTTGCTCTGAATTCAATATTACCGCAGAAACTACACTGCCTCGAACCATGTGGGTCCTTGGGAGTGGTAGGGGTCTGTTAGACAGAGGCCCTGTACTATTTTCCCAATTCCTTACTCAACCGTAGTTGTGGCTATTCCGTCTTCGCTCAGGTTTCGCTCCTGAACAACTTCAATTAGACCAACATACTGGACTCAGAGTTCTCAGGCTGTTCTGCCATAGTGGTTGAGTAGTAGTCTGAGATTGCAGTCCAACACTTTTAGTAACTTAACACACAATCCTCCTTATCAGTTCACAAACTTACCGCGTGTCTACCTTTCAAATCGTAATCTCTACGGATCATAAGACGCATCGCAACCGTGTTGCCATTCTACGCGTACTTAGGTATTACTGGCGTTACCTTGAACATAGACTACGATACCAACTCAATCCCTTACCGAGAATCCTACCAGCTCATGTCCATCCTTCACACTTACTTATTCCACCACAGGAATAGCAAATAGACAACACTCTAACACCTTACGCATAATCAAGTCACCTCAACTCGTTACCGAACAGACTCTCACAATCGCAGTACCGACTCGTAACACACAGTGTATCACACATACACAGTCGAATGATTACACAGAGAAGGTGCACAGACAGGACAGAACCAAGACACTCTACTCGTTTGCACACAGTAGAAGCAGTAAAAGTAACCTCAAAAACGGGAACTCTCACAATATATTCGCAACTTCCAAAAAACGGGGGGCGGGGGGCTCTTTCTGATGCCCTCTCTGATCGCTTTAAATAGAGTTTTGTTACAAGGCTTTTACGCGAATCTTTCTTTACCGCGTACTTTCAGAAGGGTTCTTTCTACATTAAAAACCTCTGTCTAAGTACAATTGTCCTTTGTTCGGCGGCCGTCTAACAGCTGATGTTTAAGGTATCTATGTAGCTGCTGGTTCTGATTGTTGACCAATCAAGCTTTTCATTAATTTTTCTCTAAATGTTGGTACTAAGGATAACAACTAATCCAAGGATAATTGCAAAGGAATTATTACCTCAAACCAGTCATTGTCCAGTTCTTGCTTGGTTTTCATTTTTTCATCTTGTTTTGTTCTATGCATAGATGTTCTAACATCATACTTCTAGGATAAAATCTGAAATTGTACTTTCTTCCACTGATCCTGTTGGATCCATTTTTGCACTTGGTCCCAAATTTACCTTTGGTCCTGCCAATCAATAGGACCTTTATTCTTTGACCTTCTAACTACCAAAACATCTACATCTTTGACCAAAACACATTGCTTACAATAAAAATTCCATTGGTTTTCATGATCTTGATTTTGAGTTTTTGATGTACTTGCACCTGGATCATTGAAATTCCTAATCCAATAAATCTATTACCACGACATTTGCCTTAGTAGCTTGTTGAGCATGTTGTTGCTGTTCCCCTTGTTGGTTATTCTGATTGTAATGAACAACCGGTATACCCCTTTCCTCAATGTGCTTAACCCATAAAGGACAATTAGCCCCAATCCAATGTTCTGGTGGTGAGCAATATCCACATGGTATCACTCTAGGTGGGCTTCCCTACTGATTCCCTTGTTGATTACCTTGATAACTTCCTTGATGGTTCAGCTGATCTCTTTGGGGAGGTCTTCCTTGCTGCTACCTCTGAAAACCACCACCTCCTTGAATTGGAATGGCCTGATTTGCTACAACTTCATTATTATTCCTATTATCTTGTCTTGAATTTCATCCTCGATGCTTTGGATTATACCAGCACTGACTTGTGGTATGTCCTTCTTTATCAAAAATTTTGCAAAACCTTTTTTCCTTGGGAGCTATTATTGAATGTCCATGTTTCGTTAATCTATTAATTAAAGCTTCCTCTTTACTTTGCTTACCATTGTGTTTGCGATGTCTTCTTACCACAACCTCTTCATCTTCACTATTTGATTATGAATCAGTCATTCCCTTTTCTAACTCCAATTCTGAATTGGATTCAGCATCTGAACTGGAGTCACTCTGCTTCTTCTTAGACCTGCCAACTCTTTTTTCTACTCTTGATGTTGCTAACACTAACACATCAAAACCATTAGCTATATCTACACTTGCCACTGCATGCCTAATGCTACTCCTTAATCCTTTTTGGAAGTGACCCACCAACATCTCGTCTGTAATTCTCTCATTTCCTTGTAATCTTTCCATTAAAATTCTAAATTTTTGAGCATACTCTTCCACTAACATGTTCTTTTGCCTAATTGCTCTTAACTTTCTCAAAACAACTGAAGGTTTTGTCTTTCCTAAATATTTGTAAAAATGCAAATCTTAGTGCATCATAAGTAGCAAAATGAGTGATACCATATTGATTGAACCAGCCATTGCTCTTCCTTCCAATGTAGCTGTGAATTGCTGTAATTTTATTGCATCACCATATATTGTTGGGTATCCACTTGTTGTCCAATTTATTTCAAATTGAGCAACGTGATAGTCTGCATCCTCCTTTGAACCTCCTCAAAAATGTGCTACTTTCACTTTGGGTTTTGGAGGTGGTTGCGCCATGGGCACTGGTTGAGGTGTACGCCTAGTTCTTTGCCTGGTCGTCCCTCCAAGTGGGTCGAATTGGGGTCACCTTCTAACTCCTGTAGTTGCTTCTGTTAGGAACAACACTCCTAGTATTCCACCCACCATCCTTGCTTCTACTACACCTGATCCTCCTTCCTCCTCTTCACTTTCCAAATTAGAACCCTCTTGTGCTTTGTACCAATCGTAAAATTCAGAAGATGACTCCATGTTAGCCGCTTGTGCTTGCGCTCTTGTGTAGTAAACTTTACTAAATCTTCCTCTTCTTCCCTTCATGCATCTCTTGCTTCTTTAGCAAACACAATAGGATTTCCAAATGTGTTGGGGTTCAACAACACATAATCGTCTAACTCAAACAACTTGCTCTCATGAAGAATTCCTAGCATAGAAAATTTCTCAAACACAACTCAATAACTCAAGCATCAAATTTCTTTTCTACCACACTCACATAACTATAATGCAGGTATAGACCATTTATGTTCAAAACATGAGACAATACACACCTGCACAACTAAATCAAAATGAAATACGTCACAAAATATCTTTGAAATATAGAAAATAAGACTAATAGAATAGAAAGTAGGCTTCTACTTGATTGAACTCATCAGGTCTGATCACTATGAGCCTATGAAATTACAAGAACAGAGACTTTAACTTCTCTTGTTTTTCATCCATCTAACAAGAGGCTTTCTCTTCCCTTACATTTGCTCGTGAAGAAGATTACAACAATCATATCCCATGACATTTCCCTTAACTGAATTATAAGTGTTCCTTTTTAAATTTCTGATTGACCAAAATACGGATTCAGCAAACTCCGAGTCAACAACATTTAGAGTTAGCCAAATTCTAACTAACCACTTTAACTTCCAATGTCTCACCCCTCAACAGTGATCCCCCCCTTGGGATAAAACAATCCAAGTAGCTGGGTGCTGCTCAAGTAGTGAAAGATGCACTTAACCGCTTGCCAATGCTTGACACCTGGGCAATGCATAAACCTACTCATCTGTGAGAAAACAAATTGAATATCTGGCCAAGTAATGCATAAGTAAATCAAGCATCCAATAGCTTGCTAATAGAGAAGAGCATCAAATGCATCTCGAGCACCATAAAGACTCAATCGTAAACTTGTATCCATAGGAGTGGCAATAGGCTTATAATCCTCAAGGCCAAAACATTGCAATAATGTGTTAATATATTTTGTTTGACACAAAGCTATTCCACCATCAAATTGCATAAACTAAATGCCCAAATAATGATGCAAATGCCCCAAATCAGACATCTCAAATGAGGCATGCAAGTCAGCCTTAAAATCAGCAATATGCTTGTCATGAGGGCCACTGAGCAGCATGTCATCAACATACACAACAATGAATAGAAGCACATCATTAGCACACTTAACATATAAGGTGCCTTCAGTTGGACTGTTCTCAAAACCATGTGCAATCAAATAGGCATGTATCTTCTCATACCAAGCAATTGCTGCTTGCTTTAAACCATATAATGCCTTCTTTAACCTACACACCTTGTTTTCATGCACTTTCTCTACAAAGCCACAAGTTTTAAAAACATACACTTCTTCATGCAAGTAACCATTCACAAATGTTGTTTTAATGTCCAACTGATATACATTCCAACCATGATGAGCTGCAAGTGCATAGATGCTACGAATAGTAGTCATTCGGCATGTAGGTGCAAAGGTCTCATCAAAATCAATGCCTCTTTCCTGCACATAACCCTTTGCAACAAGCCTAGCCTTGTACATGTCAACTGTTCCATCACGCTTATGCTTCAGCTTGTATACCCACTTAATGCCAATGGCCTTTTTGCCAGGACGCAAGTCACATAAAGATCAAGTACCATTCTTGATTATAGCATCATATTCAGATCGCATATACCCAGTGCCAAATTCTATTTTCAATGAAGGGAGTACGTATTTTTTGTTGCTTTCATCAAAGTCACTACAAAAGCAAAAAAAATCATATAAGTAAAACAGAAAATATTTATCTCAGTTTATATGTAAAACTTATACCTACTTCCATTTCAAGTGTACAAAATGCAAGTAGGAGTTACATAAAGCTCTCACTTTTCTTTTAAAATCCAACCCATGGCTCATGTATACAATACTCCCCTCAAGGTCTATGTCACACTCCGTCCTAGGCTACCTATGCATGTCTTCATAGGCAGCTCTGTTGTGCTCTCACGAGCTAGAGGTGCTATAGGTATCCTGAAAATAAGTAGGTAAAAATGAATAAAGACATGTGTTATAATATCAGTACAAAGATTAATTTATGAAAAGAAACATACCTATAGGTAGATAAGTCTCTTCCTGCAAATGGAACAGCAGAAAAGCCTTCCTTTGGCTGTTAGCTAAGCATCTATATGGTAAAATATATTTCCTCATCGAGCATGTCTGCATACTCATGCATGATAGCCCCTAAAAAATCAGATAGAACTTTTCCTCTCATACACGTGTACAGAAATGTATGTATTTATGTTTGTAAGTGTATCTATGCATATATTTAACTATTTGTTTATTCAATTATTTTATATGAATGTATGTATGCAAGTATGCATGTGTGTAGGTAAGCAGTATGTTCGCAAAAAATGTGCATGAATGGATGCCTACATGTATGTAGATATGTATGTGTGTTATTTTTGTTTGTTTGTTTGTTAGTTAGTAGGAAAATATATATGGATGGTTCTATTTTATGTATCCACTTATTCGCATTTCTGTGTATGTTTGTATTTGTGTGTGCATGTGTGTATATGTATACAGTTCTACGTATGTATATATTTATGCATATCTGCATGTGTATATGAATGCATGCATGCGCTGAGAAATTGAACCATCTTCACTCCCTTCGCGTGCGTAGAAGCTAGCTTACATGCGCCTATATGTATGTGCGAACGAGATGTTGAGATTGCCAAACCTTGAGGCATCGTCAGCCTCCCTACATGCTTAGTTAATTAAGCAGCGATGGAGTTCTGCTCATAGCGTCATCGCTTCATAGGGTTGTTCTGTTTATAGCCGCATAGCGTCAATGCTCTGTATTTGACTCACAGTGCTATGTACTGTAGCTTCATTGAACAGATCTACGATCAGACGATATGGGCCGATTAGCGTTGCGCATTCACTGTCATGCTACCTCGACGCGAAGACAACATGCTATAGCTTGTCATGCTACCTCGACGCGAAGACAACATGCGCATTCACTGTCATGCTATAGCTTGTTCTTTCACAGTTCTCCTGTTTGTGGTATCCAGAAAGGCAGCTTTGCAAGCTATGTAGAAGTATTCCTCTTTGCACTGTTTCTCGTCAAGGCATATCACAAGGAACGATTGTACATGGAGATTTTACTAGTATACTTAGGTATGTAGGAGTAGCGAATCAGTAGTGATATCATGAGATGAGATCTGTTACTCATGTAATGGTCTACTTGCGAATCAATACAAGGAGAGGTATGATAGAAACATTGCGAATCATAGGGAAATAAAGTGCTTTTAAAATGTAGAGAACTGATAGAAAAGGAGAGAGGAAGAGAAAGACACACGTATAAAGGCCAGGCACGTTGCATTACCCAAACACACATACACATACAATAACGGACACATTCACACACTCATGCATGTCCGTGTCATTGGTTTCTTCCTCGCAACGGCCTCCAATCGCTTTCATTTTATATGCCTATTCCTCAAACACAAGGACATCTGGACAGGAAGAAACCAACCGTTCACTAAGTTAATTAGGATACGCATGCCCACCGAATATGGGATAGATAGATGGTAGATAGATAGAGAGATAGAGAGAGAGTGGGAGAGAGAGAGAGAGAGCGAGAGAGAGAAAGAGAGACAGAGAGAGAGAGAGATCTACAAGGCAGACAGAGTAACTAATCCCATCATAGGCCATGCATGTCAAACAAACGCATCCTTAGACCCCTTCTAATAAATGGTATTGTAAGAAGGAGTTATGCTAAGGAGAGGAGTGGAGTAGGCCACCAGTAGGAGAGCCGAGAGAATAAGCAATTTGAAAGCTCTTTAGTATGAACAAAAAAAGAATGATATACTCGCCATGTACGCATTCTCAAAGTGGAGCTTGTATGGTGACTTAGACAACTCTACATGGAGGAATACAAGATAGAGTTGTTACTTCAGCATGATATTTCAAATGGAGAGAAATATCCTATAGATATACATTGACAAATTGGATTGAAGCAACTAGTCATAATGGCCCCTAAGGATAGAGGCTTAGTTCCAAGGAATAAAATTGTATGGATAAATCCCAAGAGATGAGATAATTTCAATACAACCAACACAAGAGGAGTAGGAAATATTGAATACATTATGTGCAAAGGATGCTTTGGCAAGCCCATATATTGCCATCTCTATCTTTGAATTCTTACTCCCTCATATTAGGAGCTCGAAGACCTCTCATGAGACATGGAATGATTTGGAAGCGTTCTTCTCCTCAAGTACCAAAGCTAAGAAGAACCAATTATAGATAGAGTTTACAACACTCAAGAACATGGCCAAGAAAAGTGCAATTGCTTTTGTCACCAAGATGAAGTACATTGTAGATCGAGCATTAAACAAAACATTGATGAAGAGCAGATTGTGAGGCAAGTCATCAATGGGATCAAAGTTGATGATGAATGGGAAGCATTCACCACAACCATGGATCTCTACATGCATATGCAAGTGCAAGATTTCAACACACTCATGGTGCAACTCTTCACGTATGAACCCAAGCTCATGAAGAATGGTGAGAACTAGAAGGGTAACCAATCTTGTGCTCTTTATATTGTTAGCAGCCAGTTTGGATGACCACATTACTCCTAAAATGTATTTTAAATGTAATGGGGAAATAGGATTTTTATGGAGATGACAAGAGTTTTTGGAGTTTGTAATTTCTAAGTTTTGATTCTATATTCTGAAGTGTGGAATGGTGCAAAGGTTACAATGAAGAGCTAAGTGGTTCATTGTGATATGGTGTGCAGACATTGCTTTGTTCAATTATGGGGCCCAAACTATGGAAATCACTCCACAAAAGGAAGTAAGCCCAAAGCTTTGCGGAAAGCTTCAAACTTCTCCCCAAGCAGAGCCTTCGTGAAAAGGTCTGCAATGTTCTCCTGCGTGGGCACATATGCCAAGCTGATCTCCCTAGCAGAGAACCTCTCTCTAACATAGTGACAATGCACCTCAATGTGCTTAGTGCGAGCATGGAACACAGGGTTCCTCACAATTGCCAATGCGCTCTAACTGTCAGTGAAGATGGTGGTGGCAGAAGACTGGCCAACACCCAAATCAGTCATAAGGCGTCTGAGCCACACACACTCAACAATCGATATGAAAGCTGCCCTATACTCAGCCTCACAACTGGAAGTGGCCATAGTAGGCTGCTTCTTGCTCAACCAAGATATACATGAGCTAGCAAGCATGAAGCAAAGACCACTGGTGGACACACGAGTGTCATAGCAACCAGCCCAATCTGAGTCAGAAAAAGCATGCAAATTTGGTGGTAGTGATCCCCCCTTGGGATAAAACAACCCAAGTAGCCGAGTACCACTCAAGTAGCGAAAGATGTGCTTAACCACCTTCCAATGCGTGACTCCTGGGCAATGCATAAACCTGCTCATCTGTGAGACACCAAACTCAATATATGGCCGAGTAATGCATAAGTAATTCAAGCATCCAACATCCTGTTGATAGGGAACAACATCAAATGCATCTCCAACATCATGAAGACTCAATCGTAAGCCTGTCTCCATAGGAGTGGCAATAGGCTTACAGTCTTCAAGGCCAAAACCCTGCAATAATGTGTCAATATATTTTGTTTGACACAAAGCCATTCCACTATCAACTTGCATAAACTGAATGCCCAAATAGTGATGCAAATGCCCCAAATCAAACAACTCAAATGAGGCATGCAAATCAGCCTTGAAATCAGCAATATGCTTCTCAATAGGACCAGTGAGCAGCATTTCTTCAACATAAACAACAATGATCAGAAGCACATCATTAGCACACTTAACATATAAGGTGCTTTCAGTTGGACTGTTCTCAAAACCATGTGCAACCAGATAGGCATGTGTCTTCTCATACCAAGCACGTGGTGCTTGCTTTAAACCATATAATGCCTTCTTTAACTTGCACACCTGGTTTTCATGCCCTTTCTGCACAAAGCCACGAGGGTGAAAAACATACACTTCTTCATGCAAGTCACCATTCAGAAATGTTGTTTTAATGTCTAACTAATGTACATTCCAACCACAATGGGCTGCAAGTGCACAAATGCTCCGAACAGTAGTCATACGGCATGTAGGTGCAAAGGTCTCATCAAAATCAATGCCTCTTTCCTGCGCATAACCCTTTGCAACAAGCCTAGCCTTATACCTGTCAACTATACCATCAAGTTTACGCTTCAGCTTGTATACCCACTTAGTGCCAATGGCCTTCTTGCCAGGAGGCAAGTCACATAAAGACCATGTACCATTCTTCATTATAGCATCATATTCATATTGCATAGCAGCCATCCAATTTTCTGAATTATGTGCTTCATCAAAAGAAACGGGCTCATTCTAATCAGAGATACTAGACGCATAGCATAGAAATCTAATGCAAAGGAGGCACTATGAGAGCCTAAACGAGTACGATATGACAAAGGTGCATCTAATTTGCTGTCACGCAAAGTCTGCACCAGCCATTTTGGCATAGTTTTTGCCTGCTCAATATCAGCTCTCTCATCAACAAGTGCATCATGTAAATCTGCATTAGAAATGGAATGATCTGCATCATCACATGAAACCTGCAAAGGCTGAGAAGTTGCCTCATTACGACTAGCACTAGAGTGTCCACCTATAAAAAGAGGCATCAAAGTATCATACATGTCTTTGGAGCTAACAGATGTCTCCTTAGTACATGAAAGCAATGGTTGAATAGAATCTTCCACAAAGACAACATCACGGCTAACCAAAATGCATTTAGTATGTGGATGATACAAACAATAGCCTTTACTTTCAGAACTGTACCCAACAAAAATACATTTTACTGCCTCTTTCTTCTTTGCCTCTTTAACAACAAGTTTTGGACAGTTCTTTATGATATGATCATTCCCTTTACAATACTTACAAAACAATTTCTGCTTTTCTGATTTCTTCTCATATTTATCTTCCTTCTTCGAATATGCAGAATTAGTAGATTTCTGTTTACTAGTTGAAGAGCTCCATTTTTCTTTGCCCTTCTGACTAGCCAGGAAAGCTTTATCTTCAACTCGCATAATGGACCTGTTTTGCCTGGATTGATCTTCCTGCAACAGAATAGAGACTAACTTCTCAAATGACAAGGCATTTGGATTGCCTTTCATCATCAACCGAAGAGTAGAAGCAAAACTCTGATATGAATCAGGAAGACCATTCAGAACGGTCTGCACAAGTGAGCTATCTGGTATAACCTCATCGTTCCTTCAAGTCTTTGATCTTTGTTAGGAAACTGTCCATAGAATCACCTTCATTCATGTGCTCACTCTCCAACTGTTTTCGGAGGTAAGCAACACGAGCCTCATTTCTAGCTTGGTACAATGTGGTAAGTGTATCCCAAGCATCCTTAGCTGTTTTGCAAGAGCGAATATGAGGAATAATGGCACGTTTGACATACAAAGCTATCAATGCATGTGCATGGGCATCTCTGCCATCCCAACGAATCTGCTCTGCAGTAGGTGCAACAGAAACAATAGCACGAACAGGAATCTGCGAAATATCATCTTCGACACCATCTTCATCAGCTCCATCACCTATATTTGCAGTACCTATAGTTAGAGGTGTAACAGGACATCTTTCAACACCCTGCACAATGTTCCACAATCCTTTTGCAACCAATACATGTTGCATCATATAAGCCCATAATGGGTAGTTGATACCATCCAACTTATCCTCAACAACCAACATACAGAATACATCACTCCTTTCAGCCATGGCCGATGACTAAAATACCTTGATGCAGAAAATTGATTGTATCTCAAAAAGTTGAACAGAACTGCCCCAACAAATTCTGCTTGACCTGTAGTAGACTTCGAGACGCTTATACTGGCGAACAAAAACTGGTATATACCTTTGGCACAAAAAGATGAAATAGCCTAGACAAGCACTACTATAATGCGTTCGGAGGTCGAAACGAGCTCAGATCGCGATTTTGGCACCACACAGCAAAGCTGTTTTGATCTCTGAAACACCCTGAGTATGCTCACCAAATTTCATGCGAATCTTAGACTCCAAACCGAGGAGTGTCGACGATGCCCTAGATGAAGCGACGACCTGCTCTGCTACCAATTGTTGGAGATAGATGTCTGCGGAAGCACGTGAACAACACAAGGAAGAAGAAGAAGAAGCTTGGAGCACAAACACACAATACTGAATGTATTACTAGAGAATGTACAAAGATAAGTAGCCCATTAGGGCAATAGGTGTATATACAAGCCGGGGGAAAAAACCTCCTAAAGAGGGAAAAAAGGGCCCCGGCGGTCCTAGTGTGTTCACACACATCATTACCTAAATATATCAACAAGCTATAAGTGCATGAAGCAAGCCTAAGTGATTCATTAATGCACATTGGAGTTCTCTTGATTTATGACACATAAATTTATACCCATTGTAGTAAATTCTTTGAAAGTTTCAAAGGTTGAATATTTAGTTTTATTTAGAGAAAGATAAAAGATATAAAGGGAGATTTCCTCCTCAACTTAGTAGGATCCAAAATCCACGAATGCATTTGAATTCAAATCTCGAATTATCCCCTAAAATATAGGATCACTTTTAGGTGGAATCTATCATCACACTTAATTTTAGTAAGCTTAGTCTTAACTTGAATCTAGAGAAGTGCTTCACACTCTTGTTGTATCATATGTGCAGTATCAATACATTTTGTACTTCATTCTTATAGTTTATGAATCTATGTTCTCTATTATAGTATACTGAGCAATTGTTTCAATTTCTGAGAGTTTTTTCTCTATATCTGAGTAGTCGTTGTTCAATCCATGAACTGAAGCACTAAGTTGAGACTATACTAAATAGCTCTACAAAGTTTCATAATCATTGGATGCATATTTCATGAGTTGTCAATAAATCTATGTGATAGGGTTTGTGAATCACTTTCTTCCTGAAAAGGTGAGGTTGTTTTCTTACTGCACATTGCTCTGATTGTAGTCATCCTAAATTCATAAAATGACATGTTATAGCTTGCATAACACTTCATTAAAAGTGTGAAAAGGTCTTGAGTAAATTTCTACTAGTCTATGGGCTCTGAGTAAAACGCTAAGAGCCTTCTTCCATAAATAGAAGGTTTTCTCAAGGTGATTTATGCTCACAGCTTATCTATTTTTCCATAGAGTTTTATGAATGACTCTCCAAAGTATTTTAGTGGTCTAAATGCATATTTTGAAGCCTTTGGAGTTATATAAATGTTTTGCCAAGTTTTCAAGGCTATTCTAGAGCATGCTTTTTCCAAGACCATCTCATCTTTGTACATTATCCATCATCTCCTCACAGTAATTTCTCGCCACTAGTATAGTCCATCAAGAACACCACAAGATCAATGAGGAATGCCCTTGTACGTTATCATTTTCATCTCATATCAAGAATGAGAATTTTTCCTAATCAACATTATTTTATTTAGGATTTCATTGTAAATATTTATGATATCGATCACCTTCTTCCAAGTTCATTGATGATCTTAGAGATAATGTCAAAATTAGAGGATCAATGTTATGAACAACAAGGTCATTGTTCTACACAAGAGAGAAAGTGTGTATGGATCCTACCATCAAACTCCACTCTTATATACGTCTATGCCAAGAGAGTGCTAATTCCAAGACGCTTTCAAGTTTCCATTCAAGTATCTCTCATGTAAACACTTTCCCAAAGAATTTCACATGTCTTCTAGTTTAATTAAGGCTTTTCCTCTCACATAGACCCCAAGGTGGCACTTGGAGAAGCTTCTCCCAAGATGAAGGTTCCCATGCACTTTAATAAATTAAGCCTAAGCTTTCAAACCATTCGAATGGGTGCTCAAATAAAATGAACAATGAAACTCTTTAAACCAAGGGTTCAAGCATGTGCTAAGGGTAACCGAATGTTTAAAATAAAGATTAATATACAACATTATTCTTCCTTTTAAATTTTCTTAACCCTAAAAAAAATGTGTAGAAATATATTATGTGAAGTATTCCTGTTGTGGAAGGACTCCATAGCCTTCACATAATTGAACTGAAGACTAACTAGCAAGGCCACACACTAGGAACAGAGATGTCTTTCCACCCAACCAACCCCTCTAATATATAGCTCCAAGTCCAAGGGGGTAAGTCCCTCTCAAGGGGACATGTGTACCTTCCATCACATGGGTCCCTAAGGTGGTCACATGGTTTCCAAGCTTAGGATATCACATGAAATCACATGGCTTCTAAAAGAAGACTCTCCAAGCTCTCACGTACAAACCAAGTGGCTAGGAGAAGCTTCCAATTAAGCCTAAGGTACTCAACCTTAGAGAATCAATGCTAAGGTTCAAGACCCATCTAAAAGGGGTAAATAAACCATAAATCCAAAGGGTTTCACATCTAGAAACCCAAGGGCTATACCCCTTAGACCCATGAAATTATACAACATTCTCCCCCCCTTAAAAGCATTTTCTTCCTCGGAAATGAGTGGAGATATATACCTTGGGGTATTCCCTCGTGCTCCATGACTAATCTCAAGCATCATGGCTTTCATCTCTCTAAGTTCGCCTCTTAATTCAAAAGGGGAGTTCTACCCCGACTGAATTTTAAAAGAGGAGAATCCATGTATAGTCTAACCTTGCCCTAATCATTCAAAGTTCCATCTAGTTTGCATACGAAAAAGAACTAAGTCAAATGCAAAGTATGGAAAGAATGAAAAGGCTGGAAGAGAACATCCGTGCCTGTTTCCTTTGTTTAAGCCATGTGTCATCTGGGTCTCCAAAGCTCAAACATGTGGATTAGGTGGAGTCAAAGTGACTTTATCTAAATTACTACCTTGGTCATTTGCTTTGCACCACTTGTGTATGGAGCTAGCAAAATAGATGAATGCTACTTAAGGTTTCCTTATCTGATTCATCTCTCAAGTTAGAATCAAACTTGTTCTAAAAGGAAGATGAATCTTACATAATCCCTGCCCAAATTGCTCTCGTTTAGTGAAATGGGTGGATTTTCTTGTTTGCAATTTGCCTCCAATAAATCTAAATAGAGGGGAATCTCTATAATCCCTACCTAACCAATGGAATGGTAAAGGTGGATTATATAACATCCTCTTTATCTTCAGAGAGAGCTTACCAAAAAGTGGATGCAATGTTCTTTCAAAACTTTACGTAGTTTTGAGAATCCACTTTTAAGGGACTCGAATCCATAAGGGTTAATCTAACTATTGTAGCCTTTGATTGAAACCCATTTTACTTTTTCTTCCAAAAAGATAAGATCTTTATGACTACATCCCAAGATGGGAACTCATAGTGTAAAAAATCGTGTTATCTTTAAGGTCATAAGTAGAAATAGATTATTCCAATCATTTCTTCAATGTTTAACATTTACGGATCTTTTAATTAGATCTCAACCCTTAAGGTTCTTCTTTATCCTTCTAGCGTTCTCGCCCTTATATTCTTAATCTGTTAAAGATGTCCTATGTTGACATCTTTCTTATTCTTCAATTGACTTGAAATATCAAGTATCCAAAAGATGATCTTTTTGAGCTTTATTTCAAGCTTGGTTTAAGATCATTTTTATGTTCCTTCAATTTCAAGTCATACTTTGGCATGAAGCTTTTAGAGCTTCATCCTTTGGAGATTACCTTCAAACTCAAAAAAGTTGATCCTCTCCTTATTTCTAACTCTTTATAAATGATAGATACTTTCTTATCTTGTTGGAAGAATTCTTCTTCCTTTTGAGAGGATAACTGAAGAAGATGCCTATTCCTAGACATTGTCTTCCTGATGTTTTCCATTGGATCACGAGTCCCTTTTTCTTCTGGCCATCAAGAAAAAGTACTCAACGGGATTCAGTACCCCCTGTCCCATACCAGTGGGTTCCTCATCGAATCCACATAACTATGTCTCTATATCTTTTCACCTTCTTAGTCCCTTTAGATGCCCTTCATAATATGGTACCAAATTATAAGAGCAAGGACTAAGGTGCTTAGATACACCACTACTAATCTTACTTAAATATTTGGTTAACCATTTAATGTGGTGTGACTCATCTTATCAAACTTTAAGTTTGACTTGATCTTTGCCCTACTTGGGTCTTTTGGCTTTTTTCTCTTCTTTAGCCAAAATAAGAGATAAGACTAGGTCTTTCTCAAATAGATCCCTTCATGCTTCAAAGTTTTACCCATGGGTTTTACTTAGGGATCTAGCTATTATGCTTCATACAAGAATTCATATTCCTTAGGTCTATAGTACTGGAATCCATTACGTATGTTATGTCATCCCCATGAAGCATCAAAATACCTTTAGGTTTATACTTTATAGCTCATCCAACTTCTTTTCCTAACCCCCTTAGGATTTATACAATCCTTATGGTGTATGCAAGTTTTCTCTTGCGTTGGGGTTCTTTGAGAATTTTCCCAATTTTTGAGAACTTCATTTAGTTGGAAGATGTAATGAAAGATATATGAAGTACTAGAATATGAGGAAGTACTTCAACTATTTCTTGCATATCTTTTACCTTGCAATACCCTATTTGGTCTTTTCCAGGCATAAGATACAAGTTCTTGGGGACTTTCTCCCCTCCTTAAGAGTTTTCGTCCTCGAAAACTACCTGAGTAAATTGAAAATTGTGCTCTTTCAAAAGTATTTGAAAGAGTTTATTTTCAATCTTTTATTGTCCTTCTTGGTTAAAAGAACTATTCAGAGCTTTTTATGATTTCTTTTCTCCAAGCATACAGAACAAATGTCCCAAAGTTCAAGTCGAGATTACCCACAAATTCAATGTCCCATACCATCGAATTTACTTCAGTGGTAGTGTGAACTTAGATGTCCCATACCATCCGGCTTACACTTCCACTTTAGTAAAGGTAACTTTAGATTGAGTTTTGGGATCAAACCTTCTTCTAATCAAGTCAGATCTATTACTTCTTGGACTTGTAAGTGTTATTTCCACTGCAGAGCATATGTATTGCCTATGCTACAGTGGACTTTCCACTTACCAACTCTCAATTGCAACTTAGTCTCAAAAAATTGGCTTTTCAATTATACCTTGATTCAGATATACTCTACAAGATCCCTTTCGTGTCACTTGATGATAGAGCTAGTTTATATCTCAACTAGATATCATCTCTTATGAGTAATCTGAGAAAGAATAATTGATTTGCCAATCTAATCTCTATGTTGAAGTAGATGGTAATTCCATTTACTATATAGTCCTTTATTTCTAGGACATTAGAAAATGGTACTTAGGGTTTATTATCACCCTTTAGTTTTACCTTCTCTTCATGCCTTGCATTTGTTTGGAAGAAAAATGTAAAGCTCCAAATAGTTCTGTAGTTCTTTCAAACAAAGAACTTTTTTGAACAAAAACACTAATACTTTCATCTTCCCAAACTAAAATTCTGTTATACCATATTTTCTCTTACTTAGAGCTTTGAGAAGATAATGCTCTAAGTTACCATGATTGTATCGTGCTTTCAAGAGAGAAAATTTTTGAGCTATGGTCTTGCAGATCAGGCATGCCATGGGTTTTTTATGGAGTTTGATGCTCCATCTCAGGGATTTTAAGCTTAAGGTATCTTGCCAATGTACTATTTCTTGGCTTATAATAATCCAACTATATAGAAATAAATGGTAGTTTTTCTTATGGCCAAATAGCTGTTAACTGCGGACCAAAACGGCCAATGCTAACGCCAATGCTGAATTACTGCGTTGTTCTAACTGTCAGCATGTGTCAAACAAATCGTGGGTTCTTGGGAGTGGTAGGGGTCTGTTAGACAGAGGCCCTGTACTTAGTTCCCAAAACAAGTGATTCAGTTGCAACAATAAAATGCTATTGACAGTTCTATCTGAATCTACTGTCCTTAGACAGTGTCATCACAGTCTTAGCTCAGCTACCAGTAACAACTAGACTGTACCAAGCTTATCTGTACCTTGGTACCGAATTACTTCAACTAATATACTACTGTAACAGTACAGTAATCCAACCTTCACCAAGACAACGCTCACAGTCAAACAACCGGATCACAGAAGGTACCTATGGTTTCAACCTACAGTTCTGAAGACTAACACACACTGGAATTACCCTTAACTGTAGGTAATTCTCACCGTACAAGTGCAGATCGAGAACAGCAATACTTGTGCACAATGTTCTTAGGGAAAGAGTACTACGTTCACACAGACTTAGCAGTACTTAGCAGTTCAACAAGGAGAGGAGCACTACGTCATACATCTAACAGAACAATTCGTCACAACGATCCACAGTAATCTTTCAGACAACGATCCAACGACTTACTGAATGGAACTAAATTCACAATGTAACCGAGATTGACAGATGATAATATAGAGTACAACAGAATACACAGAGCTTAGACAAGACACACTACAACATCACTCAGATACTTAACCAGACGAATAGTCTGGCGTTACTCAGAATTGATCCAAAAGCCGCCCTTCTCGGGCAACGATCCGATGAGTTATAGGATATATTTAAGGTTCACTGCGCAAACTCAATCAAGGAAGAACAACACAGATACACACAATGTCTCAGAGTACTCAAAAACTAAACAACACACACTGCCGCAACATTCAGACAGACAACCAGACGAATAGTCTGGTGATAATACGAAAATAGTACAAAATCCCCGCGCCCCTGAGCACTTCTTTTCATTGCTTTATATAAGATTTACAAATATGCGCATAACTACCTTTCGCGCGTATTTTACAAAGATTTCCGTTACACCTGTCCCAATCCGTCGGCCGACTAACACTGGCATGCACGGTGGACTCGAACTCACAAGTTTTTACAAAATTACTGCTCATCGACTATTCCTTCTAAGTACATGTTTCGGGCTAATCTAAATGTACGGGCGACCTTTTTCTTAAGGGTTTCTAATAATTGTTTTAATGTATCGGGTTCTAGTACCTGGGCATCTACTCTAACAGAACTTATGGCTATGGCTTCGATTAACAAAATTTCTGCTTACGTTTGCAGAAAGGCCTCTTGCAGATAAAAGTTATTGGCCAATGTAGCATCTCGGGACGTCTTCATTTCCTCAAGTTTTTGCTCCATCTTTTGTACTCTTTCTTTAATGTTTGCCAGTTGGTTTTGGCGCCTCTCTATCTCCTGAACTTGAAAATCTATAGTCCTGATGTATGAGTCCTTCTCGCGTTTGAGACTGGCAATGAGCTTCTGTGTCTGCCCTTCCTTTGTTAGGTAGTGCTTAAGCATATTATTTACGTCTTTCAAATTTTTGTTGGTTCTATGCAGTTCTTCTTCTGTTCTTTTTTACCGCAACTGCTGTTCTTGACTCTGCTGCACCAGTTCTTGTAATTGCTTTCTGGTTTCTTCTAGTAGATTGCCCAATGCAATTCGGGCGTCTTCTTTGTCTTGTATGTCCTGCTTCATTTGGTTGATTTCTTCATTGGAAATTTGCAGTAGTTCTTCTTTTTCTGTAAGTGCTGCCATTGCCGCATCTCTCTGATTGATCAGCATCTCTTGTTCGGTGAGTTTTGCCTGTAATTCATTCAATTGTTCTTACAAAGATTGGTTTTCGGCTTTAGTGATTAGCACTTCTTCCTGTAGGGGGTTGATGTCAGCTTCTAGAATATCAACTTTATGCTGTAGTTCGCTCCGGATACTGTCGATGGCTGCTTTCATGTGGATGGGCAGTTGCTGTGATAAATTAATAAGAACTTGGCCCATATTGGCCAGTTCGGACAGTATTGGAATGGCCGGGAGGGGTAGCTAGGGTTGTCGTTGGGAAGAGGATGTGTTGAGGAGCTATTGGGAGTTTGGTGGAGAGTAGTTGAGGGAGGAGGATGAGGACTCAGCGGTTTCAGCAGGGTGAATGGGCTGGATGGGGATGATGGGTGGTTCCGGTGGGGGAGTGGGAAGGATGGTTTGATTTGTTACCTGATTGGCGGCTTGTTGTTCCTGCTCTGCGATTGTGGATTCCACTGCCTTTAGCAGTCTATCCAGTGCTTCCTTAGTAGCTTGTTCTTCATCTATCTGTTGTTCTTCTTGAGACTCCTGCTGTGATTCTTCTTCAGTCGATGATGTGTCAGCATATGTATGTTTTTCCTGTTGTTGTTCTTGGGACGATTGTGCCGATGATTCGTTTTGCATGGATGTTGTGGTGTCATGGAATGTTTCTTCTTCTTGCTTATCCTCTTCTTTGTTGCCCTCGTTGTTCCCTCCGGCAGATCCTTGTGCTTCGCTTTCAGAAGAGCTAATCCTTATTCTTTTTCTTCGGAATAGTTGGTTTAATTCCTCTTCGTCTTCTTCTTCGTCGTCCCACAGCTGCACTGACTCTTCATGTCGCAGAACTGGTCCTTGCGATGGAGGTTGTGCTGCAAGGATGGCCGGAAAGAGGAATGAAATGATGTGTGGTAGTCTGGATCTTGGCGTGACTCCTTTGTTTACCTGTTTCATGATAGCTACGCATTCTTTGTGGATTCTGTGGAAGAAATATGATGCGAAGTTGATTGGCTCACGGTAAGCTAAGTCTATGGCAGAGTAAAATGGACGGGAAATGCCGTAAGTCCGCTTTTGGAGGTTAAGGATGGCTACTAGGAATTGAAGCGCGGATCTTTCTGGTTCTGGTTGACATAGGATTGCGTATTCGTTGGATGAGTGTCTAGGGAATAAATGGTTCATGGTGGCTAATGGCAAATTCGGGCCATTCTCTCGGCCTTGCGAAGGGAGTCGATACAACTCAGCGAAGGTTTGGAAGGTGATTACGGTTCGAGAGGGTAAGGAAGTGATAGCCCATCTTTGCTCATTGGCGGGTGTGTTGGTGATGGCGGAGATGATGTTGGCGAAGAATGGGTGGGACTCCACTGAATGCCAAAGCAGTTCAGTGAAGTTTGCCAACCCACGTATGCACAGGTGCTCTCCTACCTCGGTAGGGAGACCGTCACGGAAAGCGGCATAGTTAGCCAAGGCTTCCATGGCGCACACGAAGACACAGAACACAGGTACACAGAGCATAGGGAAAACAGAGAGCACAATCACATAAACACAATAGCGTTTTTCAGCAAACTGGAGAAGGTTAAGTAGATGCGCTGCAGTGGACTGTAATTAAAAATCACTAATCATCGTGCGATGTTGAGATGATCGCTTCTTTAACTTGGGTGTGCATGTGTTAGCAGCTGGAAAGGGCAGGGCGGCTTATGAAATAATTATTAATCAAGAGGCAGATATTTACAGACTTCAATTATTAAGCACGCAAAAATAAAAGAAAGGAAAAGAAAAGGAAAGAAAAGCGAGCGCCAAACGACGCGGCCCACCGAAAAACGTTTTAGTGCGGGTTAGAGGCGTGTTGGTATGGCCGCAGCTTCGAACCGTTGATGACTTTCAGAAGAGGGTTTTCGGTCAAAGTAGTCAACCGAAAAGTTGCTGGGCCCACTTGTTCTGAAATCTGGTAAGGGCCATACCATCGTAATTTGAATTTACCAGTAGACCGATTCGACTTTGCATTATAAAAAAGGACAAGTTGTCCCACTGTAAAAACTGGAGTTTTCAAGTGTCGATCATGCGTCCGAGCCTGTCTTAGTTGTACTTCTTGCATAGTTAAAAAACTGTGCCATCGTTGCTCGTCTAACTCTCTGAGTGTATCCAACCGAAATGACAATGAGTCTTCCGGTAGCAGTTTCTGAGCGATTGCTACTCGTAAACTTGGTATAACTATCTCCATTGGTGCTATTGCTTCTAATCCATAAGCTAGTTTGAAAGGTGTTAATCCTGTTGTTACCTTGTATGTAGTCCGGTATGCCCATAATACTACAGGTAGCAGTTGATCCCATCTTTCCGGTGCTTCCATAATTAATTTCCGAAGCATATTCATCAAAGTTTTGTTTGTACTTTCGGCCAAACCATTAGCACGAGGATAATAAGGAGAACTAAACTTATGCGTGACCTGGAACGACTGTGTAAGTGCCTTCATTAAATTGTTTACAAAATGAGTGCCTTGATCTGAAACAAGTTCCAGTGGTAAACCAAAACGTGGAAAGACATCGGTTAGCAGACACTTTGCTACCGCCATAGCTGTAGCAGACCGTAAAGCCCAGGCTTCTGCCCATCTAGTTGCATAGTCTGTACAGGTCAGTATCTAACGATTGTTACTAAGGACTGCTGGAGGTGTAATCGGACCGATAAAATCTAGACCCCACTTCTAGAAAGGTTCCAATGGTAAGATGGGTTGCAGAGGGAAAAGATGATGTTGTAGGGGCTGTCCAGATCTTTGACAAGTATCACATTGTTTGACAAACTGTGATACATCTCGGTACATAGTTGGCCACCAGAGACCACTTTGCAAAATTTTTCGGTATGTTAAGTCTGCAGCAAAATGGCCACCGGAAGGAATTGAGTGACCCAAGGTAATAACTGAGTTAACTTCATGTGGCAGAATACAACGAAGTAAAATTCTAGTATTATCCACATAGTATAATTCTCCAGCAATTAACCGAAATCGGCGACTAAAGACTGCAATTTTCTTGCGTACTGCCGTAGAAGTCTGAGATGGAAGGCATCCATTAGTGAGAAAGGTCAATATCTGATCATAGTATGTAGATGGCAAAGGTGGATCTGTAATTTCATCATGGGTTGGTTCATAAACATAAATTGCCGGAGTGGTGTCATCTATACCTACCGGAGCTTCACCGGAATTTAAGCGGGAGAGGAAATCTGCTAAGGCATGTGAACTACCTGGCCGATGAATGACTTCGTAGTCAAACACCTGTAAAAGCAGAACCCATCGTGCTAATCGACCACCTAGATGCTATTGCCGAACTAGATAGACAAGTGCAGTATGATCTACATGAAAAGTAAATTTACGGCCCAGCAAATAATGTCTGAATTTCTTGACAGAATATAGTAGCCCTAGACATTCTCTTTCTGTTACAGAGTAATTCTTTTCAGCGAGGGCTAATCTGCGACTTGCATAGTACACTGGTCTGAACCACTTATCAATTTGTTGCATCAAAACGCTTCCTATTGCTATATCTCAAGCATCAACAAATACATGAAATGGGCGATCCCAGTCCGGAGGCTATAAGATGGGAACTTGTGTTAATAAACTCTTTAAACAATCAAATGCTATCTGACATTCCTGAGTCCACTCAAACTATCGAGGAGTCTTGGTGATTAATCTGTTCAGAGGTATTGCCAAGTGAGCAAGCCATCTTAAGTGTCGACCATGCCATCTTACTTGGCCCATGAAGCGCATAACTTCCTTCGGTGTAGTGGGCACCGTAGCTTCTAACACAGCTGAAATTTTATTTGGATCCACCTGTATGCCTTGTGCAGATACAATGTGACCAAGTAGCTTGCCACATGAAACCGCAAACACGGATTTGTTTGGGTTCAAACAGAGTCTGTATTCTCTGCATTTTTCAAAGCAGCACCGTAAATGAAACAGGTGTGCTATCGTCTTACCAAAAATTGAAAAATCGGCAAGATAGACTTGCATAAAAGAGGTAAGATAAGGAGAAAATATTTCCTGCATACACCTTTGGAATGTACTTGGGGCCAAACCACATAACAGTACAAGCAAATACACCCCAGTTGGTAATGAAGGCAGTCTTTGGTATATCCTGTTCAGCCATTCTAACTTGATTATATCCACTGTACCCATCTAAAAATGAATACATTTCATGTCCTGCTACTCTATCAAGCATTGTGTCAAGAAAAGGGATCGGAAAAGGATCAGGCACTGTAGCTGCGTTCAGTTTCTAGTAATCTACACATATTCGCAACTGCTTATTCTTTTTTGGGACAATAACAATTGGTGAGATCCATTCAACATGTTCTATTGGTACAATAAATCCGTCTTTAAGTAGCCTATCAAGTTCTACCTTTACCTGTGATGCATAGTTTGGATTCATCCGGTAGCTGGGTTGTTTGTTTGGTTTGGCTTCCGGCTTCAGCATGACTCTGTGCTGATAGATGCGCGGGTCCAATCCTTTCATATCTCTGTAATCCCATGCAAAGACGTGGGAGAATTCTCAGAGTAGCTGGATTAAGCCTGCTTGAAATGTTTCCGGTAAGTTTTGCTTTATCTTCACAGGACGGAGATGATCTTCATCGCCTAAATTATAAGTGATCAACTGGTCTTCTGGGAAATAAAATTGTCGAGGCTTCTCTGTATCGTCAGCTGGCTTAAAAAGTTATTGCAGTTGAGCATCATCTATAGCAGCAGTATCTTCCTTCTTATCTTCTTCTGTTACAGTCATTACCGTACAAACTGCAGGGTTCCAATTATCTACAACAGATTGTAGATCAATGGTTCCTAGGGAGATCAAATCAATATTTTTTTTCAAAAACTCTTCTTCTTCATCATCTGACAATCCATCTAGCATATGGACTGGTTCCACCAAATACGGTCTAGCATGCAACTCGCAAGGTTGTATAGCATCTAATTTTACAATGTATTTACGATTTTTATCCTTGAAAGTGAGCTCTTGTGCAGACCAATCCTGTATCACCTTAGCGTGCTTCAACCAAGGTCGGCCGAAAAGGAGGTTGTAATCAAGAGTGGATTCTGGTAAATCTAGTACGACAAAGGTCATTTTAAATGTTGTACCTTGTAAAGTGATTGGTACATTTCGTACAAGTCCTATGGGATGGACTCTTGATTGGTCGGCCATTCTGACAAAAAACTGAACTGGTTCGATTTCGGTCCACCCTAACCTTTTACATAGTGCAGCAGTAGCAATGTTGACTCCAGATCCTCCATCAATTTGTAAGACAATAGTTACGCAATATAACACAGGAGCAATAGTAGAGAAGATAACAAATATAGGAGAATCTCAACAATTTTCTACTAGCAGCAAGTACAAAGATGATGGCGTTGTCCACCCGTGCGCTCTCAAGGTAGAGCTTAAATGGTGATCTAGACAACTCTAGATAGGGAGATACAAGGTAGAGGTATGCTGGCTCAACTCAATGTCTTAGGTAGTGCAGAAGTCATGTATATATAGGATCATGGGTGGCCTGCCATGGACGGCTATACATGGGCGGTAGAGCGTGGGCGGCCACCGCCCGCGTAATTGCCATACACGGCTTAGACTGGTTGAACCGACCTAACAAATATAAATGATTTCTGACTCCGTGGTAACTCCCTTTCCTTATAATATCTTACATGGTCCAATATGACCTTCATCCAACATTCAAGTTGGGATTCCCATCAATTGGGTAATGCACGCTTGGCTTCTCCTCATAAAGGGGGCCTTACAAAATGTGCATACAATCATGAGGGGTAGACATTGATCATACTCTAACACCCCCCCTCAATGTTTACCGATGATAAATCAAGTAGGTCTCGGTCCTATGCCCATCTGTTGAAGATGCTTGTTGAGCTGCTCTCTTCCAAGTGCTTTAGTGAATATGTCAGCACAATTTGCCTCTATTGGGCAATATTCTAGCTCCACAATTTCATCTTCAATTAGCTCACGAATGTAATGGTACTGTACTTCTATGTGCTTGGTGCGAGCATGAAATACTGGGTTCTTTGCAATAGCCATACAACTTTGATTATCACACTTGAGTACAATTGGCATATTTGATGGAAAGCCTATATCTGTAAGAATTCTCCTTAACGAGACTGCCTCACAAGAAGCAAAACAAGCTGCTTTGTACTCTGCTTCAGTGGAGGAGAGTGCGAGAGTTGGTTGCTTCCTACTTACCCAAGAAAATATTCCTGAACCAAGTGAGAAACAATATCCAGAAACTGATTTTCTAGAATCACAATCTCCAGCCCAATCTGAATCACAATATCCTTGGAGTGTATCACCTATGGTATACAAAATACCAAAATCCAAGGTTCCTGCAATGTACCTTAGAATTCGCATTCCAGCATTCCAGTGACTCTCCTTAGGTTTGTTGGAAAACCTGCTTAACACTCCAACAGCATAGCAAATGTCTGGTCTAGTGTTGCACAGAAAAATAAGACTTCCAAGGAGCTTCCTATACTTCTTAGCATCTACATCAGGCATGTTATCATCCATAGATAGCTTATGATTTACCTCCATAGGTGTGCTAGTTGGTTTGCAGTCCATCATTCCAAATGCCTTGAGAATTTCTTTGGAATATTTTTGTTGTGAGATGAAAATGCCATCCTTCCTTTGCCATACTTCAATTCCCAGACAAAAATGGAGTAGACCTAAGTCTGTCATTTCAAACTCAGTTCCCAAGCTGATCCGAGTTTGATTGATGAGTTCCTGATGATCTCCTGTAATGATCAAATCATCTACATATACAATGACAACAACTAGCTTGCTATCCCTTTTCGTTACATACAAGTTAGCATCAGAAGTACTTCTTTCAAAACCCATATTTTTGAAAAAATGATCAATTCGTTGGTACCAAGCCCGTGGAGCTTGCTTAAGTCCATACAAAGCTTTCTTCAACCTGCAAACTTTATTTTCTGAATTGGGCACCTCAAAACCTGGTGGTTGAGATACATATACCTCCTCCTTGAGGTGACCATTCAAAAATGCAGATTTGACATCCATCTGGAAAATAGGCCAAGACTTTTGTGCAGCTACTGCAAGTACCGTCCGAATAGTTGTCATGCGTGCTGTTGGTGCAAAAGTTTCTTGAACATCAAATCCTTCAATCTGTGAAAAACCCTGTGCAACTAATCGTGCCTTATACTTTTCTAATGTTCCATCAGCTTTATACTTAGCTTTCCAAATCCATTTAGTACCTATTACCTTCTTCTTTGGCGGCAAGTCGACTAGATCCCATGTATCATTTTTGAGTATACTATCATACTCAGACTGCATTGCCGCTCTCCAATCTGGATCATCAATGGCTTCTTCAATGGTGGTAGGTTCCTTTATCGAACCCATGATATCTGCCATTAGAGCCATGTTAACAATGTGTTCTGAGGCTCTTCTTTGCTCCTCTATTCTCTTTGATCTTCGTAATCCATCCGATGATGATTCTGGTGCATCTACATGTGGATTGTGATCATCAAAGAGCTGTTGTGCCCACTTCGGTAGTGGCTTACGCTGTGCAGCTACAATTGGTTGGCTTTTTATTGAGGAAATTTCTCCATCAGATGTTTCCTCCTCCTCAACTTTAACCTGTCTTTTGATAGGCACAAGGTGAGATATTTCTCCGTTTGATGAGATAGTAGATTTACCTTTATCTTCTACTAAGTGTGGTCGTTCATCAAACACCACATCTCGGCTGACAAAAATCTTCCTTGCCTCAGGATCCCATAACCTGTATGCTTTAGACTCTTCACTATATCCTAGGAAGACACACTTTTTTCTTTTTGAATCCAACTTTGATCTTGTTGAATCAGGAATATGTGCATAACAGAAACAACCAAAAATTCTGAAATGCAAAACTGAAGGCTTTTTACCAGAATATGCTTCTTGAGGAGTCATCCCCTTCAGAGCTTTTGTGTAGCTTCGATTGAGGATGTAGACTGCTGTATTGACTACTTCTGCCCAGAATGAATCAGGCATGTCTTGAGCCTTTAACATACAACGAGCCATTTCAACTACTGTCTTGTTCCTGCGCTCAGCAACGCCATTTTGTTGAGGTGTATGAGCTGTGGTAAGTTGCCTTTTCACACCATGCTCCTTACAGTAATTGTTGAATTTTGTTGACAAGAATTCACCTCCTCTATCTGTTCTAAATTTCTTCAGTTTCCTTCCTGATTCACTTTCTACATACTTATGCCACGCTTTAAATTTTTCAAAAGCATCAGCCTTCTCTCGAATGAAATAAACCCACATCTTTCTACTATAATCGTCGACTAACAGCAAGAAGTAGAAAGATCCTCCTAAAGCAGGTGTAGACATTTTACCGCAGAGATCAGCATGTACCAACTCTAGAGGAGCTTGAGATCGATTGCTGGTCTCTCTTGGAAATGCCTTTCGTTGTTGCTTGCCCATCATACAAGCTTCACAAGGTTCCTGCAACTCTGAAAATGCAGGCAAATGAGCAACCATCCCTGTTCGTTGCATCTCCTTCAAAACTGCAAATCCGAGATGCCCAAATCGTTGGTGCCATAACCTGCTTACATCTTTATCTTCTGTAGCAGTTAAAGCACTTAACTCATACAAGTTATCCCGTCGTGTGCCTTTACCTACAACATTACCTGATGAATCCATGATTTCCGCACCACTCTTATTGAAGTGAACTTCGAGTCCACGATCTGTTATTGCAGAAACTGACAACAAATTTCTTTTGAGTGTAGGTACATAGAGAACATCGGATAACTTTTTCTCAACACCTGGAGAAGTGATAAAAGAGATGGTTCCAGTTCCTTCAGCTGGACACTTGGAGTCGTTTCCCACCACTACATTGATGGATTCCCGCAGAGGCACTAGGGAACTATACCAATCCTTTTTACTAGTCATATGGCGAGAAGCTCCACTATCTAAAATCCATGGCTCATCAACACGAGCTTGAGCAGATGAACATACCTCTTCAATAGCTACCCAAAGTTCCAGCTCTGTGTTGTTTGCAGACTCTTTGTTCTTCCATGATGATTTTACAGTCCCATTCCGTTCATCAGCTTGCTTCTTTCTGCAATCCTTGATGGCATGGCCTTTCTTTTCACAATAGAAGCAACTTCCTGTGAACTTTTTCTTCTTTGGCTTCTTCTTTGATCCCTCTGAAGAGCCTTTACCTTTTGCATTTGCTGAGAATCCAGCATCAGTTGTACTTTGCCGATTCTTCAGCCGCATCTCTTCTTCTAAAAGCATGGCACAAAACTCTTCAAATGTAAGAGGAGTTGGCCTTACCTGAGTGTTAAGGGTTGTTACTAATCCATCATACTTTGCTGGAAGAACACGTACAGATCTTCGAGCTAGCTCTTCTGGTGTTATAACAACACCAACTGCAGCCAATTGATCTTGAAGATGCTTTATCCGTTTGATAAAATCTTCAGCCTTTTCAGAATCAGAATGCTTTTCATTTGCCAACTGATTTTCTAAATTCTGTATCCTGGTGTGGTTCTTGGTCTCATATTGTCGAGCCAATATGCCCCAAGCCTCATGTGCTTTAGTAGTATGTTGAACTAAAGTAAGCACAGAATCACTTACACTAGTGACAATTGCACATAATGCATCAGCATTCCGCCTCTTCCAAGCTCGTAGAAGATCTGGATCTGGCTGAATCATCAATCTTGAATTTGCTGGATCTTCAACTGGTATAGGCTCTGGATCCAATCCCATCGGTCCCATGACAGTGTCAAGTAATTCATAGGAGTCCAAAATTGCAGAAATTTTGAACTTCCAGAGTGTATAGTTGGTTCCATCCAGCTTCCCTTCAGTGAATGCAGGTGGACGAATTCGAATAGGTGCAGCATTAACATTAGGTGAATCACCAAGACTAGTGTTCGACGATGAAGCCATCATGTAATCACTCGAATAATCTACTGATATTCTAGTCTGCTAGTAGGCTAAAATAATGATACTTCTCAAGCTATTCGAACCTTACAGCTCTGATACCATGTAAGACAATAGTTACGCAATATAACACAGGAGCAATAGCAGAGAAGATAACAGATATAGGAGAATCTCAACAATTTTCTACTAGCAGCAAGTACAAAGATGATGGCGTTGTCCACCCGTGCGCTCTCAAGGTAGAGCTTAAATGGTGATCTAGACAACTCTAGATAGGGAGATACAAGGTAGAGGTATGCTGGCTCAACTCAATGTCTTAGGTAGTGCAGAAGTCATGTATATATAGGATCATGGGTGGCCTGCCATGGACGGCTATACATGGGCGGTAGAGCGTGGGCGGCCACCGCCCGCGTAATTGCCATACACGGCTTAGACTGGTTGAACCGACCTAACAAATATCAAATGATTTCTGACTCCGACAGGGAATATTCCATGGAATATTCCCTTTACCGTCGCACCGGGGGCGCTGCCCCCGGACCCCCACCAGGGGGCCCGCTGGCCCCCTGGGACCCCCCAGCCAGGGGGCCCGCTGGCCCCCTTGGACCCCCCAGCCGGGGCTGCTCACCGCTGCCCCGGACCCCACAATTGGGGACCCTGGTAACTCCCTTTCCTTATAATATCTTACATGGTCCAATATGACCTTCATCCAACATTCAAGTTGGGATTCCCATCAATTGGGTAATGCACGCTTGGCTTCTCCTCATAAAGGGGGCCTTACAAAATGTGCATACAATCATGAGGGGTAGACATTGATCATACTCTAACACAATTAGTACCTGTGTGATTTTATGATTCTTATACCATACCGTAATTAAAGGAACTGAATGATCGACTGTAGAATCAGGTTCCGGTTGCACGGTTGCTGTCGCAGGAATGCAAGGAGGCACAGGACTGAACTGTTGTTGAAATTGCTGTCGAACTCCCGGTACTAGTGCAAGTAATTGGCCCAAAGGAAGAGTGATGGATGCTTTAGATAAAATTTCCCAGGCTTTTTGTGATTGGATTGTTTCCACAGATTCTGAAGATGATGCGCCTGCTGACGATGATGTGCCTGCTGCTGATTATGTACCTGCTGCTTATGATATGCCTGCTGCTGAATTGGAACCCTGTTGTTGTGTTCCTTCTTCGGTTAACGGAGTCTGGGTTACCGGAATAGGATCTAGGAAGACTGGAGGTTCTGCGGTGGTCCATTGGCTAGCCTTGTTGTACATCCTTTGTTGTTCCCGTATACCTGGTTCAAATAATTCTACTGCAGGCTGCAGTTGTTTACCGGAGCGGGTCTGAATTACTGCAGCGTGTGTTTCTACTGGTGTGATTTGTACCATATTAGCCATTGGGTTTTGTCGTTCCTTCTTCCTCTCATCATACTTAGCTGCATCCTTACAGAATCTTCTAATGTGACCAAATTCACCATTGAAATGACAGCACGGTGGTGGCAGATTGGGATTTTCGGGTGCTGGTCCCACCTACCAGCGGTTTGCGTTGTAGTTGTTATTTCTCTGTCCTTTGTAATTTCGATATCCTTGTTGCTGATTGTTCCTCATTTGTGGAGGTACATAATGATTGGCTGGTTGTCCTGGTTCCTGTATAATAGCATTGACAATTGCGGTTCCCTGCACTTTGGCGTTGTATGCGCAGTTTTCGGTGGTGTGTCCAGCAGTGTTGCAGATAGCACAGAATAACTGATTAAGTGCACAAGTGGTACTAGTATGGCCTGAATTCTTGCATGTGATGCAGTATACTTGTCTGGTCATATCTTCGGCGACATTTCTATTTGTTTTTAACCACTCCAGTCTTTTGTAAATCCTCCAACCTTGTTTTCCAGCTGTAAAGCCATTGCAATTACTGCATCTAGCGGCATAACTCCTACACAGCGTATGATCATAATCTGCTTAAGTTGCGGGGTCAATCCATTGATAAACCACTGAGTAATAACGTCGTCCGGTAGGTTGGCGTGTGCTGGTGGTAACTGCTTTAGATGCTTCCTAAATAAAGTAGCGTACTCCTGTACAGTTTGATTTATCTTCTGTCTATTGTTTTGCAGGTAATAAAAAATTTTGGCTGGATTCTTCTTTAGCCTAAATCTTTGCAGAAACGCATTCCTCACGGCTTAATAGGTGCCAAAATGGTTAATATCATATTCGGTAAGCCATCTAGCTGCTTCGTTGACCAATGTAGACTGAAAGACATTAGCTTTATACGCCGGATCAGGTGGATGGTTGAGAATTGCGTAGCTTATCTCGAATGTCCGTACGTGAGCATCCGGGTCATCTCCTGGGAATCCACCAAATTTGGTGTACGTTACTCCTGTCGGAGTCGGCCTTGGTGGGCATACTTGTTGGTGGTGCTACTGCTGTTGTTGTTGTTGCCCGTTCATGCGAGTGTATTGTGACTATCTTCTGTATCTCGGGGCTGAATATCTGAACTATCGGAATCTGTATCGTCGAACTGTGCACTTTCTGGTTCAATAATCTTGTTCAGTATGTTTCGAATCTCGGTTTCGAACAAATTTCCTTCCTTCTTGATGTCGAGTATAGGGGAACTTACTCCAAAAAGCGGTGACTGGGCTGAAGGTTCAGTAAAAAATGGTAAACCATCGCCGAAAAACTGCGATTTTGTTATCAAAATATCACCGGAATGTGCCGAATTTTCGCCAAAATAAGGTGTTTTTTTGCCTTCGCAAATTTATTTGGCTAAAGTGTTTCTAGTCGTAAACAAATTTCAATCTTTATGCAAGATTGTTAAATTAACTTTAGACTGCGTTCTGGTAGATTCTGGAGTTACTATGTTGTTGAAGGCAGGAAAAACCTAGAGAAATAAAATAAGAATAAAAAGAAAAAGACAACTATGCGGAGATCTATAAGGATGTGTCGCAAGAAAAGGGGAAGTTATAAGAAAGGAGTTAGAGACAACCGTAAGAGGAAGAGGGAGAAGGTAGACGAGGAACGAAGACGCTACAACAGGAAGAGGAGGAAAGATACGAGACGTAAAGACGCAATGATCAGAAGAGAGACGAGGGTGCAAGAAGTGTAGGTGCACCAACTGTGAAACGAAGTCAGAGAAGGAGTTCCTTTGTCAGGACCGGAAGAGACCAGGTTCTACAATCAAAAACCAGTGTATAGATAAACGATTGAATGACGATCTTGGCGGCTTAATCAAGTTCTCGTACTGAAGTTCTAATCTTTACAAAACAACAATCTGTATTTTTGATGTTGCGTTTACCAATGAATAATCAACCAAATGTCTGCGCAGCACATTTATAATGCTGAAAGTCTTCCGTTTAGGGTTAAGTCTGTTTGAGTGACTCAGACTGTACTATGTCAGAGTGCAATTGACTTGAAAAATATGTGAGTGCAAAAAGGAAATCTGTAAATCTGTTGCAAGAATAAAGTGGAGAAAGACTATGTAAATTTTGAATTAGCAGAAAACTAGCACAATGAATGTTTCCGATGATATTACGGTGATATTACGGTGGCATTCCGGTGATGTTCCGGTGACATTTCGGTGGCTTTAAGAGACATTTCCGGTGGAACATCTGGGGAAGTAAGGAACAGTGCACAATGGGAAAGTATAGAAAAATCTGATTTTGTTAGTTAGATGATGTTGTGTTGAACCGGAGAACCCTCAACACAATTGGCGATCCTACTGTACAGCTGAAGCCGCCTCAAGAAATGCATGAGGGGTAGGCGCAATCGTTTTAGTAAGGTATATTTTACGAGGGCACAGGCAAGAGTAGCAAACGTGGAGACATCCTCAGATTTTTACGAGTGGTACGAGGCCCAGGAGCAGGAAGCGCTGGGCACTGACGACGAACAGGGGGAAACAGGTGTTGTAGAGGCTAGGTTAGTGGGCGGCATACTTGGTGCGTTATTCCTCACAAAAACTGTTGTAGGGGTAAGAAGACGACTCTAGTTTGACCCACTTGCAGGGGTGACCGGTCATAGAACTAGGCGCACACCTCAACCACAGCCAATGGCTCAACCACCTCCAAATCCCAAAATCAAGGCCGCTCATTTCAGTGGAACCTCTAAGGAAGATGCTGATTGCCATGTAGCTCAATTCAAAATAAAATGGACAGCAAATGGATATTCAGCTCTCTATGGTGACGATATTAAACTTCAACAGTTTGCAGCCACGTTGGAAGGACGAGCTATGAGCTGACTTTAATGGATAGGCTGCAAGGTAATGAACGACCTACTGATGAGATGTTGGCAGGTTTTTTTTTGAAAGGATTAAGGAGCACCATCAGACATGCGGTGGCCAGTGTGGACATTGCGAATGGTTTTGATGTCTTAGTGTTAGCAGCAGCTCATGTTGAAAGAAGGTTTGGACGAGCAAAAAAGAAGCAGTCTGATTCTGGTTCAGAGGTTGGATCGGATTCTGATGGAGTCAGGTAAGAGTTCTGATGATTCTGATACTGATGATTATGATGATGAAATAGTGAAGACAAAGCATCGTAAGCCTAAACCTAAACACCGTAAAGAGGAGGAATGGATTCGCAAGTTAAAGAAACATGGGTATTCTATATTGGCTCCAAAGGAAACACGATTTTGTGATATTTGTGACAAAGAGGGGCATACCACAACCCAGTGTTGGTATAACCCTAAGAATAGAGGGCAAGGTTCTCGGCAAGACAATAGAAATCTAAACGACGTGGCAGCCAATCAGGCTATTCCTATCCAAGGGCGAGGTAACTTCCAAAGACAGCAACAGGTAAGACCCCCATGGAGAGATCAAGGCAATCAGCAAGGAAATAATCAACACGGCAATTACCAAGGTCGACCACCAAGGTCATGCCTTGTGGGTATTGTTCAGCTCCTGATCATTGGATAGGGCCAAATTGCCCTTTGTGGGTTAAGCATCATGAAGAAAGGGGTATACATGTCATTCGGTATAATCAGCATAATCAGCATAATCAGCAGGGACAACATCAACAATAGGGGCAGCAGGCGGCTCAGGCAAATGCCATGCTGATTGAATGGCCTGAACAAGTCGATAGGACCCCTAATGCACCCAGTACGTCTGCTCGAATGCATGGTAACAATCAAGGGCAGTGTGATGGTACGCAATGTGGAAAAAATACAGAGGTTGAAGTATTGGCAGTTACTCGATCAAAAAATAAAGGCCCTATTGATTGGCACGAACAACGGCAAATTCGAGATAAGGTTTTGGAGCAGGTTCGACACGAGCCTGCTAATCTGGTAAAGGGTGACGACCGGACCGAGCGACAAAAGGGTGTGAAGTTGGTACCGCCCATGATGGAGCAAGATCAGGCTCCGTGTCAACAAGCCTTGGCAAATGACTGGTTTGCTGACATCATTAGTGCACCGTTACAGTTGTCTTTGGATCAGCTGTTATCTTTAGTGCCGGTCTTTCGCAAAAAATTGTTGAGAAAGCTACTTGGATATCAGACTGAGCCCGGGAGTAGGACGATCCCTTCAATTTCGGCCAACAGTATTGATCCTGCAGATGTGGATTTTGTCGTACCAGTAATTCAGGCGCAGTACAATAAGCGGAGTTTTGCCGAAGTATTGCTAGATGGAGGATCAGGGGTAAATATATTACCTGAACATATTTTTATTGAAATGGGAAGCGGGGCATTGGCTCCAGCCCCTTTTTAGGTCAAAATGGCGGATCAAACTCGAGTCTAGCCTGTTGGTATTCTGAAGCAACAACAAATTATTATTTCCAGTATGACATTCATGGTCAATTTTGTAGTCATCCGAATGACGGAGTCAGCGTACCCGTATGAAACGTTGTTAGGAAGACCTTGGTTTTGGCTTGCTAAAATTAAGCAGGATTGGGGTTTGAATGTAGTAATGATTACAAGGGGCAAAACGCAAGTGATAATTCCCATGCATGGGCGAAAAAATATGTCAGTACAGGAAAAACCGTTGATGGCTCAGACTATTAATTTAGCAAATGAGGTTGAAGATGACGAAGAGAAAAAGTTTTTGCAAGCAAACCCAACGGTGGTGCCAGTATTAGAAGTTGATGTAGAAGGTGTTGGTGCAAAATAAGCCTACACACATTGGCTTTAAACATTGGAACCTTGGAAGGCTAAAGCTTGAACCCTTGGAGGATGTATTTACATGAACTTTGAACCATAGGAACCAATGCTTAATTGGTTATTACTTTTTATCCAATGTAAAAGACTATATGACTTTAATCACTCATGTAATCACACCTACTAGTCTAAGTCGTGAAAAAAGTAGATGGTATGATTGAGGGAATATCTCCCTAAGTTTAGTGGAGAGATTGAAGGGAGCCAAAACTTGAATTCAAAATTCAAACTCCTTCAAAATTCTTATAAAAAGCAATGTAAAAAGTCGCGGGTGTGTCACTCCTCCCGAGGCATCTATGAGTGAATTATTGAGTGTGTATGAGCTACACAATAGCCTACACCTCTGAGTACCATTGAGCATCACATTACATGCCAATGGGAATGTACAATCATTAGATTTAATCAATATACTCACATTCATATTCTCTGGTTTCTCTGAGTGACTACCTTCAACTATGTCAACTTCCAAGAGGCATATCTCAAGATCTACTCAACCAAATTGGATGATTCAAAGTGCATTGGATTCAGCTCAAAGTCTACTATACACCTACAAAGTTTCAAGGCCATTGGATCTACCATCACAGAGAAATCTCAGTCGGGGTGCTCACTGGTCTGTGACTGTAAGTCTCCTAAAAAATCGGGGGTACACCTTGTTTTGCTAAAGTGATTTCTCTGAGTGTGGTTTATCATTTTCGTTCATTCCACTTGCAAATGGAAGCTTACTAAGCTAATAGAATATATCTAGAAGGAATTTTGCTAATTGTAACTACACTGGTCACACTGAGCATAACACTGAGCAGGTATCAAGACCAAAATAGAAAGTTTTCAAGTCTTGTGATTTTCAAAGTAGTCTGTTTTGATCAAGTCATTACTCAAACCTTTTCCAAAGTACATATAGCATATTTTGGTGTCATTTGGAAGCTCAAGGAGTCTACTAAGCATATCTGAAGAGAAAGGAGGGTAGGTGTGAAGCAGGTCTAGCAGCACCAACTTGATCTTCTGAGTGCATCCAGCCATCACTCCCAACAGTGGTATCAGAGCAAATAAGGTAATCATGGGTGATGGTTTCCCTTCCTTCATTGAAAAATTAGACAGGAACAACTACCAAGCTTGGTCATTGAGAATGAAGACCTATCTACAAGGGAGAAGCTTGTATGGATACATATCAGGAGATGAGGAATTTCCCTCATTCAAAGCTAGAGGCCTACCCACCAAGGAAGAGCATGAGAGACTAAATCAATGGTGTGCAAAAGATGCCTTGGCAAGGTCATATCTCTTAAACTCTATATCTGACTTTCTTTTACCTCATGTAAGGAATTGTAAGACTTCCCAAGAGACTTGGGAAACCTTGTCAACATACTTTTCATCAAGCACAAGGGCCAGAAAAAATCAGCTATGGATTGAGTTTACAACTCTTAGGAAGCAATCAAAACAATGTGTCTCATATTTTGTCACCAAAGTCAAAGACATTGCAGATCAACTTGCAAGTGTTGGAGAAGAAATTGAGGAAGAGCAAATAGTCAGACAAGTGATCAATGGACTAAAGGCAGATGACAAGTGGGAGAGCTTTACCACAGCAATGGACTTATACATGGACATCCAAGCACCTGATCTAACAACCTTGATTGGACAACTCTTTACTCATGAAGCAAAGATCACAAAGAATGGAGAGCAATCAAAAGGTAACAATCCCTCTGCCCTTTATACTGATAAGAAGGTAAAAGACAAAGGTAAAAGCAAGAAGGTTGATGAAGAAGGCTCTACCTCCCAAGCAAACTATGCAGGGAGAGGTAGATCATCTAGAGGTAGGGGCAGAGGAGGTAAGTCAGGTAGGGGGAGACCCTACAATCAATCTCCATGCAATATCTGTGGCTTGTCTAACCATACTACAGATGAATGCTACAAAAACTACAAGAACCAAAGAGGAAGAGGTCACCAAAGAGGAGGATACTCTCAAGGCAGAGGCAGATTCAACCAATCTCAAGGCTACCATGGCTACAACAATAATTATAACAACAACTACAATCACAATGGCAACTATCAAGGTGGATACAGAAATAGGAAAGACTACAACAATTATGCAGAGGAGCAAGATGATTCCTTGTTGATTATGAACATGACATCTAAGTCAGGTATCAATGATGATCATTTGTTCTATATTGATTCAGGTTGCTCTAACCATGTAGCTGGAAATGTTGCCTTACTCTCTGATTTGGAAGAACCCAAAGGCAAGCATCAAGTGCAGACAGGTGATGACACTAAACATTCAGTTGTTAAAGTAGGCAATGTCAAAACTAGTGATGGTAATCAGAATTTACTAAGCAGAGTGTTGTATGTTCCAACAATCACCAAGAATCTGATGAGTCTAGGTCAGATTGTGGAAAAAGGTCTACAGGTCAGGTTCACTCAACATGGTGCATATGTGGAGGATCCAAGACATGGATTCAGAAGGATAGCCAAGGGAGAAAAATCAGGTAGATTGTTTACCTTTGAACTTGAAGACACTAAGAATATTGCTTTGTACACCTATAAGGATCAAACACTATCAGAATTGGAGATTTGGCACAAGAGATTAGGTCACATTGGAGAGAGGACCTTAAAGCAAATGAGTAGGGATCAATGTGTGCTTGGGATACCTAATGTATCCAAGCAACACATGATATACAAGTGTGGGGCTTGTCAATTTGGTAAGTCACACAGGTTGCCCTATACCAAGAAAGGTTTTATGCATGAAGATTATCTGGAATTGGTGCATACGGATGTTTGGGGACCTAGCAAGGAGCCATCCATATCTGGATCAAGGTACTATGTGTCCTTTATTGATGACTATAGCAGATGGACTGTCTTATACTTCATGAAACATAAAGATGAAGTATTTAATTGTTTCAAAAGGTATCTTGCATTAGTTGAAAATCAAACAGGTAGAGATTTGAAGAAGCTAAGGTCAGATGGTGGTGGAGAATACTTCGCCAATGACTTTGAAGATTTCTTGCAGGAAAGAGGCATCAAGAGGGAGATTACTACAAGGTACTCACCTGAACAAAATGGGGTAGCTGAGAGAAGGAATAGACTCATTGTAGAGACATCTAGGTCTATGCTAAATGAAAAGAAATTGCCAAATTATCTTTGGGCAGAGAGTGTATCTACTGCCACATATTTAATTAACAGGTTGCCATCAAAGACACTTGATGGGATGACACCCTATGAGGCTTGGCATGGTAAGAGACCATCTCTGGATCATTGCAAAATCTTTGGGTGTGTTGCATATGTGCATATTCCCTCACAGGTAAGGGGAAAGCTAGACCCTAAAGCTGAAAAATGTATCTTCATTGGTTATGATTTGAATCAGAAGGGATACAGGTTCTATAACCCCTCAAACAAAGGCTTCAAGGTAAGCAGAGATGTCATCTTTGATGAGAATGATTCATGGTATGAAAATGAATGCAGGAAAGTTAGCCTACCTTATGACATGGAAGAAGATTTTCCCAAACTTGTCAGGCAAGAACCAAGTCAGAAAGAGGACACAAGCTCAGATGATGAAGACACCATCAACATTGAAGAGTTCAAGGCTTGGAAATCCAAAGGAAAGATGAAGATGAAGCAACTAGAAGATAATCCAGAATCCTCAACTCAAGCTATGAGGAGATCTCAAAGAGAAAAGAAGAAACCTATTAGGTATGGGTATGATACTTCACTTGTAACCAAGCACTTTGTATATCTTGCAAAGGATATCTTGAATGAAGAACCAGGTACATTTGAAGAAGCAATTACTAAACCAGAATGGAAGGAAGCAATGGATGAAGAAATGGAGGCTCTCAAGGAGAGTGATACTTGGGACTTGGTACCCAAGAAGGACTCCATGAAGGTGATAGGATCCAGATGGATCTACAAACTCAAGAGGAACTCAGATGGTACAATAAACAGGTATAAATCTAGGTTGGTAGCCAAGGGTTTTGCACAAACCCAAGGCATTGATTATGAGGAGACATTTTCTCCTGTGGCCAAGATGCCAACTATCAGAGTTATGGTGAGTGTAGCTGCATCCAAGAATTGGAACATGTACCAATTGGATGTGAATGCATTCTTGAATGGATGGATATCTGAAGAGGTCTACATGTCACAACCACCTGGCTATGAAGATCCAAATAAGGTAAATCATGTTTGTAAATTAAAGAAGGCTCTGTATGGATTGAAGCAGGCACCTAGAGCATGGAATTACAGGTTGACAACCTATCTCCTAGATCAAGGATTTGTGATGAGTAAAGCAGATACTTCATTGTTTATAAAGAGGAACAATTCAGAGGTAATATACTTGTGTGTCTATGTTGATGACATCATTATTACAGGGAATGATGTTCAGGGAATTAGACACATCAAAGGACAGATGATGAAAGAATTCAAGATTAATGATCTTGGATTATTGAAGTACTTCCTAGGACTTGAATTGGTCTACACAAATTCAGGTATCTTTATTACTCAGAAGAAGTACATTCAGGACATGGTCAAGAAGTTTAATTTGCAGGAAGCTAAAGTCTCAAACATTCCTATGGAGGTCAACCACAAACTCAGTGCTCATGAAGGAGAAGAATTCCAAGATATTACAGGTTACCAAAGTTTGGTAGGTAGTCTAAATTATGCTACCTTAACTAGGATTGATATATCATATGGTGTTAGTGTACTTAGCCAATTTATGCACAAACCAAGAATACCTCATTTGGAGGCAGCCAAGAAGATAGTAAAGTATCTAAAGGGAACACAAAATCATGGTTTGTATTTTCCATATTCATCAGACATTGATATTAAGGTACACTCAGATGCAGATTGGGCAGGTTGCAAGGATGACAGGAGAAGCACATCTGGTTATATATGTTTTGCAGGTGATAAACCAATTTCTTGGTCATCCAAGAAACAACCCACAGTGGCTCTATCATCTACTGAGGCAGAGTACAGAGGACTAGCAAATGCCACTCAAGAAGCCATATGGTTGAAGCTTTTATATTCAGAATTGGGCCTATACACAAGACCACCAATCATATTTGGTGATAACACAAGTTCTCTTCATCTAGCAGCTAATCCAATTTATCATGCTAGAACAAAACACATAGACGTTCACTACCATTATGTGAGGGAGAAGTTACTTAGCAAAGAAATTCAATTATCATATGTGTCTACTAATATACAATGTGCAGATTTGCTTACTAAAGCTCTGGATGGAAGCAAGCTATGCAGATTTAAATCCATGATTGGATTGCAGGAAATAATTGAAGACTAGAGATGAAGACTTGAGCCAAAGTGTTTGGCTTGAGGGGGAGCTGTTGGTGCAAAACAAGCCTACACACATTGGCTTTAAACATTGGAACCTTGGAAGGCTAAAGCTTGAACCCTTGGAGGATGTATTTACATGAACTTTGAACCATAGGAACCAATGCTTAATTGGTTATTACTTTTTATCCAATGTAAAAGACTATATGACTTTAATCACTCATGTAATCACACCTACTAGTCTAAGTCGTGAAAAAAGTAGATGGTATGATTGAGGGAATATCTCCCTAAGTTTAGTGGAGAGATTGAAGGGAGCCAAAACTTGAATTCAAAATTCAAACTCCTTCAAAATTCTTATAAAAAGCAATGTAAAAAGTCGCGGGTGTGTCACTCCTCCGGAGGCATCTCTGAGTGAATTATTGAGTGTGTATGAGCTACACAATAGCCTACACCTCTGAGTACCATTAAGCATCACATTACATGCCAATGGGAATGTACAATCATTAGATTTAATCAATATACTCACATTCATATTCTCTGGTTTCTCTGAGTGACTACCTTCAACTATGTCAACTTCCAAGAGGCATATCTCAAGATCTACTCAACCAAATTGGATGATTCAAAGTGCATTGGATTCAGCTCAAAGTCTGCTATACACCTACAAAGTTTCAAGGCCATTGGATCTACCATCACAGAGAAATCTCAGTCGGGGTGCTCACTGGTCTGTGACTGTAAGTCTCCTAAAAAATCGGGGGTACACCTTGTTTTGCTAAAGTGATTTCTCTGAGTGTGGTTTATCATTTTCGTTCATTCCACTTGCAAATGGAAGCTTACTAAGCTAATAGAATATCTCTAGAAGGAATTTTGCTAATTGTAACTACACTGGTCACACTGAGCATAACACTGAGCAGGTATCAAGACCAAAATAGAAAGTTTTCAAGTCTTGTGATTTTCAAAGTAGTCTGTTTTGATCAAGTCATTACTCAAACCTTTTCCAAAGTACATATAGCATATTTTGGTGTCATTTGGAAGCTCAAGGAGTCTACTAAGCATATCTGAAGAGAAAGGAGGGCAGGTGTGAAGCAGGTCTAGCAGCACCAACTTGATCTTCTGAGTGCATCCAGCCATCACTCCCAACAGAAGGCATATTAAGTAAGGATTATAGTGGTGGGCCAAACGAAGAAGTGCCACTTCCTGGTGAACAGCTGGCAGGTGCCCAGTTACAACAAATATTTGATCAATGTATGAAGGTTCCGGTGCAGCATCAGATGGAACAACAGGAGGAACAGAAGCTGAACCCAAGATGGTGCGGGTTGGTCAAACATTGGAAGGAAAGTTTAAGGAGGCTCTTATTTGCTTGCTTAAAGAGTATGTGGATGTGTTTGCTTGGGATTATACGCAAGTAAAGGTATAGATCCACTTTGCATCAACATAGGATCAATCTGAAGGCGGATGCGGTACCTATGGCACAACAAAGATATAGAATGAATCCTAATTTTGCTAAACAAGTAAAGGAAGAAATTGATAAGTTGTTGGCAGTCGGATTTATCAAACCGGTGAATCAGGTGACTTGGCTATCTCCTATTATAGTGGTCCCTAAAAAGAACGGGAAGCTCAGAATTTGCGTTGATTATAGAAAGTTAAATGCGGCAACGGTTACAGACCCGTTTCCTATGCCGTTTTGTGATGCAGTATTGGATGCAGTTGCCGGCCATGAAATGTATAGTTTCTTGGATGGATTTTCCGGTTATAATCAGATCAGTGTGGCTGAGGAGGATCAGCATAAAACAACATTTATTACCGAATTTGGTGCTTATGTATTTACCGTAATGAGTTTTGGTTTGAAGAATGGACCACCATCATTCAATTATGTGGCGCATAAAGTGTTTGAGCCTTATCTTCAGGACTTCATGCAGGTATTTGTCGATGACTTTTCAATCTTCGGTGAAATGGTTAAGCACTTACTACACCTGAAAGCATGTTTTGAAAGATGTCGGCAATTTCGGATGGTATTGAACCCGTTTAAAAGTGTGATTGCGGTAAGAAGTGGGATTTTATTGGGCCATGTTATCTCCCAAGCAGGAATGGCAATTGATGTTAAGAAAATTGAAGCTATCCGTACAGCTAAAGCACCGACCAACGTTAAAGAAGTGATGCGGTTTGTAGGCCAAATTAAGTGGCATTCCCGATACTTAAGATATTTAGCAAACATTTCCTCACCACTGACGCATTTGACCAAGAAGGATGTTCCGTTTATATGGGCAAAAGCTCAAGAGAAGGCATTTCAGTTATTAAAAAAGATGGTGTCGGTGGCACCTATCTTGCAACCACCTGATTGGTCAATGCCGTTTCACATATTCGTTGATGCATCGGATGTGGCCGTAGGTGCAGTTTTGATGCAACAGAAAGATAAAGGTTGGTATAGACCTGTTTATTATGCCAGCAGGGTATTGGCTGCGGCTGAAAGAAATTATCCGGTGACCGAAAGAGAAGCTTTGGCGATGGTGTATGCCCTTAACAAGTTTAGACATTATTTGTTGGGCAATAAAGTGATTTTTCATGTGGACCATCAGGCTCTGGTTTATTTAATCAAGAAGCCCTTATTAACAGGCCGATTAGCCAGATGGATGCTTTTGTTACAAGAATTCGATTTTGTAATTGTGCATACCCCAGGGAAAGAGCATGTGATGGCAGATTATTTTAGTCAATTGGAATCAGGAGAAACACCCACTAGTGTACTTGATGTATTTCCGGATGCTGAATTGTTTACGGCACAAGCGGTCGAGACAAATTCGTGGTATGATCAGTTACTAATGTTTCTCATAGAAGGGGTATTACCACAAGATTTTTCACCTGATCAGAGAAGGAAGTTTGCTCTTAAAAGTAGGCCGTATTTGGTGATAGCAGGGGCATTATACAAGAAGGGCGTGGATCAGGTTATCAGGAGATGCGTACCCGACTATGAGCAATCATCTGTGTTACATGAAGCACATTCCGGTTCAGTAGGAGGACATTTGTCAGGCGATATTACCAGAAAGAAAGTATTAGAGGCAGGGTTATGGTGGCCGAAGGTGTTAAAAGATGCGCATGAGTATGTTAAAGGCTGTGTAATTTGCCAAAAGTTAGGCCAACCTAATAATTCTGATCGTATGACTGATCATCCGGTATTACCGCTGGATCCTTTTCAAAAATGGGGCATGGATTTTGTGGGACCTATTAAACCTGCTACTCAGCGAGGTAATAGCTATATATTGGTAGCGACAGATTATTGTACAAAATGGGTGGAAGCAGTAGCAGTGAAGGATAACAAGGCAGCAAGTGTGGCCAAATTTCTTTATCGTAATATTATGACAAGATTTGGGTGTCCGATTGAGTTAGTGAGTGACCGAGGTACTCATTTCCTAAATGAAGTGATTTCAAAATTAACAGGACTTCATCAAATAGTGCATAAAAAGACTACAGCATATCATCCTCAAGCGAATGGGCAGGCTGAAAGCACCAATAAAATTTTAATGCATATTCTTAAAAACATCGGAGGAAAGTGATAGCTCATTACAAGGGGAAGATGAAGATGCAATTTCAACACCATCTCCAAAGATTAAGGGCAACTAAATTCACAATGTAACCGAGATTGACAGATGATAATACAGAGTACAACAGAATACGCAGAGCTTAGACAAGACACACTATAGCATCACTCAGATACTCAACCAGACGAACAGTCTGGCGTTACTCAGAATTGATCCGAAAGCCGCCCTTCTCAGGCAACGATCCGATGAGTTACAGGATATATTTAAGGTTCACTGTGCAAAACTCAATCAAGAAAGAACAACACAGATACACACAACGTCTCAGAGTACTCAAAAACTAAACAACACACACTGCCGCAACATTCAGACAGACAACCAGATGAAGAGTCTGGTGATAACACGAAAATAGGCCAAAATCCCTGTGCCCCTGAGCACTTCTTTTCATTGCTTTATATAAGATTTACAAATATGCGCGTAACTACCTTTCGCGCGTGTTTTACAAAGATTTCCGTTACACCTATCCCAATCCGTCGGCCGACTAACATAGCTCTACTACCATTATTCCCACAATGGAAATTGTAACCATACTTAAGCTAGAATAAACTAAACCTCCCTCTTAACCTTAAAATCCATGTAATATATTTCATGTGCATAGTGCTTGCCAAATGTTTAGACCTTTATTGGAAAAGGTGTAGCATGCATAAGGTTCAGAAGTTGAACCCCTCCTTAAAGCATGCAAAAGTTCCAAATTGGAACTTTGTTCAATCAGAGGATGGTGCTAGATTTCCGTGTATCTTTCTTTCTATGCATATTAGTTTCCATAATGCATACTTCATAGACCATTTTCCATGAAAATGCACAACCAATCTTTCTTTACAAATCAATGACGTGGATGCATAGTGCAAATCATTTCATGACTAACTATACAGGTGACCAAGCAACTAAGTCATCTGAATCTATGCATCTACTTCCAAGGCCATGTCTATAATGACATGCATGGCATGTTCTATGGTTTGCAAGGAAAAGAAAGGGGTGCAAATACTTATCCAGAATTTAAGCTTTGTCCATCCCTTGACTTTGTTTCAGTGTTCTCGTGATGATGAAGTAGACTTGGGCCATCACACTTCTTCCCTTCCATCTTGGCACTTCATACTTACTTGAGTGTTCTCATGTTGATGAAATAGGCTTCGGTCAACCCATCTTGTTCATTGTTGAAATTTCTCTTGGGCACTTGATACTTACTTGTGTGCCCAAATGTGTGCATCTTAGAATCATGCATGGGATATCATAAAATCTGAGAGGAAACTTTAATGAAAAACTTACTCAAACTTCATTGTTTCTTTTGATTCGGGTGAGGAGCTTTTCAAAACTTATGATTGCCCCATAGTGCATTTTAATTTCATGCAATCATCTTATGCATGAACATGCTTCTTTTTTCTTTGAAAAAGGAAAAATTTCAAACAAAGCCACACTTTTTTATAAATGCATATACAAGCATATTGCAAGAGAAACTTATGCACATGATTATTGAATTCATATGCCCTTAAACAAATCGTGAACCACATGCTATGAAAGAGCATAATTGAAGGAGTACTCAGATTTTCATTGCAACCTCGTTCTTTCTTTTCTTCTTTGTAAGGAATCTTGCTCCATACCTTCAATTGAAAGGATATTCTCCTTTCACGGGTTCTACAAGTCTCCTAAAAAACTTTAAAAAGAAAATGGTTGGCATGCTAAACCGCTCTTCATCCAAAATAGATTTTTGTACATAATTCATAAACGGTCAATTCTATCATGCATGATGTTTGTCTTAATGCATCAGAGATTTGTGTACAAAATTCTCAACTTTGTACATCCTCAAGCAAAGTCATTAATGATAAAAATTGAGAAAGAGCTTAAAAAGAAAATAAAAATACTTAGCTTTCATTTTGGTCTTGCTCATTCTTTGATCCTTGTGAGGGGTCTTTGATCCATAACAATGCTTACACTACAAAAAATACGGGCGTATAGCGACGGTTAAGGCGATAGAATTTCGTCGCTATAAAATTGCAACTTACATCGTAATTAGCGTCGCCCGCCGATCATCGATTAAACGACGCAGAAAACGACGGTATTTGTGACTTGTGACACGATAGGATTGCGACGTTCCCATAAAATGTTGCTAAAACGACGCAATTTAAAAGCGTCGCATAAGCGACGTTTTTTGCATCGCGTAGGCGACGTTACTTGCCGTCGCATAAGCGACGGTAAAATTGCCCCCTATTCGACGACGAATAGCATCGCTTACACGAGATCTGTTGACGAACAAAAATTAAAACGTTGGAGGCTCTACGATCGGCATTTTCACGCATCCGATCCAAGAGCTCTCCAACGTTCGCAATTGCGCTACGCTTACGAGCTGAAGCAAGTATATGCAGAATTGTTGTTTTGCCTAAGCTCTCTCTTATTGTCTCCCTCTGTCTTTGTTTCTTTCTTTCTACATCTTTCTCTCTTTGAATTCTCTCTCTCTCTCTAGATCTCTCTCTCTCTAGATATCTCTCTCTAGATCTCTCTCTCTCTCTAGATCTCTCTCTCTAGATCTCTCTCTCTCTCTCTCTCTCTCTCTCTCTCTCTTTTCTTTCTCTCTTTATTGCAGGTTATTCAAGAAGCTAACCAAGCAAAAAGTATGGCTAACACTTGTAAGTATAATTTCTATTCTTTGTAGATCATTTGAATTGTGTTATTTTCATTACATAGCATACTCACACTTATTGATATGCACTCATACACTTATACATGATGAAGATGCACTTTCACACATATACATATATACACATGCACATACACACACATATATACACATAGATACATGTGCACATACACTTAGACATACACACATATACACATGCATATGCACAAACATTCCTACAACCACATAAAAAGACGTCCATGCATACATATATATATATATATATATATATATATATATATATATATATATATATATATATATATATATATATATATATATATATATATATATATATATATATATATATATATATATTAACATATATGCAAATACATGTATATGCACATCCACATACACATGCATGTTTCATACATATACACATGCATATATATACACATGCATATACATATACACATATACATATACATATACATATACATATACATATACATATACATATACATATACATATACATATACATATACATATACATATACATATACATATACATATACATATACATATACATATACATATACATATACATATACATATACATATACATATACATATACATATACACACATATACATATACATGCATATACATGTACACACACATACATATACATATACACACACATACACAAGAACATGCACATACTCATACACACATATACATTTATACATGCACATGCACATACATACATATACACACACATACACATGCACATACATACATATACACACACATACATATACTCTTAGGTACACACATATGAATGAATTATATAATTAAAGTATTAAAACACATATACACATGCACACACATGCATATACCTACATATACACATATACATGCACATACACACACATACACATAGAGTTATACATATACATGCATATACATATACACACACATACACAAGAACATGCACATATTGATACATACATATACACTTATACATGCACATGCACATACATACATATACACACACATACACATGCACATACATACATATACACACACATACATATACACTTAGGTACACACATATGAATGAATTATATAATTAAAGTATTAAAACACATATACACATGCACACACATGCACATACCTACATATACACATATACATGCACATACACACATATACACATAGAGTTATACATATACATGCATATACATATACACATACGTACATACACATGCATATGCACATACTCATACACACATATACACTTATACATGCACATGCACATACATACATATACATACACATGCACATGCACATACATACATATACACACACATACATAACTAAAGTATTAAAACACATGCCTAATATAAACAATAATAGAACAAAACTCTTCATTACTTAATACCATACACACAATTCAAAACATAACTGAAATAATATATATATATATATATATATATATATATATATATCAATGTAAATACATATAATCCAATGTCATAATCAACTAAAATCCTAATCATCATCATCATGATCATCATCATCATCATGATCATCATCATCATCAGCAATATCATGATCATTCTGATCATCCTCATCCTCATCGTCATGATCACCCTGTGACGATCGAGATCATCCCTCCTGTGTCTGTCTCTCCACCTCATCCATATTTGTCTCTCCATAATACTCATGTATTACATATAACAAACATAAATAAATAAAATAATTAAAACACTCATAAAAACAAAATAATTATATAAAATTTAAAAATACTCACAAAGGCATCAGGATGATCTTGCATATACTCGCTCACACACCAATATCCAAAATGTGTAGCATACTCGATCTCCTGTTTCGTAGGATATCGGCCATAATCCTTCCGCTGCAATGAAACAAATAAAAAACATTAGTTGCTTGCATTTTAACTAAAATAAAAAATATACTCATAATAACACATACTTACAAACGTAGCTACAAAACCATTATGGCCCATTTGGCCTAGGTGCGATGTGTGGCCCGACTCCACTCTCTTCTTTGCAGCAGCCTGTTTATTCAAGAAAAAAATACATAAATTAAATGTAAAAAATTACTAAAATATATAAAAATTATAAATATAAACTATTAATTTGTGTACCTTCTGCTGAGGAAATGACTCCTGAAGACGTAGCTATCTACGAAAAAACTGCCACGACTCAGGTGGTATGCTAGCTCGCCGCTTATTTTTTTCGACCATATAATATCTCCTGTTAATTTAATCTCAAACAGAAAAAAAAGCCAGAATACATACACATATATACACACACATACACATACACATACACATACCCACATACACATATACATGCAAACATATACGCATGCATATATGTATACATATACACATATACATACATATAACATAAACATACATATACATATCCACATATATACATACACACACATGCATGCATATACACTCATTCATACAAAATACATGCATTTATCCCACAATAATATGTAGTTGTGTATATGTGAATATGTGTGTATGTGTATATGTGAATATGTGTGTATGTGTAAATATGTATATGTGAATTTTTTGTTTATGTAGATAATCAAAGTATTAATATCAAATATCATTATTTGTAGATTCTGATCAATCAGATGGAACTCCACCACCGTCTCCTCTTCGTGCAACGACTTTATACTGTAAGTATATGAAATATTTAATTTTAAATATATTTGATGGATACATAACTTATATTTTTTTTTATGTTTCTTATTATGTGCAGATTCTGATCAATCAGAGGGTACTCCACCACCTCCTACCCATGCAACGACTTCATATGTGTCCTCCGATAGGAATTATGATGAATTTTACTATGAAGAGCATATTATATGTTGGTGTAACTCTTGTTATGGCACGTATCGAAGACCACGATTGGAATGTATTGAACATGAGGGAGAGTATGGTACTTTTGAGCGTGCACCATCACCTAGTCAACGTGATAATGCTTGGGTATGTATTTTCTATATATATTAATGTCATTATTTTATTTAAAAACCATATATAAAATCAAATTATTGTTGATATACAGGAATACTTGCTCGATGATGATGATGATGATGATTTTTCTCATAATGTTAATATACCTCGTACACGTCATGGACTTGCTGTTCATCAATTACAAGCAGAGGTTTCTAGAAATCCTCTACCTCCTGGTTTAGAGAATGAAACGGCTGGGGATTATCCATTGCCAGCTCGTGATCGTTCCTTAGTACAAACATATGATAGAAGAAGATATGGAGGATGGAATAGAGGACCACTTCCTTTAGATGGAGAAGTTTTCAACTTTTGGGGTAATCGCTATATGATTGTTCCATCCACTATTACTAATGCTGGTCGTGGTCTCTTTATTGTAGAGGATTTGTATGTGCCCTCGAACTCTGAAGTCACTCTTATGTCATTTTGTGGTCCTATATATGGATGGGGAGATTGGCATCGACTTTCATGTTATGCTCAAAGCATGAGTACTTATGGAATATGCTTGAACGTAGCATCCCTTACTAGTAGAAGGATTTTACATGCAGAAAATGAAAGATTATATATTGATGGAAGACCTTACACACATGGAAATATAGCAGGTTTAATAAATAGTAGTCGAGGGTTACATAATAGTTCAAGGACTAATTGCACATTTGAGGAGCGTGAAAATATTCATGAATCACCATACATGAGTAGAGATGTATCAAGATACATAGTTGTCAATGCTATTACTACATTACATGCTGGTGATGAACTATTAGTGAATTATGGATGGCGTAGACCTCCAAGAGCACCTTTTAGCTAGAGAGAATAAAAATTTTCTATCCATATTTAATAAGTTATATACTTAATTTTATATTTGAAGTTTACTTTTTATTCATTTATGGAATACTAATGAGTTTTATTTATATGTGTAGATTCCAACGTATGATGTTGATGATATTCATCCACAGCATTCACAATTACTAGTAAGACCACGATTATCAGAAGCTTCCATGAGGAGGCTACGCAAAACTAATCCTGTGCAATATGCAAAGTTGAAAGATCTATATTCAAAAGATGATAAAGTACAAGATTTGTGTGACAATGATGAAGATGATGGCATGGCAGATTTTATTGAGGATTGGTATCAAAATGACAGTGAGAGCATTGATATTTCTAAAAATGAGAAATATCTTCGAGAGGAATGTCTAAAGCATATATATGAAGGAAGTCGTTTGACACGACTAAGTGCGAGCTTAATTATTCTCAACCTTCAAAATCGTTTTGGATGGAGTAATGTATCTGTTTCGACACTATAAAGGTATAATTTTCATTTTTCTATCTATATATTTATATATATACATAAATATATATATATATATATATATATAAATACATGCAGGTTTTTATTCTTACTTTAGATAAGATAAGAAGAAGAACTTGAATTGAATGGATACGATTGTTTGGATGGCAGGATACGATTGTTTGGATGGCAGGATATGATTGTTTGGATGGCAGGATATGATTGTTTGTTTTGGAGGATATGAATGATTTGTCAATTCACACATGTGTTCAGTTTGAAAGTATGAATCGACAAATCATTCAATGAAGGTACATACTTCATGTGTCCAAATCAAACAATCGTATCCTACCATCCAAAACAATCAAATTTTGTGTAAATATTTTGAAAGATGCATTAATAGTTTTAAAAGATGTGCGGACAAAAAGTGTCCATTCAATTCAAGTTCTTGTTCTTACCTTATCTAAAGTAAGAATAAAAACCTGCATGTATATATGTATATTTATTTATTTACCTTTTTTAATATATCTTTTTTTAATAAACTTACAGGTTATTATCTGAAAAGTTTTTACCAAGTCAGAATATTCTTCCTACCTCACATGATGAAATGAAGAAGATAATCAACAAACTTGGTATAGATTATCAATGTATACATGCATGTCCTAACGATTGTATTTTATATAGAGGTGAATATGCAGACTCTTTGACATGTCCCAAATGTCAATCTCCTCGATATAAGGGTGAAGAAGGTAAAATCCCAAAAAAGGTATTGAGACATTTTCCATTGGCTCCACGGATTAGACATATGTTTCAAAGCCCCGAATTATCAAAGCTTTTGACTTGGGGACATGATCACAAAAGTACTGATGGAATAATCAGAACTCCTCATGATAGTGTTGCTTTTCAGCATATTGATTCTACATGGCCTGAATTTGCACAAAATCCACATAATCTAAAGTTAGGAGTTGCATTAGATGGGGTTAATCCATTCTCCATGAAATCCAGTAAATGGTCAACATGGCCAGTGGTAGTCATAAACTACAATCTTCCGCCATATCTTAGCATTAAAAAGGAACATTTAATGCTTTCACTTTTAATCCCAGGCAAAAGACAAGCTAAAGATATGAATGTATATCTTGCTCCTCTCATTGACGATCTTCAAGAGTTATGGAGAGGTATTAATGTCATTGATGTATCGAAAAGCATCAATGAAAGACATATTACGGTTCGTGGTATTGTGGCTTGGACTATTCACGATTTTCCTCGATATGGCGTTTGTTCAGGTATTGATGTAATTTTTTTATTCAATATGCATGTAAATAAATATGATTTAATTTAATTATATTTTTATCATTTTTCGTGATGCAGGAATATCTACTAAGGGTTATAAAGCTTGTCCATATTGTGATGATTGGTTGAGATCAATCTATAGTAAGAATCTCAACAAAAATATTTATCTTCGACATCGACGATTCTTGCCTGATGATCATCCATTAAGATCTAAAAGAGAAGCGATACATTTTAATGGAAAGCTTGAAACAGGCCAGTATCCAAAACCTATGACGCCTATGGATTAGTATAAAAAATGGACAGATGGACCTCTAATAGATCCAGAAGCAGAAATCTTCAGTTATGATTCAAATAATGAGTATGTGAACAGAGGTAAAGGAAAATTGGCACTCGCTGAGAACATATCAATATGGTATTCTTTGGAGTATTGGAAAGTGTCATCTTCTTGATCCTATGCATATATTCAAAAATATTGGTTATTCACTATGGCAGCATCTTCTTGGACTAAAAGATACCACAGCATCAAGGAATGATTTGAAAGATCAAACATCCAAACCAAAGTTATGGCCAGTTTTTGATAGACATCGACAAGAAACGACTTATGCATCTGCTCCTTGGGTACTTACAACAAAAGAGATACAGACTATCAACAATAGAATTCAATTGATTAAGACTCCTACATGATATGGAGCATCGTTTCAAAACATGCTTACTATGGATGATAAGAGCTTATCTGGGTTAAAGACCCATGACTGGCATAACTTTTTGAAACATATTTTACCTTTGGTTATCGATGGATGTACAACGAAAGGAGTACGAGATGTGATCTATCGTCTTGGATCACTTATAAGGTAATTATGATACTTTTATATTTAATATGTATGAATATTGGATATATTTTATTTTTTAATTAACTTCTTTATAATTGTTTTTATGATATGTATAGGTGGATTACATCCAAAGAGATCGATAAAAATTCGATCCCACAAAAAAAACGTGAATGCAAAGAGCTACTATGTTTGATGGAAAAAGAACTTCCTACTTCATTTTTTGATATTCAGGTTCATTTATTAGTCCATCTTGTAGATGAGATAGAGATTGCAGGTGTTGTCAACACTCGATGGATGTTTTGGGTCGAGCAATTTATGGGAATACTAAAAGGTTATGTACGACAAAGAGCAAAACCAGAAGGATCCATGGCAAAGGGTTGGATGCTTGAAGAGTGCATGTATTACGTTAGTGAGTACCTTGAAAGAGTTCATGAAGAAGCTCCACGTGCATGGACCAACGAGTCTTCTTCAAAAATAACAAATGAGGTATTATCAGGTAAGGGGGTTCCATTCTTATTTACATTTCAAGAAAAAAATGATGTTTCTACTTTTGTAGCATATAATAGTGAATGCATGCAAGCATTCCTTAGCGAGTACAAGGAACTTCAAAGTCTCCGAAGTAAAAGGCGAAAAAACAAAAGATCTAGACGTAATCTCGATAATAATGAGATTACAGATATACCTTCTTTCACGGATTGGCTATATAGTCGTTTGCAACGCGCCAACGCAAATAATGAAGAAATCTCAGATGAGCAAAGAGAGTTAATGATAGGTTGTGAACGAAAGGTAATTTTATTAAAATAATATTTTATTTTTTTCATATATGTATGTTAGTTTCTATTTACTAATTGAATTTATTTTGGAGGCTCAAATGTTTACTAATATGTGGGCTTTTGGACAGCATATTAGAATCAAAGCCATTGATTCTTTACGTAAAACATAGGATTCTAGTATTGTTGCTTCTTTCAAGCAACTATCACGTGCTAGCTCAAAAGACACGAACCTTATAGATAGTGAACTTGGTTACGTAGGAACTATTGTTGGTATCTATGAAATTTCATTTCGTACATTCAAACAGGTAGAAAAAAGTTTATATATTTTTTTTAGAGTTAGTTATTTTTTTAAGCACCTAATAATGGGTTTTTGTTGTTATATATTTTGATAGGTCATTTTGAAAGTTGACTGGTTTCGAGCAGAGTATAAAGGTAGTAATTCTACATTAAGAAGGGAATTATCTGGGTTTTGGGCAATTGATTCTTCCAAGGTAATGCGATCTACTAAAGAACCATATATTCTTCCTAAGCATATTGAACAAGCATTTTTTATAAAAACCCAGATGCTCATCCTTGGTGGCAAGTCATTCATGTGCAACCTAGAGGTAGGTCATTGTTTGAACAGTTTATTGTTAGAGAGATCGAAGAAAGTCTTCTTGATGATTCAGCATCAGATACTGATACATCAACATCTGAAATAGAAATTAGAATCATTATACGTGATAATGATACTAATCTTTTTGATGAAGAGGATAATTCTCTACATGCTGATTCTACTGATGAGGAAGAGGAATTACCAGAAATAGATATTAATCCATCAATAGATGATGTGATTCATGAGAACATAGATTTAACAATAGAAGAAATAAATGAAATCAATAAAATGAAGATGAGACTATATTGATGTCTTACCAAAATGATGGCAATAATGAAAACATATGAGCAGATTAGATAGTAAATTGTACTCTAGTTATCGATCAATAACTTGAAGCTTCTGAATGGATATCAGATAATAGGTTTTTTTTATTAACTTGAATAACGATGAATCCTATTAGAGAGATGAAATCATGTTCTTCTAAGTTAGAACATGAAGCTCGGGGGTATACCTAATTATTTTATATATAGCTTTATCGTCGAGGAGCAAATTTTTATCATGTATGTATGCATATGTGTGTGTATTCATGTGTATTATATGTATACATATGTTAGTATGCATATATATGTATTTCATGTATATGTATGTGTTTGCATGTGTGTGATATATGTATACATGTGTTAAATATGCATATGTGTATATATGCATATGCATTTATGTAAAATATTCATGTATTCATGTAATATATGCAGGTGTTTATAATTGTGTACATGTATATATGTATATGTGTCTATGTGTAAATATGTACATGTAAATATGTATGCATGTATATATATGTTTATGTGTGCATGTACGCATGTATATGTGATGTGTACATGTATATATGTATATATGTCTATGTGTAAATGTGTACATGTAAATATGTTAGTATGTATATATATATTTATGTGTGCATTTAGGCATGTATGTGTGATGCATAATATATCTACTCCAGTTTATATTTATGTATCCTATCTACATGATGTGTATATATCTTTACATATATTATGATCCTCGTTGATTCGAGTAGCTATATATAGAGGCATAAGGTTGGGAGGAGAGACATCTCTCTAGTAGGACGTCGAAGGTGTACATATACTTCAAACATATGGCTAAAAAGTTGAATTAGAGTTTTTAAATTAGGGATTTCAAAACCCTAATATCGAAATTAGTGTTTTCAATTTAGGATTTTTGAAATAGGATTTATTTATTTATTTATGCGTATGCATGTGTTGTGTATGTATGTGAATCTATATGTGCATATGCATGTGTTTTGTGTGTATATATGCATGTGTGTGTATGCGTGTATTTATACCTCTAGTCTCTCTCTCTCATATACATACATACATGCATAAACACACATACTCATATCCATATATATACATAAAAGCAGTGCATACCGTGCATTGTCACGACGATGAGCCATAAGTGTCCGCATCTCTTTTAAACACCACTTAAGGGACCATCCTGTCCCAAACTCTGTCTCAAGTGAACTAAGCACATATTTCTTATCCCTCTCATCATGCTCACTACAAAAATAAAAAACATAATGTAAATAAAACATAAGATATATATTTCAATTTATATGTAGAACTTTTACTTACTTCCACAGTAAGTGGATAAAGCATAGGTAAGAGTCGCATAGTGCCCGCATTCTTCTCTTGAACTCCAATCCATTCCCTATATACACAATGTTCCCCTCTGGCTCTATGTCGCACTCTAATCCTAAGGTGCCTATGCATGTCCTCATAGGCAACTATGCTCTGCTATCACATGCTGGAGGTGGTATAGGTGTCCTGAAAATAGATAGATAGAAATAAATAAAAATATGTGTTATAATATCATTAAAAAAGTTTATGAAAACAAAACATACCTATGAGTAGCTAGTTGTCTTACTGCATGTGGAGCCGCAGAAGAGCCCTTGTCTAATTGCTGGGTAAGCATTTTGATCGTATAATCCAACTCCTCATCAGACATCTCTGAGTAATCACGCATTATGGCCCCTAGAGTATCAGACGGAACTCTTGCTCTCATAAGACTTTTTATGAGAGTGCGTTTTGCCTTTCTCTCTCTATTGAGATCCATAATACCTAACATATAAAACAAAATGGTTAGAAATCAATATATATACGTGTACATATGTAAGTGTGTATGCATTAAGTATGTGTATGTATGCATGTGTGTGTGTGTGTATGTATGTGCGTGTATATGTGTGTATGTGTGTATATGTGTGTGTGTATGTATGTGTATATGTGTGTGTGTGTATGCATGTATGTAAGTATGTATGCATATGCATATGCATTATGTATGTATATATATGCATGTATGTGTATGTGTGAGTATGTTTCTCTATGTGTGTGTATGCATATATGTGTGTATGTATGCATATATGTGTGTATGTGTGTGTGTATATGTGTTTGTATATGTGTGTATGCATCATTATGCTTGTAAGTGTCTATGTGTGTTTGTGTCTGTATATGTGTGCGTGTGTGTGTGTGTCTATGTGTATGTGTGTGTGTGTCTATGAGTGTGTATGTGTTTATGTGTATGTATGTATCTATGTGTGTGTATGTGTATGCATGTATGTATGCATATGTGTGTGTATGCATGTGTATGTGTGTGTATGCATCATTATGTGTGTATGTGTCTATGTGTGTATTTGTGTGTATATGTGTGTGTGTGTGTGTATCTATGTGTATGTGTGTGTGTCTATGAGTGTTGATGTGTTTATGTGTATGTATGTATCTATGTGTATGTATGTGTCTATGTGTGTATGTGTATGCATGTATGTATGCATATGTGTGTGTATGCATATGTATGTGTGTGTACGCATCATTATGTGTGTCTATGTATGCATGTGTATGTGTGTATGTGTCTATGTGTGTATGTGTGTGTGTGTCTATGAGTGTGTATGTGTTTATGTGTATGTATGTATCTATGTGTGTGTATGTGTCTATGTGTGTATGTGTATGCATGTATGTATGCATATGTGTGTGTATGCATATGTATGTGTGTGTATGCATCATTATGTGTGTCTATGTATGCATGTGTATGTGTGTATGCATCATTACGTGTGTATGTGTCTATGTGTGTATGTGTTAGTGTATATGTGTGTGTGTCTATGTGTATGTGTGTGTGTCTATGAGTGTGTATGTGTTTATGTGTATGTATCTATGTGTGTGTATGTGTATGCATGTATGTATGCATATGTGTGTGTATGCATATGTATGTGTGTGTATGCATATGTATGTGTGTGTATGCATCATTATGTGTGTATGTGTCTATGTGTGTATGTGTGTGTGTGTGTGTGTCTATGAGTGTGTATGTGTTTATGTGTATGTATGTATCTATGTGTGTGTATGTGTCTATGTGTGTATGTGTATGCATGTATGTATGCATATGTGTGTGTATGCATATGTATGTGTGTGTATGCATCATTATGTGTGTCTATGTATGCATGTGTATGTGTGTATGCATCATTACGTGTGTATGTGTCTATGTGTGTATGTGTGTGTGTATATGTGTGTGTGTCTATGTGTATGTGTGTGTGTCTATGAGTGTGTATGTGTTTATGTGTATGTATCTATGTGTGTGTATGTGTATGCATGTATGTATGCATATGTGTGTGTATGCATATGTATGTGTGTGTATGCATCATTATGTGTGTATGTGTCTATGTGTGTATGTGTGTGTGTATGCATTATGTACGTGTATGTAAGCATGTGCATTATGTATGCATATAAGTATGTATGTATGCATATAAGTATGTATGTATGCATATGCATATGCATTATGTACGCATATGCATATGCATTATGTACGCATATGCATATGCATTATGTACGCATATGCATATGCATTATGTACGCATATGCATATGCATTATGTACGCATATGCATATGCATTATGTACGCATATGCATATGCATTATGTACGCATATGCATATGCATTATGTACGCATATGCATATGCATTATGTACGCATATGCATATGCATTATGTACGCATATGCATATGCATTATGTACGCATATGCATATGCATTATGTACGCATATGCATATGCATTATGTACGCATATGCATATGCATTATGTACGCATATGCATATGCATTATGTATGCATATGCATATGCATTATGTATGCATATGTGTGTATGTGTGTGTATGCATTATGTATGTGTATGTAAGCATGTGCATTATGTATGCATGTAAGTATGTATGTATGCATATGCATATGCAATATTTATGCATGCATGTGTATGTGTGTGTATGTCTCTCTATGTGTGTGTATGCATATATGTGTGTGAATGTATGTGTACATGTGTCTGTATGTGTGTATGCATGTGTATGTGTGTGTATGCATCATTATGTGTGTATGTGTGTGTATGTGTGTGTGTCTATGTGTATGTGTGTGTATCTATGAGTATGTATGTGTTTGTGTGTGTGTATGTGTCTATGTGTCTATGTGTCTGTGTGTGTGTATGTATCTATGCGTGTGCATTATGTATGCATGTAAGTATGTATGTACATTGTATGCATATGCATATGCATTATGTATGCATATGTATGCATGTATGTGTTTATGTGTGTATGTCTCTCTATGTGTGTGTATGCATATATGTGTGTGTATGTGTGTGTATATGTGTCTGTATGTGTGTATGCATGTGTATGTGTGTGTATGCATGTGTATGCATGTGTATGTGTGTGTATGCATGTGTATGTGTGTATGTGTGCATGTGTGTGTGTCTATGTGTGTGTATGTGTGTGTGTATGTGTGTGTATCTATGAGTGTGTATGTGTGTATGTGTCTATGTGTGTGTATTTGTTTATGTGTGTATGTGTATGCATGTGTATGTGTGTGTATGCATCATTATGTGTGTATGTGTCTATGTGTGTATGTGTCTATGTGTGTATGTGTTTGTGTATATGTGTGTGTATGTGTGTGTGTCTATGTGTATGTGTCGCTACGCGTCTATGAGTGTGTATGTGTGTGTATGTGTCTATGTGTGTGTATGTGCATATGCATTATGTATGCCTATGTATGCATGTATGTGTATGTGTGTGTATGTCTCTCTATGTGTGTGTGTATGCATATATGTGTGTGTATGTGTGTATGTGTGTGTGTATATGTGTGTCTATGTGCGTATGCATGTGTATGTGTGTGAATGCATCATTATGTGTGTATGTGTCTATGTGTGTATGTGTGTGTGTATATGTGTGTATGTGTGTGCACGTCTGTGTGTATGTGTGTGTGTCTATGAGTGTGTATGTTTGGATGTGTGTGTGTATGAATGTGTGTCTATGAGTGTGTATGTTTGGATGTGTAAGTGTATATGTGTGTCTATGTGTGTATGCATGTGTATGTGTGTGAATGCATCATTATGTGTGTCTATGAGTGTGTATGTATATGTGTATATGTGTGTCTATGTGTGTGTGTATATGTGTGTCTATGTGTGTATGCATGTGTATGTGTGTGAATGCATCATTATGTGTGTATGTGTGTATGTGTGTGTATATGTGTGTGTATGTGTGTGCGCGTCTATGTGTATGTGTGTGTGTCTATGAGTGTGTATGTATTTATGTGTGTGTATGTGTCTATGTGTGTGTATGTGTCTATGTGTGTATGTGTATATATGCATATGTGTGTATGTGTGTGTATGCGTTATGTATGCATATGTGTGTGTATGCATTATGTATGTGTATGTATGCATGTGAATTATGCATGCATATGTGTGTATATGCATGTAAGTATGTATGTATGTACGCATATGCATATGCATTATGTATGCATATGTGTGTGTATGCATGTAAGTATGTATGGATGTACGCATATGCATATGCATTATGTATGCATGTATGTGTATGTGTGTGCATGTCTCTCTCTATGTGTGTGTGTATGCATATATGTGTGTGTATGTGTGTATGTGTGTGTGTACGTGTGTGTATGTGTGTGTGTATGTGTGTGTGTGTGTGTATGTGTGTGTGTATGTGTGTGTATATGTATGTGTATATGTGTGTGCATGTGTATGCATTATGTGTGCATGTGTGTATGCAACCTTATTTGTGTATGTGTGTATATGTGTGTGTATTTGTGTGTATGTGTGTGTGTATGTGTATGTGTGTGTGTCCATGTGTGTATATGTGTGTGTGTACATATGTATGTGTATGTAAGTGTGTGTGTGCGCATACCTACTTGTTGTTAGTTTGTGCGGCCCTCTCTCTTTCTCGCGCTCTCTCTCTCTCTCACTCTCTCTCTCTCGGTCTCTTCTTGCTCGCATCCAAGTCCCGGCACAAATGTGCCGGGAGAAATCAAATTTTTTTTTTAACATTCCAGAGCGTCGCATATGCAACGCTCTGCAGTTTGCCAACGTCGCTCCCACCGTCGCTAGGCAGCGACGAAATTAGCGACGCTCTTTAATTAACGTCGCATAAGCGACGCTAGCATCGCTTATGCGACGAAGGTCGGGGAAAAAAAAAATCAAAATTCTGACCGTCGCTTATGCGACGACCACGTCGCATAAGCGACGCTTCCCGTTTTTTTTCCAATTTGGGGGCGTCGCTACGCCCCCCTTTTTCTTGTAGTGTTATGGAATGAATCTTTTAGCTCCTTTGTTGATAGTACTTCGATGAAGAAAATACATCCATGATCGTGCATGGGTGGCTAATGCTCTAAGTGTGCATGCTATTAGCTATTAACATGAAGGAGGGCTCATAAAAGATTTGCGTCTTTATCCTCACTACATCCTCTCAAAGAAGAAAGACGGGTTAGCGGTCGATTCCTTTCATGGAAACTCTACCCAACTTGATAAGTTAAAACTTGGATAATACTACTAGTAAATTCACGGGTGCATGTGGTTAGCTCAATCTCTTTTCTTATGAGCGTTCGTAAGTTCAAATTGAATTGAACAAACTATGCTTCTCATTTTATAGTCACATTACATGCGCAAAAGAAAACTGATACTCATCTTGTTTGTAGAACGTGGAACAAATCCCATATATGAGATTTTTCTCACGAGCAACCCTAGATAAGTAAAATGACCTAATCTTCCATACAGAAATTCACCTCTTCCTCTGCGGACGTCAAACCTCGTGGGCATGCGAGGGCTACCAGTACTGTAATATGCATTGATGGAGACATACCTGCTTCGTCACTTGGACATGCATGGCCATACGTGAGCCTTTGAGGGGGGTTCATATCAACAAAATTTTTAATCCTCCGAAGGGGAAAGGAACCTTCCTCGTAGGCTGCACCATAAAAAGCTTTGTCGTAAGCTGGACCCACTACTCCTGGCGTCTTCTCGGCGCCCACGAGGTTACAGATTTTGGATTCGAAAACTCCATTGAAAAATCTGAACTAAAGATGGAAAATGTCCCAGCCTCGCTCTGATACCATAGCCTTCGCTCTGATACCACTGTTGTGGAAGGACTCATAGCCTTCACACAACTGAACTGAAGACTAATTAGCAAGGCCATACACTAGGAAGAGAGATGTCTTTCCACCCAACCAACCCCTCCAATATATAGCTCCAAGTCCAAGGGGGTAAGTCCCTCTCAAGGGGACATGTGTACCTTCCATCACATGGGTCCCTAAGGTGGTCACATGGTTTCCAAGCTTAGGATATCACATGAAATCACATGGCTTCTAAAAGAAGACTCTCCAAGCTCACAAACCAAGTGGCTAGGAGAAGCTTCCAATTAAGCGTAAGGTACTCAACCTTAGAGAATCAATCCTAAGGTTCAAGACCCATCTAAAAGGGTTAAATAAACCATAAATCCAAAGGGTTTCACATCTAAAAACCCAAGGCTTCTACCCCTTAGTGCCATGAAATTATACAACAATTCCCCTGTGTACCATGACCAAATTGTCAATCATGGACTTACTCTCAACATTTCTTCTTTTTCCAACTTTGAGTCTGAAAAAGAGGAAAATATTTTATTTATGGAACTTATGTTTTTCCAAATAATGCTTTTCTCTATATCTTTCAATGCAACTGGGCACTTTCTATATTAAAGAATTCTCTTCTTTTTATCTCAAGTGCATAGTACTCTCTCTCATCCATGAGAGACATTCTGTAGTGGAATACGTTTGACTATCATATCTTGAGTACAAGTTTATGTTTTTTAAGTACAAGCTTTTCTCATCTCATATTTCCATGCAACTAGGAACGTTTTATATAAATGAATTCTCTTATTCTATCTCAAGTGCATACTATCCTCTCTCATTCATGAGGATCATTTTGTAATGGAATATCTTTGAAATATCATATGACGAGATGCAAGATTATCTTGTTGAACCTTTCTAAGAAGTATGAAAAGTTCCACAACATCTTAGAAATAATTTTGGAAAATATCTTATCTTTAGAGTTTGTAATTTTCCAAGAACTATAAAATAAACTTGTTCTCCAAAGTGAAATAAAATTTCTCACCTTTTAGGTCCTTGTATGATTTAGATCTATCATGGGATTTCCTGAAGTTTTCTTTAGCTACCTTTAACTTTTAGTTCATGCCTTCTAAGACATCTTTAGTGCCATGGACTTTCTCACTTCGCAGTTTGAGTGCATGTGGGGTAGGCTAGAACCCATACACTAGCATGAAAGGAATAAATTTGATTGAAGAATGCTTGGAACTATGGTATGAAATCTCAACCGAGGGTAAGTAGTCTTCCTGTGAGTTTGGTTTTGAGATACACATGCTCTCAATGTATCTTCAATTACTCATTTGAATCTTTCTATTTGACCATCTAACACTAGATGCTCAACAATACTCATTCTCAACTTGATATCTAATTGATTGATAATATCTCTACAAAAATGGCTAGTATCTTTCTATCTCTATCTCATATTATGTCTAACATAGGCCATGTGGTCAATAGATATGCTCAAAATATAACTTTGCTAATTCTAAAGTTTCAAATGTAGTATGAGTAGGAATGAATCGATTTCTTTATCTACTATATCCCTGATTGAGTCATGCCCTTTTTGGGTTTGATGTAAGATTGCAATAAAGTCAATGGAAATACTTTTCCATTTTCCATTGGGAATTTTCAAAGGATATAACATGATTTCAATATTTAACTTCTCCACTTTTTTTCACTTGGTTCTTTTCACATTTAAGTACATAAGTAAGTACATCTTTATGTACCCTTCGCTAATAGAATTATCTCTTGACGAATTCATAATTTTTATTGATGCTTGGATGACTTCTATTAGGTGTAACATGACATTGGAACAAAACATTTCATTTTAAATCTTCATCACAAGGTATAAAAACTTTTTCTTTGCACAATAAGTATTCATCTTGAATACTATAATGCCCAAAACTGTCTTCTAAAGATAAATTCATACCTTGACAAGGAATTTTCTCCAAGATTCTTTAAAACTTGGATCATCTTGATAATTTCTTTTCATTGTCTTGATCAAATCATTAGAATTCAACATAGGCATGCAACTTAATGCACCTCCAACAACGTTGAACTTCTCATTTTGATATCTAAGTTTATAGTCAAATTCTTGAAGTATTTTTGTCCATTTGGCTTTTTCAACTTTTAATTTAATTTGTCTCACTAACCCTTTGATACTTTCTTGGTCAAATACTATGGTTTATTTCATACCAAGCAGTTAATGTCTCCTTTTCTTTAGAGCATGCATTATTATATAAAGCTCATTTTATATCTTCATAAAAGGTATAAAAACTTTTTCTTTATACAATAAGCATTCGCCTTCAATAATATAATGGCAAAAATTATCTTTTAAAGATAAATTTGTACCTTGACAAAGAATTATTCTCCAAGTTTCTTTAAAACTTGGATCATCTAGATAATTTCCTTTCATTGTTTTGATCAAATCATTAGAATTATTTTATGAGGCTTAGAGAATTCAATATAGGCATGCAACTTAATGCACCTCAAACTACATTGAACTTACCTTTTTGATATCTGAGTTTATAGTCAAGTTCTTGAAGTATCTTTGTCTGTTTGGCTTTTCCACCTTTTAATTTAATTTGTCTTACAAACCCTTTGATATGTTCTTGGTCATACACTATGGTTTTTGTACCAAGTAGGTAATGTCTCTCTTTTTTTAGAGCATGCATGATTATATAAAGCTCATTCTTATAGAAATAGAAAAGAGAAGGATAAATAAAAGAGTTTGGTAAGTAGATAGTGGTTTCTCAAACCACATAAATCATAATATAAACTTGTTTGTGAGCTTACAAAAGCCAAACTCAAGATTCAATGTTGCTACAAGAGATGAAAATGAGAATGACCTAGCATATATTGGTGACTGTCCACTTAATCACATGTAACTCTGAAAGATGTTTTGTTTGACTACTATCAAAAGGAACTTGATTTCACTTGGAGAAATGGAAGACAATGGAGAAAATGGATTTAAAAAATTCAATGGAAGTCATATCACAAGAATAGAAGGAATTTTTTTATAAGATGATCAAAGGTAAACATTTTATCCACTTATGAAGTTGAAGCTCCAAACTATGCATGTTACATGATGAGCAATGGCACTTAGATTAGTTAGTTAGATTTATAGAATAAGACACTATGATGTATGAATGCTATAACATTGAAGGTTATTACATATAATTCATTTATTGAAGGTCTACCACAACTACCAAAGAAAGATTTATATTATATTTGTGAGGCGTGTGAGTTTGGAAAACAAGTAAGAAGTCCCATTGATCATAGCATTGCAAAGATGAGGCCGTTTGGACTTGATTCGTGCTAATGTATGGATCCCATCTCAAGAGAAAGCCATGATATGTAGCGATTACTCCGTAAATTTTATTGGTTGTTGATGCGACGAAAGCTGAAACTTAGCTGCGGAATTTGTCACACCACAAGAACTAAGCTAAAGTGATATTAGAACACCTCTATAATCATCAGTAGCTTAGCAACCTTTTGAAACTGAAAACTTTATAACTGTATTTAGTGAAAACTGAAAATTCACTTTATAGAAAGCTTCGCGTTTCCTTCAAGCTTTAATTATGAACTGATTTACTTCAACTTTACACTACTGTGTTTGCTTACAGTTAAATAATCTTTCCGTTACTTATCTGTGCCAAAAAATTGTGTTTTGAACTCACCGAAATTTCACCCGAACTCCACCGGACTGTTATCGGACTAATCAAACTTTCACCGAAACTCCACCAGACTGTTACCGGACTATCACTATAATCTTACGGGAATCTTACCAGAATCAACTGCAATTCTGTTTGTAGTTACTTCAAATGTTTGTAATTGAAGTAAGGAAGTAATACCTGAGCTTCCTTCAGTAAATGAACTCTATCTGAAGTTTGAGAAAAAAAACTTTCATCAGTTCTGGATGTCTTTACATTCAGACTTTGTACTGTGTACATGTCTCGTTTCACATGATCAGTTTGTAGTTCAGACTCCTAGCTTCAAGATGAGCTATCACTCATGAAAATCTTTACACTGTGCTGCGAGATCTAACTTTCAGAAGTACCGGAAAATGTTTACTGAGAAAAACTGTAACTGTTAACTAACTTTCACAGTAACATGAAATCACTTAGATTTCTTCACACGAGAAGAATGTGCTCAAATCTTTCCACATGAACATGTGTTTTCTATTAGAGAAGAAAATTGGCTTGGTCTCACTTTGCTCATAGCCACGAGAACTCTCCTATGCTGAGTAGTTTCTCCTTACCATCTCTCTTACAGATGAATACCCAACTGTTCAAGTTCTATTATTCATCTCTACATACGCACACTTGCGTCTACTACAAGCGCTTCTATGGCAGCTTTCCTACGGTAGCTCTCCTACTATATTCTCTCTCTTTTTCTCTTCTATTAAGTACTCTCTCAACTCTGTTATATACATTTTGATCCGAGATTCAAAACTCGTACTTCTAGGAATTTCTACATTGTATATTATAGACGTGAACTTGTCCCTTCACTAAGGCTTTGATTTTTTGAACGCTTTGTTTCTGCTTCTCGTCGCCTTTATGTCATTATGCCTAATTAGTGAGTGAATCTCCAACAGCTCCCCCTCAATCACTAATCAGCATCTTTCGGTCTTTCATATATTCCTCTTTTCTTTTATTCCTGCCATTTCTTTGAATCTGCTTGTCTTTACTCCATCCAAGCTTTTTGTCAGAATATCTGCAATCTGATCTTTTGTAGGAGTGAATACTATTTCAATCTCCTTCTCCATTACCTTTTCTCTCAGGAAATGATATTGGATTTCTGTGCTTTGTTCTTGCATGAAATACTGGATTTGCTGCAAGATACAACGAACTCATATTATCTCCATGTATGATAGGTATACCTTGATTAGTACCCATGCTTTTGAACAAGGTCTGCATCCATATCACTTCTTTAGCTGCTTCTACAACTCCTTTATACTCAGCTTCAGTTGACGATAAAGCCACTGTATGTTATTTCTTTGAACACCAACTGACAAGCTTATCTCCTAGGTATATCATATACCCATGTGTTGACCTTCTATCATCTTGACTTCCTACCCAGTCTGAGTCACTGTACGCTCTCAGTTTTATATCTGATGTAAAAGGATAATATAATCCTTATTTTATAGTTCTTTTGATATATCTAAGAACTCTTTGTCCTGCAAACCAATGTTTATCCTTCCCATAATGCATAAACTGTGAGAGAACTCCTACTGCATAACTAAGATCTGGTCTTGTTAGCGTAGAATAAATCAAGCTTCCCACTAAAGATTGATACTTTCTCATATCTTTAAACTCTACACCATCATATTTGTTGAGTTTATGATTTACTTCAAGCGGTGTTGAAGCTTCTCTGCAATTCTCCATGTTAAACTTCTTTAGTAAGTTTAGGAGATACCTTTCTTGTGAAACATATACACCATGATCTGTTTATGTAACTTCCATTCCAAGAAAGTATGATAACTTTCCTAGAGCATTGATCTTGAATTCCTTTTCAAGCAATCTCTTTACTGTTGGAGCAGGACAATCAACAATTAGTGATTACCTAAAATCTAGAAGTGGAAAGATGAATGAAAGATTGAAGATCGGTTTCAAGGAAAAGAGGAGATTCAGGAACAAAGTTCTTTTGTACATTAGTATTGTAAATATTTCAATGTATTTGGAAAAATGACGAGTTAGACTCGTATATATATATATATATATATATATATATATATATATATATATATATATATATATATATATATATATATATATATATATATATATATATATATATATATATATATATATATATATATATATGCTCATAGTCGAATAGAGATATAGAAGAGATAGAGAAGACAATAGATGTGAAGAATAGAAGAATGAGATGAACATTATATATGTCATCCATCAGATGTATGAAGATTTATGAGAAAGAAAAGTTTTTCAGAGAATTGCGCGTCGATCTTTTCTCTGATTCTCCTTCTGTGTTTAATCTTATTAGGAATCCTTTTGTACACATCTAAGTCCATAGTAAATCTATCTATGGTTAAAGCTTGAGAGTTCAATTGTAAACACGCTGAGAGAATTTTGGATAGGAACATCTATATGTGAGAAAGTGTTGAGTGTCTTCTGAAACAGGCGCATATTCGATGGTCAAAGAAATGGACAGTGCTTAGTGTATACTGTAAAGTTCTATGCAAATGAGGAGTCAAAAGTTAAGTTGGAAGGTAAGCCATCTATGGCTAAAAGAATTTGCTTCAATGGGTTCTAGTTTTGGAGAACCATGTGTTAGAAGTTGCAGGTGTCAAAGTCGACTCTACAGAGAGACAGTTTCAGACATAGATAGATTGTTTGAATCATTTCTCATAATCTACTCAAGATTTTGAAGTTTTTTAACTTGGAGGAGGTGCGCAATCCTAGGCAAAACATTCTACAAAGTTTAGCAACAAATTTACACAAATGATTAGTCAATGAGTGATTAAGATGTAGTAGACTTTTCTGAGAAATGACTTTCTTCACAGTTAGATAATTTCTTGATAGTTTGGCACTTGTCTTCCAAAATTGGTTGGAGTTTAAAGTTATTCTTGATATAGAGGTGGTCTAACATCAAGGATAGCTTGTTCTTTTGGAGATTAACACTCTCCGTCAGTGGTATCAGAGCAGGAAGTATCAAAATTGAGGAAAGGAAGACTCCGACTGCTGCAGACATACAAATTTCACATCTTGAAGGTTCAAAAGAAGAAAGTGTGATAGGAAGACTGAAGGAAGACACATAAAGGTTATCAAAAGGATCAGAAGGAGCAACATTCGAAGCCAAGGTACATTCATTTCTTATGAGGACTAAAGATTTGAGACTACAGGTGAAGCAAGGATGGGAGATAGTCTCCAAATTGAAAAGTTGGATAGAGAAAACTATCCAGCTTGGTCTATGAGGATGGAAGCTCATCTAATGAGCAAAGACTTGATAGGTTATACTACAGGAGAAGAAGAAAAGCCTCAATTCAGAGATCCTAGTGTTCCAACTAGGGAGGAATATCAGATTTGAAGAACTGGATGAAGAGAGATGCTCAAGCTAGGAGCATTATCTATATGGCAGTCAATGATTACTTGCTACCTCACATTAGAGGTCTTCAAAGTGCAAGTGATATATGGAATGCTTTGGAGGAGCATTTCCAAAATACCACAAATTCTAGGAAGGCATCCTTATGGGCAAAGTTTACTACCTTCAAGAAGAAGGCTTCACAATCAATATCTAATTATGTGACAAAGATGAAAGACATTGCTGATTCTTTAGGTGCAATTGATGAAGACATTGAAGAAGATAAGTTGGTAAGACAAATTCTCACAGGGCTAAGAGGAGATGAGAAGTGGAAGCTTTTTATTTTGTCTACAGAACTTTCATTAGATCATTTCACTCCTGATTTGAATCAATTGTTAGGACATATGCTAACTTTTGAGAATGATATCAAAGGAGATGTTGATAAGAGTGCAAGTCATGCAATGTATTCTAAAGACAAGAAGAAAGCTAGCAAAGGAAAGCAACAATCAGTTGAAGATGAATGTACTCCAAGCCAAGCAAAATTCCTAAGAGGAAGAGGAAGTGGCAGAAGTAGAGGAAGAGGCAGAAATAACAAAGATAATGTCAGATCTTGTTGGATATGTGGTAAGACAAATCATCTATCTCATGATTGTTGGCATAATAATCAAAGCAATGGTAATTTTAATCAGAACTTTAATCAAAGAGGAAGAGGTGGTAGATATCAGAGAGGAAACTTTAGAGAAAGAGGTGGTAGGAATTCTTTTGGAAGAGGTGGAGGAAGAAACTTCCAAAATCAATCCTATAATAACACCTACTACAATTAAGCATCAGATCAGAAAGAAGATTTGACTCTTATTATGAATGCAACATGTGAAGCCTCACATGAAGACATGAGAGTATTTTATATTGATTCAGGATGTAGCAACCATCTGATGGAAACATTGCTTTGATGACTAATCTAGATCATAATGCAATCAATCATACACTTCAAACATGTGATAATACAAAGCACAAAGTAAAGTCAATTGGTTCAGTCAAAGCCAAAGATGGAAGCACTCTCTTGAGTAAGGTTCTGTATGTTCCTACAATTCCAAACATTTGATTAGTGTAGGACAAATTGTGGAAAAAGGATATGAGGTAAGATTCACTAATGATGGAGTTTATGTTGAAGACCCTAATCGAGGGTATAAACAGATTGCTACAGGAAAGAAGGAAGGAAGGCTCTTCACATTAAAGATACAAGGTAATGTTGGACATGCTATGTTTACATATGGAGAGCAAAAGGTGTCTGAATTGGATCTTTGGCATAAAAGACTTGGACATTTTAATGAAAGAGGTATCAATGAAATGATTAACAATGGTTCAGTGCTTGGATTGCCTAATGTTGCAGGTCAACACATGACATACAGATGTGAAGCATGTCAGTTAGGTAAGGCTCATAAGCAATCATACAATAAGCATGGTTTTATGTATTCAGAAAGACTTGAATCGGTACATACAGATGTGTGGGGTCCTTCAAAGGACTTCAGTATAAATGGTTCAAGATATTATGTCATATATGTTGATGATGCTACCAGATGGATTACAATCTATGTGATCAAAGACAAGTCAGAAGAGTTTAATACATTTAAACACTATCATGCATATGTAGAAATAATTACAGGACAAAAATTGAAGAGGTTAAGGTCAGATGGAGGGGGAGAGTATTTCTCTGATGAGTTCAGTGATTATTTGTGGAATGCAGGTATAAAGAGAGAGGTTACTTGTAGGTACTCTCCTCAACAAAATGGGGTAGCAGAGAGAAGAAATAGAACTCTTGTTGAGTTTGCAAGATCTATGATGAAGGAGAAAAATTGTCCAAATTACTTGTGGGTTGAGGCTGTAAACACAGCCACATATTTGGTTAATAGGTTACCATGTAAAGCCTTGCAGGGTATGACACCATATGAAGCTTGGTGGGGTAAGAGACCTACCTTGGATCATTGTAGAATATTTGGATGCTTGGCATATGCATATGTGCCATCTCAATTGAGGCATAAATTGGATCCTAACGCAGAAAAGTATGTATTCATTGGTTATGATGACAAGCAAATGGGTTATAGGTTGTGGAGTCCATCCACAAAGCAATTCCTTGTGTCTAAGGATGTTACATTTGATGAGCAAGGTACTTGGTATGCAGGTACACTTAATAATCATGCAGATATGGAAGAAATTGTGAATCAAAAGAAAGGTAAATCAAAAGTTCAAATATTTGATACAAATGAGAATGATGAAGTACAGGTTGAAGTTGAAGGAATGCCAAGATTTGATCCAGAATGTGATGAACCAAAAACTTCAAGAAGTGGAGAACTCAGAAGGTCATCTAGGCATAAATGGCAACCTACAAGGTATACCTATGATACTTCATTCCTGACTACTAAATATTATGCTTACATGTTAAAAGCAGATGAAGATCCATCCACATATGATGAAGCCAAAGGGAAGAAGAATTGGGAAAAAGCTATGCAGGAGGAATATGATGCATTGATGGAAAATGAGACTTGGGATTTGGTTCCTAAACCAAATAGTCAGAAGATCATTGGATGTAAATGGGTATACAAAACAAAAAGATTTGCAGATGGAAGTATTTCTAGATACAAAGCCAGACTTGTTGTGAAGGGATATGCACAGACATATGGAGTGGACTATGATGAGACCTATAGTCCTGTGGCAAAGATGACAACTATCAGGACACTCATAGCAATTGTTGCTTGCAAAGGTTGGAAATTATCTCAATTAGATGTTAAAAATGCTTTCTTGAATGGCTACATTTCAGATTAAGATTTTATGGAACAACCAGATGGTTTCAAGGATCAAGTGTATCCAAATTATGTGTGTAAGCTCAAGAGAGCTTTGTATGGATTGAAGCAAGCCCCAAGGGCATGGAATTATAGGCTTGTAAAGTTCTTGAAGGAACTTGGATTTCAAGCATCAAAGGCAGATAGTAGCTTGCTAGTCAAAGCAAGTGAGGATGGATTTATTTATGTTTGTATTTATGTTGATGACATAATACTTACAGGAACAAATGACAAAGGCATACACATGATTAAGAAATAGATGGAGAAAGAATTCAAAATCAGTGATTTGGGAAATTTGTCATTCTTGTTGGGAATGGAGATTTCATATACTCAACATGGAGTATATGTAACTCAAGAAAGGAATCTGAAAAAATTGTTAACCAAATTTAAAATGGAAGATTGCAAGATAGCACCAACTCCAATGGAAGTAAATCACAGATTGACTAGATATGGTGGAGAAGAATTCAAAGATATGAAGCTCTATTAGAGTTTGGTGGGTAGCTTGATTTATGCTACATTAACAAGGCCTGATTTATCATATGCAATTGGAGTTCTATCTCAATTCATGCATTGTCCTAGAAAGGATCATTGGATTGCAGGACAAAGAGTACTTAGGTACATCAAGGGCACACTTAAAGAAGGTCTATATTATGAATATACTTCAGATACAAGAGTCAAAATATACAGTGATGCAGATTGGGCAGGTAATTCTGATGATAGAAGATCAACACATGGATATTTGTGTTATGTGGGAGATAAGCTAATTTCATGGTGTTCTAAGAAGCAACATATAGTTGCTCTATCATCTACAGAAGCAGAATACAAAGGCATGGTGGAAGCTACAAAGGAAGTAATATGGCTAAAGACACTTATGAAGAGTTTTGATGTTGTTCAGAGTATTCCTATCATTTGTGGAGACAATATGAGTTCTTTATATTTGGCAGCAAATCCTGTGTTTCATGCTAGAACTAAACATATTGAAATTCAGTATCATTTTTTGAGAGAGAAGGTTATTGATAAAGAAATTGAAGTCATGCATACTCCTACAAAAGATCAACTTGCAAATATGATGACAAAAAGCTTGGATGGACCAAAGTTGCAGAGGTTTAAAGATATGGTAGGGATAAAGAATATGCAGGTAATCACAATTGATGATTGAGGGGGAGCTGTTGGAGCAGGACAATCAACAATTAGTGATTACCTAAAATCTAGAAGTGGAAAGATGAATGAAAGATTGAAGATCAGTTTCAAGGAAAAGAGGAGATTCAGGAACAAAGTTCTTTTGTACATTAGTATTGTAAATATTTCAATGTATTTGGAAAAATGACGAGTTAGACTCGTATATATATATATATATATATATATATATATATATATATATATATATATATATATATATATATATATATATATATATATATATATATATATATATACATGCTCATAGTCGAATAGAGATATAGAAGAGATAGAGAAGACAATAGATGTGAAGAATAGAAGAATGAGATGAACATTATGTATGTCATCCATCAGATGTATGAAGATTTATGAGAAAGAAAAGTTTTTCAGAGAATTGGGCATCGATCTTTTCTCTGATTCTCCTTCTTTGTTTAATCTTATGAGAAATCCTTTTGTACACATCTAATTCCATAGTTAATCTATCTATGGTTAAAGTTTGAGAGTTCAATTGTAAAGAGGCTGAGAGAATTTTGGATAGGAACATCTATATGTGAGAAAGTGTTGAGTGTCTTCTGAAACAGGCGCAGATTTGATGGTCAAAGAAATGGACAGTGCTCAGTGTATAGTGTAAAGTTTTACACAAATGAGGAGTCCAAAAAGTTGGAAGGTAAGCCATCTATGGCTAAAAGCACTTGCTTAAACGGGTTCTAGTTTTGGAGAACCATGTCTTAGAAGTTGCAGGTGTCAAAGTCGACTCTACAGAGAGACAGTTTCAGAAATAGGTAGATTGTTTGAATCATTTCTCATAATCTAATCAAGATTTTGAAGTGTTTTAACTTGGAGGAGGTGCACAATATCTAGAAAAAACATTCTACAAAGTTTTATCAAAAACTTTACACAAATGATTAGTCAATGAGTGATTAAGATGCAACAGACTTTTCTGAGAAATGACTTTCTTCACAGTTAGCTAATTTCTTGATAGTTTGGCACTTGTCTTCCAAAATTGGTTCGAGTTTAAAGTTATTCTTGATATAGAGGTGGTCTAACATCAAGGATAGCTTGTTCTTTTGGAGATTAACACTCTCCATCATTTAGCTCCTTGATTTCTTCATCTGAGGTACTGTAATTATAATGTCATCTACATAAATATAAATGTAGATCATACCTTCATCTGTTCTCTTAACGAGTAGACTTGCATCTGCCTTTGAACTTTGGTATCCAAGGTCATTGAGATACTTCACAAGTCTGTGATTCCAAGCTCTTGGAGCTTGCTTCAATCCATAGAGAGCTCTTCTTAATTTGCAAGCATGATTTGGGTAACTGGAACTTACAAACCCTTCAGGTTGTTCCATGTAGACTTCATCTGATATATATCCATTCAGAAATGCATTCTTTATATCTAGCCGACTTAGCTTCCATCCTTTTGATGCTGCTAGAGAAATCAATGTCCTTATGGTTGACATCTTTGCCACCGGACTAAATGTCTCATCATAATCTATGCCATGCATCTGAGCATAGCCTTTGACTACCAGTCTGGCTTTCTATCTGGCTATTCTTCCATATGCAAGCTTCTTAACTTTGTAAACCCATTTATTTCCAATCACTTTCTTACCATTTGCTTCTGGAACAAGTTCCCAAGTCTTGTTCTCTTCAAGTGCATTGAACTCCTCCTTCATTGCTTCTTCCCATTGTTCCTTACCTTTTGCTTCACTGTAATTCTGAGCTTCTTCATCTTCCTTTACTAAGTAAGCATAGCTTTTCTGAGTCAAATAAGAAGTATCATAAGAATACCTTTTTGATTGTTTCCTAAGTCTTTTTGATCTTCTTGGTTCAAACTCTTCATGTGTATCTGAATACACATCTTTATCAAATCTCGGTCCATGTTCGTTTCTCATACCTGATCTGATTCTGGATGTACTTGCCTGCATATGATCTTCATCTCCATTTACCTGCATATGTGATTTACCTTTTTCAATTCTTCTCATCTCTTCTTCAAGTGTTTCAACACTATGCTCTTTATCTGTATACCAGCTCTTTCCTTCATCAAATGTCACATCTCTGGAAACAATAATCTGTTTGGTTAAAGGACTCCATAACCTATAACCCATCTGTTTTTCATCATATCCGATGAACACATATTTTTCAGCTTTTGGTTCAAGCTTATGTCTAAGTTGTGATGGTACATAAGCATATGCCACTGATCCAAGCACTTTAGAATGATCAAGTGTTGGCTTCTTACCCCACCAAGCTTCATAAGGGGTCATCCCATTTAAAGCTGTACATGGTAATCTGTTTACAAGATATGTGGCTATATTTATAGCTTTAGCCCAAAGATAGTTTGGACAATTCTTCTCTTTCAACATTGCTCTTGCAAACTCAACTAGCGTTCGATTTCTCCTTTCTGCTACTCCATTTTGTTGCGGGGTATACCTGTAAGTTATTTCTCTTTTGATACCTGCATTCCACAAATAATCATTGAACTCTTGAGAAAAATATTCTCCTCCTCCATCAGACCTTAGTCTTTTGAGTTTTTGTCCTATAAGTCTTTCATCATATGCATGAAAATGTCTGAAAGCTCCAAACACTTCTGACTTCTCTTTCAAAACATAAAGAGTTATCCATCTCGTTGCATCATCAATAAAAAGAACAGAATACCTTGATCCGCTGATAGATCCTTCTTTTGTCGATCCCCATACATCTGTATGTATGAGCTCTAGCACACCATTGTGTTTGTAACCATTTTTCTGAAATTGTAACCTGTGTGCTTTTCCCATATGACAGGCTTCACATTTGTGAATCATATGTTGGTTCTTCATGTTTGGTAACCCTTTCACAGATTGTTTCTCCACCATAACTTTGATTCCTTTTTCATTAAAGTGTCCTAACCTCTTATGCCAGAGGTCTAATTCAGTAAATGCTTCATCACCATGTGTGATCAAAGCTTGACGAACATTCCCTTGCACTTTAAGAGTAAAAAGTCTACCTTCCTTTTTACCATGGACAATTTGTTTGTATACTTTCTCTGGATCTTCAACAAATAATCCTTCATTTGTAAACCTGACTTGAAAACCTTTTTCTACTATTTGTCCCACGCTGATCAGATTCTTCGGGATTGTTGGAACATACAAAACATTTGTTAGTAGGTCAGCTCCATTCTTACACTTTACCTTTCCAATTGACCTTACATTATGTTTTGTGTTATCACCTGTTTGTACTGTATGATTAGACATACCTCCTTCCAGTTCTGATAACAATTCTATATTTCCTGACAAATGGTTTGAACAACCAGAGTCAATATAGAATACCTTGAGGTCTTCATTCTGTGACATACTTATCGAATTCATCATCAATGTTGTATGATCATCGTTTTGTTATCATTCGCATAGTTGTAGTAGGTAGTGTTGTGAGACTGATTCTCTCCCCAACTTCTTGCTCCACCTCTACCATGTCCACCTCTTTGACTTTGTCTACCTCTTTGATATCTTCCGTTTTTGCCTCTGCTATTGTTATTCTGATTCTAACTTGATCCTTGAGAATTATGCCAGCAATCATGAGCTAAATGATTGCTTAGTCCACAGATCCAACAAGACTTCTTCTGATTACCTCTTCCTTTTGTATTACCTCTTTTTCTGACGTTACCTCTTCCTCTTGCATAATTTTCTTGAGTAGTCATCTCTTCTTCATCTTTTTCTTTACCTTTATCACCTTTCTTCTTACTCTTTGTGTACATAGCAGAACTGTGTCCTTTATCTCCGTCTGTCTTCAAATCTTGCTCAAACATTAGCATTAGTCCAAGCAACTGATTTAAATCTGGTACAAAATGATTAAATGAAAGTTCAGTTGAGAGTACGAAAGGTTTCCACCTTTCATCTCCTCTCAGTCTGACAAGCAATTGCGCTATCAACCTGTGATCTTCGATATGTTCATCAATAGATCCAAGACTGTCTGCCAAGTCCTTCATCTTAGTGACATAATCACTAATGCTTTGACTTTGCTTTTTCTTGAACGTTGTGAACTCCGACCATAAGCTAGCCTTCCTAGCTTTAGTAGTGTTTTGGAAATGATCTTCCAATGCACTCCATATGTCTTCCGCTTTCTCTAGACCTCTAATATGTGGTAAAAAATGATCTGTAATGGTATTGTAGATATACGCTCTTGCCGTTGCATCTTTCTTCTGCCACAGCTTCAAGACTTCTAACTCTTCTTTCTTTGGTTGACTATCGTCTCCAAAAGTAGGTTTCTTTTCTTCTCCTATCACATATTTCATTAAGTCCTTACTCAAAAGTAAGGCTTCCATTCGCATTACCCATGCGGGATAGTTATCTCTATCCAATTTGTCAATAGAAATGTGATCTGCCATAATCTTCTTGTTTTTGTTACTATCGGTGAGTATATCATTAAAGGATTTTCCCTTTCATAAACCTTTACCCTTGAGAATGACTTCGGAACGCTTCTCTGATTCGGTTTGCTGTTGATCACCTCAACTTTCATCTTTCTTTATGAGAATTCTTCAAATTCTCTTGTATCTTTACTTCCATTTACTCTTTGAGAACCTTTTCTGTTCTTCAGAACCTTTTCTGCTCTGATACCACTTGTTGATGCGACGAAAGCTGAAACTTAGCTGCGGAATTCTTCACACCACAAGAACTAAGATAAAGTGATATTAGAACACCTCTATAATCATCAGTAGCTTAGCAACCTTCTGAAATTGAAAAATTTATAACTATATTTAGTGAAAACTGAAAGTTCACTTTACAGAAAGCTTCGCATTTCCTTCAAGCTTTAATTCTGAACTGATTTACTTCAACTTTGCACTGCTATGTTTGCTTATAGTTAAATAATCTTTCTGTTACTTAATTGTGCCAAAAAACTGTGTTTTGAACTCACCGAAATTTCACCGGAACTCCCACGGACTCTTATCGGACTAACCAAAATTTCACCGGAACTCCACCGGAGTGTTACCGGACTATCACCGTAATCTTACTGGAATCTTACCAGAATCAACTGCAATTCTGTTTGTAGTTACTTCAAATGTTTGTAATTGAAGTAAGGAAGTAATACCTGAGCTTCCTTCAGTAAATGAACTCTATCTGAAGTTTGAGAAAAAAAACCTTCATCAGTTCTGGATGTCTTTATGGTCAGACTTTGTACTGTGTACATGTCTCGTTTCACAAAGTCTTTTGATCAATTTGTAGTTCAGACTCCTAGCTTCAAGATGAGCTATCACTCATGAAAATCTTTACAGTATGCTGCGAGATCTAACTTTCAGAAGTACCGAAAAATGTTTACTGAGAAAAACTGTCACTGTTAACTAACTTTCACAGTAACATGAAATCACTTAGATTTCTTCACACGAGAAGAATGCGCTCAGATCTTTCCACATGAACATGTGTTTTCTATTAGAGAAGATGTGTACAAACTGGCTTGGCCTTACTTTGCTCATAGCCATGAGAACTCTCCTATGCTGAGTAGTTTCTCCTTACCATCTCTCTTACAGATGAATACCCGACTGTTCAGGTTCTATTATTCATCTCTACATACGCACACTTGCGTCTACTACAAGTGCTTCTATGGCAGCTTTCCTACGACAGCTCTCCTGCTATATTCTCTCTCTTTTTCTCTTCTATTAAGTAATCTCTCAACTCTCTTATAAATTCAAGCATTTTAAATCATTGGTTGAAAAGAAAACACATAGAATCATAAGAAGACTGAGATCAAATGGAGGATGTGAGTATTTTTCTAATCATTTTCTTGTTTATTTTGAAGAAGAAGGAATTAGAAAGGAAACTTTCAACACATATACACCAAAAGAAAATGCTATGGCTCAAAGAAGAAACATTTCTATCTTGGACATGGGTAGGTGCATGTTAAATAAGATGGACTTATTAATTATGTGTTGGGTTGATGCATATAGTATGATAGTTTATGTGTTGACCATGATTCCACTTCAAAGTAATGTATAGAAAGCACCTTATGAAGATCTATTTGGATCAAAACCAAATTTTTCTAGTTGTAGAATTGTTTTATTTCATATCCTATGTTCATGTTTTGAACAATTGAGGTGAAATTTGGACCCAAGGTCACAAACAAATATCTTCATTGGTATGACAAGATGGAAACCAAGATATAAGTGTGTTAAACTAGATACGAGAAAGGTAATTGTTTCAAGAGATCTTGTTTTTTCTCATGAAGATAAATCTTGGTATAAATATGAAGTGTAGGTATATAAAGAATAATATACAAGAACAAGAAGAATAGTTCTCCAAGCTCACTTGAAATTCAAATTACACATGAAGAGGTTACTACCCCAAACCAAAGGTTGAAGAAAATTCTTGATTTACTTTGAAAGGCAATTGAATTGCAAGAAGAAGAAAGGGGTATCAATATCAAGAAGAAGATATTCTCAAAGGCAATATAAACAAGGTTCGAATGGAAGAATCAAAGTATGAGATAAGAGAAAGAAGGAAGCCACAAAGATTTTCTCACAAAGCTTATATGGCAAGAATTCTTTAACAACACAAACAAACACTTATGAAGAATCTTCAAAGGTAAAGGAATGAGTTAAAGAAATGGACAAAGAAATGAGAGATTCATATGAGAACAAGACATGGAAGTTAGTTCAAAGGGAAACTAAAACAATTTAATATGTAACAAATGATTGTACATGATCAAGGGAAATAGTGAGAGTTTAGTAAGAAGATATAAAGCAAGGTTATTTTGCAAAGATTATGAAAAAATTTATAGCATTATGAGGATGAATTTTTTATTGTTGAAAATACATAAAAAATAAGGATGTTAATAAGTATTTGTGCAAGAAAGATACGCAAATTCCATCAAGAAGACATAAAAAATGTGTTTTGTGATGGTGACTTAAAAGAAGACATGTTATAAAGATCTTAAGAGCCTTAGATATGTATGTAAACCCTTTAAAATTTTCTATGGTCTAGAAAATGCTCCAAGAGCATGGAACTTCATATTGGTAAAGTTTCTCAAGAAGCAAGGATAGAAGTGTTCAAATGTAGGTTCTTTTTTGTATATTAAATGTGAAAGATTAATGATTGTTTATGTTTAAGTGGGGCAAGTAAAACATATTACCTCACAGTGCAGTTTCTTCACTTCACTCGAGTGTGCCCCTATAGGGAATACTATCACATGCGCCAAAAACTCCTCTTATCTTGTCATGGGAGTTGGTAAGATCATTCTGACCACTACTGATGGTAGTTCTTTCACTTTGTTAGATGCTTTATTTGTGCCAGATCAAGAAGAATGTGTTATCAGTTTTTTTATTAGCCACGTTTGGCTTGGTTGTGAAATTTGTTGATGACAGATGTACAGTTCATGATCTATCCAATGGTGATGTGATTATTGCTTTTGGCATTTTATGCCATCGGCTTTATAAGCTCATAGACTATGAAAGATCTATAGAATGATTCAACATGCACAGTACATGATTCTCAGGCTATGTCAGATGCAAAGCTTTGGCATGCACACTTTGGTCATCTGAATTTTGCTAGTTTGCTATGCGTGCAAAAATCTGAAATGGTGTCCTCTTTGCCCAAACTTGAGGCACCTAGTAAACATGTTTTGAAGGCTGTATTTTGGGCAAACTGTAGCATTCCTCCTTTCCAAAAGATGGTTTAGTTCAAGCTAGTCAGAAATTGCAACTTGTTCACAGTGATGTCTGTGGTCTATGTAGACACCCTCTTTTGGAAACTATCTTTACTTTGTGACTTTGATCGATGATTTCTCCAGGCATGCATGGGTATATCCGTTGAAGGCAAAGTCCAAAGTTTTTATGTGGTTCAAACAATTTTAGGTTTTTGCTTAAAATTTGTCAGCATGTAAAATGGGCACCCTCTATTTTGATTGGGGGGGGAATATATGTCTTCTGACTTTAATGCATTTCTAGCTCAATGTGGGATAAATCATTAGTGTATAGTGCCATATACACCTCAATAGAATGGGGCTATTGAACAGAAGAACAGGTCACTCATGGAGATGGCGAGGTGTATGGTAAATTGCTGCTTATAGGTGGACAGTCTAGTGCTAGTCCTAATGAGGCAACTTCTCACCCATTGTAGGTTTCATGTGATGATGAAGATCATTCCATTTTTTATGCAGATTTGCCTGATGCACTTGTTGATGAGGGAACAGATATTAAGGAGGCAAAAACTATGCCAAATTGGCTAGTACAGACTTTGCGTGATAGCAAATTAGATGCACCTCTATCATACCATACTCATTCAGGCTCTCATAGTGCCTCTTTTGCATCAAATTGCTATGCTATGGCTGCCTCTAGTCTCTGTGATGAGACTGAGCCTATTTTGTTTGATGAGGCACAAAATTCTAAACATTGGATGGTTGCAATGCAATCTGAATATGATGTGTTGAGAGCAGTATGGGCACCCAAGGACTGACTAGACAAGGAAGCTAGCGGAGAGAGTCAGAGCGAGGTGAAGGATTAAGTAGACAAAGCAGTCGACGCAAATCTGGCAGATAGGCCCTTCAAATTTTTCCAAATCAACATCTTTATAACAATTATTCTTATCACTAACAATCATTGTAAATACCATTTCATATTTTTGTAGCTCCATTTTGTGCAAGCCAAGGAGTCCTTGAGCTTGAGGAGCCTTAGAAGTACCTACATATCAATTTTCGTATTTTTTAGACTCCGTTTAAGCCCTCAAATTGGCCCTGGAACCTAATTTTTAACTAGGCCGGACACTAGGTCTGGACAGGGCCAAAACCTAGTCAAAAACTATAAATAGAGCTAGAGAGCTCATTTTTGAGGTTAGATTGTAATTGAAATGAACTTGTAAGAGCTTTTTGAAAGTAATCTAAGAACTCCATTGCTTCTCACTCTTTGTCTTGCCGTGTGTGCGCGTGTGTGTGTATGTGTGTGCATGTTTGTGTGCTTCTCACTCACGCACTTGTGCCTCCACTTGCTCGAGGTCTTCATACCATCACGTCTTCCCGGATTGACATTAAAGGAGGTGCTACTCATCACTGAGCTACACCAAATTTTGGCACCGTTGCCGGGGATCGAGCTTTGAGGACGAGCGTGTGATGGTAAGACGTAGAGTTGAGACGTTGGCGTCGTAGGTAATTTCTTTACTCTTCTTCTTTTTCTCTTCCTTACCTCACCACCATCATCACCATCAGCATCCCCATCATCTTCCACCTCCATCTCCATCATCGCAAAAATTTCAGTTTTTTGACTATATCTCCTTCCCCCTTTCATTTCCCTCATTTCACTTGTGAGAGAGAGCGAGAGAGCGATCTTGTGAGTTTTTTGCAGGTTCCAGCAGCATCATCCCCTCCAGCACGTTGCGTAGGTACGGAAATGTGCAGAACTGTCTCGCAATCGCCAGCTTCTGTCCATCACAATTGACAGAAATTTTCATCTTTTGGTAAAACTTAGTGCACCCTAGTAGACTAGAGGCTTGGCACAGCACAAATCCACAAAAATTTTTGAAAAAATTGTAAAATTTCAGTCCATCGCGATTGATAGCATCAATCGCGATTGACACTGTCCATCGCGACGGACACCAGTCCATCGCGATTGACAGACCCCGACGGACACGAGTCCATCGCGATTGACGCCAGTCCATCGCGTTTGACACCTGTCCATCGCGTTTGACACCTGTCCATCGCGATTGACAGCCCAGTCGATCGCGATTGACAGCCATTTTCGGCTAAATTTTTAGGGTTTTCTAAATTGAAGATTTTGGCTAATTTTGGACATGGATAATGGACTCTAGAGCACATAAGGAGGCTATAGGCAAATAACCCGAGGAAAACCTGTTGCCCTGTTGGCCTGTTTGAACCCTGTTTTAATCCCTGAACCCTGAACTGACATAACTTCCTCATACGAAATCCGTTTGCTGTGATTCTTGTTTTGTTGGAAAGCTCGGGAGGAATACAACCAAAACTTCCACTGGTTATGTGAAAATTAATATCAAGATTATTAGATAGGGTTTTTTGAAGTTGACCATACCCCGAGGTAGGAAAACTGAGGGATCCTTGGGGTTGTTTTCCATAAAGGCAAAGGATAACTTGGTCTGTGAGTTACATGCATGAAAGTGGTCTATTGTGTCATTTGAACCTAAGTCTTGAGCTAACCGTGGGACTTTTACAGGTCCAGTAAGAGCACTTGAGAGCATCCAAAGCAAGGGTTTCTTTGCAAGCTTGAGAACCGGGTTCTTGAGCGTCATAAAGCAAGGGATCAACAAGTAAGGTCGGAATATTCTCAACTCCCTTTGTCAATTCGTAGCTTAGGCTAAGTGCGAGAAGTGCTAGGAGTAAGTCAGGGCAACGATAGGCATCAATCAAGTTGAAGACTACGTATGCACTCAAGTTCAAGATTAAACATAATTTCTTCGTGATGCGATAACCTTAAAGGAAAGAATCTAACGTGGAACGATCAACTTACAGTGCAAAAATTAACTCAAATATTCCTGGCGACGTGATTTTTGAAAAGAGCATAAACACGGTAACCACTAAAAAGAATCAAGTAACTGATACAAAAGGACTCAGCAACGAGGTTGTACTTGGGCAAATTTGGGCTATTTAATTAGGCTTATGAACCTTAGATCAGGGTGACATCTAGGGAGAGATAGACAAAGTCTTAGGTCTTTAGAGGCTAGTGTCAACCACACTGCTAAGTCTTGGGCCCAGCAGTTGAGCCACCACTCATACTACCCTAGCTCTGAGACTAGTGAATCAGAGATGTCTCAAGGCATGGACCGACCTACGGGAAGTTCAGGAGTGCCATACTTGCACAGGGTAGAAGGCCCGTACAAGACGCAGCTGGAATACCTTAGGACCAACTGATTAGGTGCTAGCATCTATGAGGACGGTTTAGGAAGATCCGTGGTCCAAATTAAAAACCCTGACCAATCCATAGGACTAGAGCACCCAGCTGTCAAGTTTGAAAACGGAGCATACTTGGACAAAGAAGGAACCATATACGTAGTCACCAGTCACCCAGATAGGACAGATGAATTTGGGAATGTGATCTAAGAAGCGGACTTAGGTGACTTAGAGCAAGGAAACATGGGTGAAGAACCGAGGACCTTCCGAGGCAAATCTGTTCTCACTAGGATTATCACACCAGAGTGGATTCCCCAAGACAATAAGAGCATAGATCTACTCCTGAACTGAGAGACTGACGAAGCCTTTTGGAGGTATAAATCTGATCGGCCAAATGACATAGGAACAATCATGATCTATGAGTTCAAAGATCCTGATAGCCCAGGCAGAGTGACCTACCTAGATGATGCTTCAGAGAGGATCTTTGTGGTGACAAAAAATGATAGGCATGCTTACACTTGGAAAGGTGAATTCGTTTTTCCCCAACCAAGATCGAACGTGTCCTATGGCCACCCGGGAGCTGGAACCTCCCAAGCTCATGGAACTCAAAGAGACAGAAGTAGAGAGAGGCTAGAAGTAAGCTTTGCCAACCCAGGGGGCAGAGAAAGAACAAGGACAGAAACAAATAGAGTGGAACCTGAAGGTCATAAAGCCCTAGGAAACCGAAGAAATGCCGAGGATTTTCCCTTTCCAAGACCGAGAGAGCACACGAGGACCCTGAGACCAACTCAGCTAGTTAAGTCCATGAAGAACTACTTCGATGGCACTGGAGATCCATACGATCATGTGGCTGAGTTTAGGCAAGTCTTAAGAGCTGAACAAGTGGAGGATCTATTCACGTAGTACAATGCCTTTGGTCTAACCCTTAGGAACACAGCCCTTACGTGGTTTCAACCATTGAATGAGAGACAATTCAGGAGTATAGACCAACTCCTAGAGGCTTTCATTATTGAATTCTCTAAGAGTGGCATAAGACATAATACCTCCTCGCTGATTCACAGCTTCAAGCAAACCCCTCAAGAAACCGTGAGACTTGCAGGAAGAAGATTTAGGCAATACTTAGAAAGATGCCCTGTTTCGGAGCTACCCACACCAGCTAAGCAAGTGGCTTTATTCTTGGATGGATTGCTAAGTACCAAATTGAGATGTTATGTGTACTTGAAGGACCCTAGGACCATAGAAGAGTGTGTACGCATGTGCATTGATATCGAGGATAACCTAGGGGAGGAGTTAGAGTTTTCCAAAATATACAAAGATTCAGATAGTGCCTCTAGCCTCTCTTCCTCGCAATCCACATCAATTGAGGAACTCGCTGAGAAAGTGGCACAAAAACTAGGTGTCTCTAGCAAACAAATTCCAAGATTTGCCCCAGTAAAGAGATGCTATACCTGCGGTGGTGACCATATGGCGAACGTATGTCCCATTATGGCTCAACCCCAAGTGAATCCCAGTAGCCAATACTGCACCATAGAACGGAGATACACTAATCACACAGCACAAGATTGCCCATACAATAAGCAAGCGGTTAGGCAAACCTACCCTCAGCCATACCCTCAACAAGGCAGATACCAGAGTCAATACCCACCACAACAATATACTAGACCTCAACAAAATGACCAACCGCAATATCAGGCCCAACTGAGGCCCCAGCCAGTGCTAGCACAACAACCACCTGCTCCTACTAATGTGATTCTGGTAAAGTATGCTGCTGCAGAAGAAAACCTGAATAGAGCTATAGTCCCAGTAACACCATTAATCTCGGAAAGTGATCCCAGTGACCATAGCTTTGATTCGACGCATATTGACAGCCCCCAGGCCTACTACATGCAATCTTCGGAACATGGTGAGTCCTATTACAGTGAAGAGCCAGATGAACCTAGTTGGGAGTCAGATTACACAAACGTCATGTATGCAAACCCCAACCCTAGACCTCAACCTAGGCAAGTAAGACCTCCATTCCCTAGAGGACCATGCTACAGATATCAAGGAGATCATCTCATTCGTGATTGTCCCGTGCCTCCACCTACACAACCCCAGTCAGTGACGATCCAGGGCTTTTGCCAAGACTGTGGAAAGGAGCATCTCTTACGAGATTGCCCAAAGAATCCTAATAATATGCCAAAAATCACTCCTATTAACGTTATTGGGTTAGTGGTAGATTCCACAGGAAGTGTCACTTCCACTGCACCCATACAGGTAGTCACTAGAGCTCAAGCATTGTAGCAAAACCAAGGGGTAGGCCAGGAAAAGAGCCCAGATGTTAGTGAAACGGAGAGCATGACAAAGAAGAGGACTAGAGCTTGGAGAGATAGTCGTGAAAGAATGAAAAGACAATGGGCAAAAAAGATGAGTTAACTCGAGGAAAGCCTCAGAGAAACAAAGGCCAGGATAACTGAACTCACAACTCAAACTCCCTCTCACACTACCCCACCTCCATCACCTCCACCATTTCCAACTCCATCCGAACCGCCACCTTCCAACCCGCCTCACCTAAACCCATCACCCCGAACAGAAGGATCAGTCCTAGCAGATCCCACTCCCAAGGACCTAAACATGATGCTTAAAGCATATCAGGCCAGAATCCAAGAAGGGCCAAACGTAACTGATCATGAAAAGTGTTACCCTAGAGCAGAACTAGAGCTAGAACGAACCAAAATTTGTGCTAAGATGGTGGAATTGGCTCAGACCATGTTTGAAGCCAGTCGCCTATTTAACATCTCTAGTTCAGTGAAGACACAGTTGCACTTTGATGGACTGTTAGAAAGAATAGAGAAGCTAATTGCACAATCAGAAAAGGAACCCGCCTCTCAACATAAGGACAAGGCAAGTGAAGGAGCAGGTCTTCCTGCCCAGGAAGCCTACGTGCCTGAAGCCTATGTGCCTAACTCTACGGAGCCAGATACATCTTCTTCTCTGAATCGGTTTACACCAGAATTCCTACGAGAGATTCAAGAAGACAAATGGGCTAAAGAAAGTGAAGTCCCTCCTCCCATTGAACTTGTGGATGACGCACATGACCAATTCCCACAAGACATCCCATCCATTTATGAGGAGCAGGAGAGCACCCAATCTCAGGAAAGATTAGACTTTGAGTCTAACTCTGTACAAGAATTACCCCACTTCACAGGCCCATGGGAAGCTAAGTCTACTTGTATGAGAGCACCCACAGTCATGGTACGAAATGAGGACTCAGTCATACCTAGGAACACAGAGGTAGTCAAAAACACTAAAGTACAATGCAACCTCACCTTAGAAGAGCTACTCAAAGTAAGGCCAGAGCTATGGAAACATGTAGCCAAACAAGTACCAGAGATAGCAAAACCTCGTTCCCAGGTAGGATCCCAGAGAACAGTGCCCGAAATACCATTGGACAAGATAGGAGATATGAGTGAAGGTGAAGAAGGAAACACCTATCTTCCCATTACCCATCAGGGGTACACAACCAAGGCAATTCTTGACTCTGGTGTAGGAGTTGCAATTGCTACCACTTCCCTATGGAAGCGTTGGGGCAAGCCAGCACTCAGGCCCACGAGGATGAAATTGCAGATGGCTGATGGTCACATAGAGAGGCCTTTAGGACTACTGGAAGGAATAACTCTCACCACATGTGGTGTTGAGTTCGAGCACACATTTGCTATATGTGATTTTAGCAAAAATCATGCCTACGAAATGATCTTGGGAAGACCATTTATGCGACAGTTGCAAGTGGTACAGGACTGGGGAACCAATTCCTTGTACCTGCAACACTTAGGTGTTACGACCAAAGTGAATCTCAAAGATTACTCTCATAGAGATGTCCCTCCTATCCAATGGAATCCCATCCATAGAACCAAAGATGATACAGAATCTGTGCACTCCATAGGATCAGGATCCTCATGGATGTATGAAGACAACCACTTATGGATGTGCAAAGTAGTAGTAGAAGAAGAGAAGAGAGAAGAAGCCAGAGAGATAGGTGCAAAAGAAACACATAGATCAATTCAAGACCCAGCCTATGCACCTGTAGTCTTTCCTGACGAAGAATTTGAACCCCACGGCTGGGCAGAAATCCTAGCAACAATGGATGTAGCCATCAATGAAGAACAATGGACACCTCACTATGATGAAGATGGCTATGACATTTCAGTCTTCTCCATAGAGCCGATCATGGGAGAGGCAGTGTTAGAAGAGTGTGAACCTAGCCCTGATGCATTTGAGGATGCAAGTGACTCCGATCTAGAGTCAATCATTATGGACCCACCTTTTGCATCAGATGAAGAATACTTCTATGAAGTAGAATTTCAACCCCAAAGGCACGAAGAGCTTACAAATGATGTAAGGCTAGCCACACATGTGACCCCGAAGGAAGAAGGGAAGAAAAGAAAGAAGAGAGCAGTCACACCAGAAGAGGAAGAATCTTTGTTTGAGGTCCCGGAAAACTTTAAAAAGTATGAGATAGATGACAGAATAGTCATGATCAGAATGCCTAAACGAGAGGCACAATCAGGAGAGACCTATGATAACAAAGAAACCACCAAAAAAATAGTAGTGGCCCTAGAAGAAGGAGAGGAGAGATGCACGTACATAGGCCATGACCTAACAGAGGAAGAAGAGCATGCGTTAATAGCCTTGCTAAGAGAATACAAAGATGTGTTCACTTGGAGTTACAAGGATTTGAAGGGTGTTGATCCAGACATATGCTCACACACTATCCCCATGACCTCAGATGCTAGGCCCTCTAAGCAAAAGCCATACACATACAATGACAACTATGCGGCCAAGATCAAGGAAGAGATAGATAGATTGGTTGAAGCTGGATTCATCTATGAAATTGAGCATACTGAGTGGGTATCCCCCATCATAGTGGTGCCCAAGAAAAATGGAAAGCTGCGTGTGTGCATTAACTTGAAGAAGGTTAATGCAGCCACAATTCGAGATAACTACCCGCTTCCTATCACAGAGCATCTCTTAGAAAGAGTAGCAGGCAAAGAAGTGTACAGCTTCCTCGATGGATTTTCGGGCTACAATCAAGTAGCCATAGCTCTAGAAGATCAGCATAAGACGGCATTTGCCACTGAATGGGGCATTTTTGCCTTTAGAGTAATGTCATTTGGGCTTACCAATGCACCAGCTACCTTCCAAAGGCTGATGTGCCATGTGTTTAAAGAGTTCCTGAGGAAGAACTTAGAAGTCTATGTTGATGATCTTTGTGCTCATTCCAACATTAGGCAAACCCATATTCCCGAACTCAGACAAATCTTTGACAAATGTAGAGAATATCAAGTCTGCTTGAACCCAGAAAAGTGCATCTTTATGGTCAGGCAAGGCAAGATTCTAGGACACATAGTGTCAAAGAATGGCATATCCACTGATGAAGAGAAAGTGAGAGCCATAGCAGAGCTACCTAGGCCAAGGAATGTCAAGGAAGTACAATCTTTCATGGGGCATTGTGGTTACTATCGCCGGTTCATTCACATGTATGCTGTCATTGCAAAGCCCATGTATGGACTTTTGACTAACTTTGAGTGGATTGATGAATGTGAAAACTCCTTCAATGAGCTCAAAAGACGATTGTGTTCAGCACCAATCTTGACCACACCAGATTGGAACAAGCCATTCCATGTTCACGTGGATGCATCCAATTATGCTATTGGGTGCGTACTCGCGCAGCCTCGTGAAGGTAATATGGATCTTCCAATTGCCTATGCTAGTAGACAATTGAATGCAGCTGAACGAAATTATACCACTACGGAGAGAGAAGGACTAGGCATGGTATATGTAGTTAAAAAGTTTAGACATTATTTGCTTGCAAATAAGTTTAAATTTTTTACTGACCATCAGGCATTGTTGTACTTGGTAAACAAACCATGCAATACAGGTAGATTAGTAAGATGGTTTCTCTTACTAATGGAATATGACTTTGAGTAGTGGTGAGAAAAGGGAGGACTCATTTGAGAGCAGACCATCTCTCTAGACTCACATCTGGAGAAGCCCCACAAGGAGTGTCAGATGACCTTCCTGATGCTTACTTGTTTAATTTGGAAGTGGTGCCGCAGTGGGCTAAGCCCTTAGTGCCAGTATTGACATACGGGTCTAAACACCCAATAATAAACACACAAGATAGAGAGGTAGTAAAAGCCCAAAAATATCACATCATGGCAGGAAGTATGTACAAGCACACGGATCAAGGGATCTTGGCATGTTGTGTGGAAGAGGATGAGTACGCTAAATGGTTGCAATTAGCACATGTAGGTGCATTAGAGCAACACCACTCAAAGCAACGAACCCTACAAACACTAAGGAGACTCGGAGTGCATTGGCCGACTATGGAAGCTGATGTCCAAAAGTTGTGCAAGGAATGCCCAATCTGCTGCACTAAACCACCTGTGGAACATGCCACTCTTTATCAAGTATCCATAGTGCCAGATTGGAGTGAACCATTAGTATCCTTCCTGAGTACGAAAGCCTTCCCTCCAGACATGACTCTGGCTCGGAAAAGAAGTCTAGAACAAGAAGCCCAAGAATGCTCACTCATTGGGGATAATCTATACAAGCGTGGTAAGGATGGTTACCTGGGACTATGTGTCCATGAAAGTGAATATCTCAAGATCTTGGAAACTGCTCACCAAGGTGTAGTAGGAGGACACTTTGGACCAGATCGGGTGATCAAGGCAATACTATTTGCGGGCTTCTGGTGGCCGACCCTTCACATGGATGCACATACCTATGTGAAACGGTGTGATGTCTGTCAGCAAACTCAACCTCCTATACGCAAAGATGAGATGCCATTGAAACCCATGATGGGTGGACGTGCATTCTCTAAGTGGACATGAATACATCATTGTGGCGACAGACTATCTAACAAAGTGGGTAGAGGTAAAAGCCACAACGAGGAACGATGCTCAGACAACTGCTAAATTCTTGTTTGAGAATGTATTCACAAGATATGGGCTACCTATAGAGCTAGTAAGTGATAGGGGCACTCACTTCTTGAATGAAGTGATTGAAAATCTGCTCCAAGAATTCTTGGTAGTTCATAAGAAGTCTGCCCCCTACCACCCTCAAGCTAATGGGCAAGCCGAAAGCACAAACAAGATTCTGTGCAATGTGTTGACCAAACTAGTGAATAATAAACGCTCTGATTGGGACAAACAGCTACACCATGCTGTTTGGGCATACCGAGTCGCCTACAAAACGGTACTCCAAGCCACCCCCTTTCAGATGGTATTTGGCCAAAATGCAGTGCTACCGTTGGATTTCTTAATACCTACATTGAAAGTAGCACAGGAGCATGAATGGACAGGTCATGAACTCTCCTCTAGGATCTTCGACCTAGAACGATTAGGAGAAACAAGACTGAGGGTGGCTGCAGGGATATATGCAGCTAAGAAACGACAGAAGGCATACTTTGATGCCCATGTTAAGGATAAAGGTTTGAAGGCAGGCGATCTAGTACTAGTCTACACTTTGAAACAACATGCGAGGAAATTAGAGAAACGTAGCTATGGACCCATGAACATTAATAGAATCTCAACGAGTGGAGCAGTACAGCTAGCCACCTTAGAAGGTGATATTCTTCCGAGCCAAAACCCCACGGCCAAAACCTCTTATTAGTAATCAACAACACGACACTAATAAGAAGTCCTTCATAAATTCTTCTGCGAAAGTGAAGTCTATTTGGGTACCCAAGAAGTCAATGAAGGCCAGCCCACAATCACGACAAATCTGGGTGCCTAAGGCTTGCTTGCGGGCTCAAATAGCTACACCAAGGCCAAACCCTGTACAACATGTTTCACTCACTCGAACATCTGAGGCCCACTCTTACACATCACGCACGAGCACGTATTTTTCCATGAGCACAAGTAGAATCACTCGTAAATGGGTCCCTAAAAAGCCTCATTCGCAAGTAGATACCCCTATCCAACTCTTCAGAGTCTCCACAAAATCAACATCACAGCCCATCCACTACATTTGGGAACCTAAAACTTGTAATAAACCCCCGGACCCCAGGTGTAAATCCATGCCCACCTACTAACTACATCACTCTCACACTACATCATTACACTTAGGTCCTAGGTCTACCCAATTCCTAACTACACACACAAGAACCGCGCACTCGCTGACTGACTGACTTATCACTAAAAGCTCATGTTAATGTTGTAACGGGGACACAGTGTCATTTTTGTGTCCATTGCAATGTTAACATCTATTCATATATTCTCACAGAACCAGCTGCGAAGTTTTCAACATGGCTGAGGCGGCAGGAACTAGCTCTCAAACAAAAACGAGCCAGCAAGTGGTGGACTTAGATAGTTTACCCGTTTTGCCTGAGACAAACAAAAGACCAGAAGAATTGCAGGCCATCAAAATCATACCTATAGCGGACCCTCCCAGTGGCCATACCATGCCTGTAGGGAAAGCTTCCCACTGGTTTAGTGAAGTGGCAGGACCCTTGGGAGAAGGAACATACCTATGGGAATCAGAGTTGGAATTCAATGGGAAGCATGGTAAATACCATTTCTTTACGAGAGAATTCGAGAAGTTACAAAATGCAGAAGGTCTACGTTCGGTATGGGAGAAGGCAGGATTGACTGCATATTTCAGTGCACGGCTCCCAAAGCCTGACTTCATGCGATGCTACTATCTCATCAACACCTTGACTCCAAACAAGAACCCAAAAGGTGCAAGCTCATTTGTGATCCCATCTCTAACAAAAGGAAATGAGCTCAAGAGGTTTAGGTTATCCAACAACTTGGTGAGAGAGGCCCTAGATATGCGCGGAATGCATATTCCTACAGAGAAGGAAACCCTAGTGCCGGATTACATGAAGAATCGAAGCCTCACCAAACTCAAGGACATGGTGTCCATGACGCCTAATGTTGCAATACACCTTCGCATGTGCATGCAACACTTTGCTTTTCCTGCCCAAGATAGATTCACCATGCCGCCCAAAAAGATTTGGTTTAGTTTGTATTTGGCAGAGACACAGAGCCTCACCATCAACTTACCCCACTGGATAATTGATCAGATACACCTAGCTCACAAACGATGGCCGCGGAAACAGGTTTTATATGGATGTTGTGCTCTGACGAGAATCATTTATAGGTGTTTGGCTTATGACATCCCTATTCAACGGGCCCTAATGTGGAATCGTGTAGAGCAGTTTAGAGGCAGGACATCCACTGGACCCCCTTCTAAGAAGATGAGAGGTACTGTCCAAGTCCCTTGTGCTCAACCACGTGGAGCCACCCTAAAACCAGACGTCACCCCTCCACCCCGAACAGTCCGACCATTCACACTCCGACTTCTAAGACGCAGCACCGATGGTTCTACCTTGATATTCCCTCCCATCCCAACCGATCTTGAATTTCCCAGTGGTGCACCCTTGGAAGAACTCACGAATGAAGATTTTGAACAATTATTACAAGATGTAGAGCTGGAGGCAGAAGAGGCACAACAAGTGGGGAATGTGCAAACACAAGCAACAACCGCCCAAGTACCTGTCACCACAGTGGAAGTGGATGAAGAGGATGATGAAGATGAAGATCAGGAGGAAGATGAGGAGGATTATGATCAAGAGCATCATGATGAGCAACAAGAAGTGCCAGAAATTGTAGGTGCACCTGCATATACAGCTCAACTACAAAGGTTATACGACACAATCAAAGCAGTGCAAGAAAGGCATCAACTCTCTCTTGTGTCAGGTCAAGCTTTCATGCAAGAAATGCTATCAGATGATGGGGTGGATCAACATTTCATTGACACCCTCAAATTAGTGTCAGAGTCTTTAGGAGTTCCGGAGGCTGTCCACACTGCAGTCCGCCAGTCCGTGAGGTATGACAAACGCAAAGTTGACACATTACCCGGAGCAGGTAAGACTATCAGGATACCCGTCACAGAACAAGAAGTACCCATTGAAACCACAGATACCCCCATCACCACCATTGACCTCTCTGCTGAAACCTTCGTTCAGACATCACCCATCTCACCCCAGCATCCCCCATCACCACCTTCTCCACCCCCACCACCACCTCCCACCATGGAAGAAACGACAGTCATCACCTCTACCTTCACTTATAACCCATCCTCATTCACATCATTCTCATTCCGAGAACCCACCTCACAGGACACCCTCTTCTCTTTCGTCACCAATCCATTGTACACTTCAACCCTTCTATCCTCTGAACCCATAACTGGCCATCCCATAATCCCAAGTGTGGTTGGAAACCCAGCACCTACAGAAGGCACCCTGTGTTTCCCAGCCTATCCCCCAATACGGGTACCTCCATTCCATGACCCTCACTTCCCATCTGGCCCCTACACCTCTTTCAACCTGACCTCACCACCCCAATACCCGCCCTTTGTGGAGCAGTTCATCCGCTCTCCAATGTTTCAAAGGCACATTTCCCCGATGTTCGCAACGACATCAATTTACACGAACACCACACTCACTTCACCTACCATACCCACCTACATGGTAGCCCCTATACACACCACTCTATTTGACCCAATGGACATTTCACCCACCACGGCACCTCCCCCCACAATTCCACCCTCTCCCCCTCCACTACCCCCCACCTCACCACTCACCACATCATTGGCACCCACAGCATTCACTACCTCGCCCCCCCAATCCCACCTCCCCTGCATTTCAAACTTTTCCCCTTGCATCTCATAATGTAAATAGCACGTTCAACACATTACTTCAGTGTGCACATCAACTACAACAAGAATACCATCAATTGGAAGAACGCACTACGGCCCTCCAGGCAGAATCTCAGCGTCTGCAAGCTAGAGTCACCACTCTTGAAGCTGATTACCAAACGCTCCTAACCGAGCATACCACCTTACAGCAGGCTCACTCTGAATTGGAATCAAAGATCGACAGTAGATGATCAAGGAGTCAAGGAACTAGAAACAGTGCTCCAAGCGCAAATGATATCTAATGCTACACTCATACGCAACCTTGGGCTATTAAGGAAGCATATGGCAGCAGCACTAGAGGAGAACAAGAGGCTTCAGCAACAAAACCAAGACAACTTTGAAGCGGCTATGGAAGGAACTGCAGGAGCAACCATTAGCCCTACCAAGTATAGAGCAGTCCCATCGGAAGACATTCGCATCTTACTCGAGGAGCATGCAAATTTCTTGGAGTCATATGAAAAGTTAGAGACTGAATGTGCAGACCTAAAGAAACAGATAGCCAGTGCCCCCACTGCTCAACAGGAGCCGATAATCTTGCAACATTCTACAGAAGAAGTAGAGACCCTCCGGAAGCAGGTGGCAGAACTCCAAGCACGCCTCTTACCATATGAAAGGCCACCCTCGCCCAATGAAGAACCAGAACCTAAAACAGTAGTGGAAATCCCTATCGATGACAGCTATGAAGAGCCGTACGAGCCAATGCCAACACCCGGTGGTCGGATTACAGAGGAAGGACAGGACACTTTAGAAATTCAAGTTCCAGATTGGGTCAAAAGACACATGATGATCGCGTTTCCGTGCAAATGCAATCTCTCACAAATCTGGAAGAAACTGTCCTTCGGTCTTCTTACTTTCAGAACCTATCCCACCAACGGTTAATCACAACATCAGAGTCGCAATACATGCCTTATTTTGTCTTGCTACATGATTATAATGCAGAAGTTAAAAGACATACAGGGAAGGAGCCCACATTTGCCACTCAATTTGAGCCAGAGGACTTACCGACAGATGCACGTGCGGGCTCGATTTTCCAGCCTAATTGGCGTGCAAGTCTACTAACTGATTACCCTGAGATGATGAGCACCTGGGCAACCATGCCACTGTATATCAAGTATAATCCATGTTATTTCCCAATGGTACGTCGCAGATCTTGGCAAGCATTTGCGATCAAGGTACGCAACAATAAAGAATGCTCGGCTTGGGTTAACTATCCATATTTTGCTCCACCTCGAGGGACCCCAACCGTAGCCTACATGATATCAACAATTCGGCACTGGTCTACACGTCTAAACAATGTACCCGACATAGCAGCGAAAATGTGTATGAAAATATTCGAGCTCATGACCATTGTCTTCAAAACCTTTCGGATGGTACAAGCTCCATACATCTTTGCCCCTGGATTCTTCCAAGGTAACAAGGATTTAGTCTACGACATGAGCCAGACTCCCTCGGTCACTATAATCTTTGCCTGGCATGCACGAATAAAGTACTTACCCGCATGCTTCAAGCAGACATTTGAGGAAATGTTCTCTACGGGATTCTGGGAATATCATTTAGAAATTTTCATTCCCAGACCCACACATTTGCTACATCTCTTCGCAGTAGAACAAGCGATCCATGCAGATCAGTTACGTCTGCCACATCCGGACATTCCAGGACCAATTGATTGGGATCGTATGATGACAGTCTGGACAGGGCCAAAACCTAGTCAAAAACTATAAATAGAGCTAGAGAGCTCATTTTTGAGGTTAGATTGTAATTGAAATGAACTTGTAAGAGCTTTTTGAAAGTAATCTAAGAACTCCATTGCTTCCCACTCTTTGTCTTTCCGTGTGTGCGCGCGTGTGTGTATGTGTGTGCATGTTTGTGTGCTTCTCACTCACGCACTTGTGCCTCCACTTGCTCGAGGTCTTCATACCATCCTCACGTCTTCCCAGATTGACATGAAAGGAGGTGCTACTCATCACTGAGCTACATGATGCTATCATAAAAAATGGTTCTTGGTCTTAATGTTACTTGCCTCATGGAACGAAGGCCATTGGCACTAAGTGGGTATACAAGTTAAAGTGTAAACTGGATGGAACAATTGACAGGTATAATGCTAGGCTTTTTGCAAAGGGTTATGCACATGAAAGAGGCATTGATTTTGATGAAACCTTTGCACCTACTTGTCAAATGACTACTATTCATAGCATTTGTGCACTTGTAGCTCGTCATGGTTGGAATGTACATCAATTTGACATTGAAACAGCATTTCTAAATGGTGACTTGCATGAAGAAGTGTATGTTTTTCAACCCCATGGCTTTGTGCAGAAAGGGCATGAAAACCAAGTATGTAGGTTAGGCATTATATGGTCTAAAGGAAGCACCATGTGCTTAGTTGGAAAAGATACATGCCTATTTGATTGCACATGGTTTTGAGAACAATCCAACTACAAGCATCTTATATGTTAAGCGTGCTGATGATGTGCTTCTGATCATTGTTGTGTATGTTGATTACATGCTGCTCACTGGTGCTCATGAGAAGCATATTGCTGATTTCAAGGCTGATTTGCATGCCTCATTTGAGATGTGTGATTTGGGGCATTTGCATCATTATTTCGGCTTTTGATCATGCTTAGTAGCTCATGTATATCTTAGTTGAGCAAGAAGCAACCTACTGTGGCCACTTCCAATTCTAAGGCTGAGTATAGGGTAGCTTTCACAGCGATTGTTGAGTGTGTGTGGCTCAAATGCCTTATGGCTAATTTGGGTGTTCGTTAATCTTGTGCCACCACCATCTTCACTAACAATCAGAGCACATTGGCAGTTGCGAGGAACCCTGTGTTCCATGCTCGCACTAAGCCGATTGAGGTGCATTATCATTATGTCAAGGAGAGGTTCTTTGCTAGAGAGATCAGCTTGGAATATATGCCCATGTAGGAGAACATTGTAGACCTTTTCACGAAGGCTCTGCCTAGGGAGAAGGGAGAAGTTTGAAGCTTTCTACAAAGCTTTGGGATTACTTCCTTTTGTGGATTTATTCCACATAGCTTGGCTTTTCCTTATACATGAGTGCCAGCTCCTTGTTCACCGCATCACTCCCAGGGGGGATTTGTGGATATATTTAGGTAGTGATGTGTGTGAACACACTAGGACTATTCGGGCACTTTTTTCCCTCTTTAGGAGGTTTTTTCCCCCTACTTGTATATACGGCTATAGCCCTAACGAGTTACTTATCTTTTTACATTCTAGTGGTAATACATTTAGTATTGTGTGTTGTGCTCCAAGCTTCTCCTTCTTCCTTGTGTTGTTCGCGTGCTTTTGTAGATGTATAACTCCAACAGATCCCTCCTGGGAGTGATGTTGTGAACAAGGATCTGAAACTCATGTATAAGGAAGTGCCAAGCTATGTGGACAAAGATCAATCCACAAAAGGGTGTAAGACCAAAGCTTTGTCGAAAGCTTTAACCTTCTTCCTAGGTAGAGCCTTTTCTGAAAAGGTCTACATTGTTCTCCTCTATGGACACATATGCCAAATTGATCCCTCTAGTAGAGAACCTCACCCTCACATAATGATAGTGCATATCAATGTGCTCTGTGCAAGCATGGAATACAGGATTCCTTCCAACTACTAATGTGCTCCCATTTTCACTAAAGATAGTGATGGTACAACACTAAACAACATCTAAATCATCCAAAAGGTGTCTGAGCCATAGATACTCAATAGTCACTATGAAAGCTTCCCTATACTTAGCTTCATAACTAGAAGTGGCCAGAATAGGCTACTTCTTTCTCAACCAAAATATGCATGAGCTACCAAGCATGAATCAAAATCCACTAGTGGACATACGAATGTCATAGAAACCTACCTATTGTGAGTCAGGGAAAACATGTTAAAGTGGAGGTAATGATCCCCCCTTTGGATAAAACAAGCCAAGTAACTGGGCACCACTCAAGTAGCAAAAGATGTGACTAACTACCTAGCAATTATTGCACCACAAATGCTAAGCATCCAATAGCATGTTGATAGATAAAAACCTCAAACACATCTCCAACATCATGAAGGCTCAATTGTAAACTTGTTTCCATAGAAGTCGTAATAGGTTTGCAGTCTTCAAGGCCAAAATGCTATAATTATTGTCAATTTATTTTTTTTGACACAAAGCTATTCCCCCATCAACTTGCATAAACTAGATGTCCAAATAATGATGAAAATTACCCAAACATGACATCTGAAAAGAGGCATGCAAATCAACCCCAAATTTAGCAATATGATTCTAGACACGCCAAGAGATAAGACAGAACGCAATATTGGGTGCAATCTCCCCCCATGCACTTTGTTTCAACACTCCATAGAGTGCATGCATTTATAGGAATTTTTAATTATGTCAAAATAGTGGTTACATGAGAGCGGCTTCAAAAAGCACACGTGAAAGTAAAAGTTGGTAACTTCTGTAGAAAGCCTTTGCTTTTAATATCAGAAATTGCAGTCTAAAACGACCCATATTCTAACCGCTACTTTACTAACTATTTCTAAAAATAGTACCCTCTACGCAGGTTTATTTACAAAATATACAAATTATAAATCGGATTATTGATGTCCTCCCGTTCACGCCTTTCATGCCCTCATGAACCTTCAGCTACTATACCAGAAAAAATAAAACATAGTAATACATTAATAAATTAACACTCCAACAATTCTCGTTTCAACACATTCCATAATTCATAACATGCCCCTCAATTGAAAAGCAACCGACCTTAGTCGATGAAATAAAAATAAACATGGATGGCTAGTCACATGTTCCATCACTGAATGAAAATAAGCATGTTCCATGTAAAAATGGAAATGTTCATGGAAGAGTTACATTAATGTGTTTGTGTATGATATGTAGAATTTAAGTGATCATAATGGGATTTTAATTGTGTTTTATGTATCCATTGACATTCTTCAATAGAATGTTTTTGTATTTAACTAAGTGTGTAGTAGTGACATAATGATTTAAGTAAACTAATATTAAAAGAGTTATGTATATTCCAATGAGATGGTGCAAGTTTAATTTTAAGATGCTGCAAAATATTTTTGAGACGTCTTTTAATGATACGTAACCATACAAGATCATTTTCAGTAAATTCCTTGGCTAATCTTCTTTTATTGACATTACATGTATAACATTCTTGACTTTTCCTAATGTGCTCGTGAACATCGTGAAGTATAGAAATGTGATCTTGAGCAATAGAATCAGCCATCGGAATGTCAGTTTGAGTAAGTGACATGGGAGTGGGAAGCTTTTTACCATAAACAATTTCACAAGGTGCACATGTAGTAGTGGTGTGTGTGGTGTTATTGTAAGCAAATTGAAGCATTGGCAAGTTTTCATCCTAGTTACTACGATTGTCTAATGAATAACAATGCAATAAATCAAGAATAGTACTATTTGTAGCTTCACTTTGTCCATTACCTTTGGGATGAAATACAGAGCTAAAATCTATTTTCGAACCAAAATGTTGAAATAAGGCAACCCAAACAAAATCTAACATCAGATAACACTACTTTAGGAAATCCATGATGTGGGAAAATGCATTTAATGAATAATTTAGTAGCCTGAGGTGCAAATAAACTTTTTCTACAAGGAATGAAATATGCATATTTACTAAACCTATCAATTATTGTCCAAATCATATCATCATGTGATGAAGTGATAGGAAGACTTGTGATAAAATCCATAGAGATTTGTTCCCATGGTTTTTGGTGCAGACCAATCAACAATTGAAGTTTTGGAAGACAAATAATGGAGACAAGATCAATTCTTGAAGCATAGAAGATGGTTACATTCAGAGGTTGAAAGAAATGAACACATATGTACATTAGTTCAGATATAGGTCACTTATACTTTTGATTAGTCATAAGCTTGTACATATTTGCCTATAAATACTATGGAAAATGTTGGGGCAAGTATGAGAGAGTATGAGAATAGTGTATTGAGAAGTTGTAAGAGTCATTAGACCTCCTAGGAATGAGTTGAAATCTCTCTCATCACTCAGTTGTAATTTTCTGAGAAATAGAAGAAAAGTTGCACCCGATGTTTTTGTGTTTCCTCCTTCTGTGGTAGATCTTTTGTGAAATGCTTTTGTACAAGTCTAAGTTTATAGTTGATCGACCTCTGTACAAAGTTTTAGCTTTCAATTGGTATCAGCCTGTGAGAATTATGTGTAGGAACATTCATATGTGAAGAAGTGTTCACTGATTTCTAAACTAGGTGCAAAATTTGATCTTAATGTTTTAGTCAGTTCTCCCTCCACAGTTTAAAGTTTTGTGCAAGCAAGCACTCAATCTTTAAGTTGGAAGGTAAGCTACTTGTGGCTAAAAGCATTTGCTTAAACGGGTTCTAGATTGAGAGAACTATGTGTTAAAAGTTAGGGGTGTCCAAATCGACTTCTCAGAAGTACAGATTTAGACATAGGTAACTTGTTAAGTAGATTTCTCAAGATCTACTGAGTCTTTTGAGGTAATTCAACTTGGAGAAGGTGCGCAATCTTTAGGTGACACCTTGTGCAAAGTTTCATAAAAAACTTTACACATTTATTCAGTCAATGAGTGAATTATGAGCAGCAGACTTTCTGAGTAATCTCCTTCTTCACAGTTTGTTCAAGAATTTGGTAATTGGTCATTGATTCTTTAAATTGGTGAAGGTTTTGACTTACTCTTGATATAGAGGTGCTCTAAGTTCAAGAGTAGGTTGTTCTTTTGGAGATTAACACTCTCCATCAGTGGTATCAGAGCAGGAAGCATCAGAATTGAAGGAAGGAGGATCCCGATTGCTGCAGGTGCAAAGAATTCAACATCTGAAGGTTCAAAAGGTGAAAGCTTGAGGATAAAGCTTGAGAAGGAGATCATACAATATCAAGGAACTCAAAAGGAGTGTCATTCGAAGTAAAGGTAACCTTATACTTTATAAAGATTGAAGAATTCAATACACAGGTGAAGGAAAGATGGGAGATTCTCTTCAGATAGAGAAATTGGATAGAGAGAACTATCCTGCATGGTCAATGAGGATGGAAGCTCATCTTATGAGCAAAGACTTGATAGCTTACATGATCTGGATATCTTCCATCTCTGAATCCTTGAGGTTGCTCCATGAAAAGATCATCTGAAATGTAACCATTCAAAAAAGCATTCTTCACATCTAATTGACACAATTTCCAACCTTTACATGCAGCATTCCTGATAGTTGTCATCTTTGCCACAGGACTATAAGTCTCATCATAATCAATACCATATGTTTGAGCAAACCCTTTCACAACAAGTCTAGCTTTGTACCTAGACACACTTCCATATGCAAATCTCTTTGTCTTGTAAACCCATTTGCATCCAATGATCTTTTGGCTATTTGGTTTAGGAACCAATTCCCAAGTCTGATTTTCCATCAATGCATCATATTCTTCCTGCATTGCTTTCTCCCAATTTTCCTTACCTTTTGCCTCTTCATATGTAGAAGGGTCTTCATCTGCTTTAATCATATAAGCATAATCTTTGGTAGCCAAAAAAGAAGTATCATAGCTATACATTGTAGGTTGCCACTTGTGCCTTCATGACCTCCTGAGTTCTCCACTCCTTGAGGTTTCTCGTTCATCACACTGCGGATCAAATCTTGGCATTTCTTCAACTTCAACCTGCACTTCATTATTCTCTTGTTCATCAAATATCTGAACCTTTGATTTACCTTTCTTTTGACTCACAATTTCTTCATCATCTGTATTAATATTGATTGTACCTGCATACCAAGTATTTTGTTCATCAAATGTAACATCTTTTGATACAAGGAATTGTTTTGTGGATGGACTCCACAACCTGTATCCCATCTGCTTATCATCATAACCAATGAATACATATTTTTCAGCTTTAGGCTCCAATTTGTGCCTTAATTGTGATGGCACATATGCATATGCCAAACATCCAATTACTCTCCAATGATCTAAGGTAGGTCTCTTACCCCACCATGCCTCATATGGTGTCATACCCTGCAAGGCTTTACATCGTAGCCTATTGACCAGATAAGTAGCTGTATTTACAGCCTCAGCCCACAAGTAATTTGGGCAATTCTTCTCTTTCATCATGGACCTTGCAAACTCAACAAGAGTTCTATTCCTTCTTTCTGCTACACCATTTTGTTGAGGAGATTACCTGCAAGTAATTTTCCTTTTTATACCTGCATTCCACAAATAATCACTGAACTCATTAGAAAAATACTCTCCCCCTCCATCTGACCTTAGTCTCTTCAATTTATGACCTGTAATTCTCTCTGCATACACATGATAGTGTTTGAATGTGTTGAATACTTCTGACTTATCTTTGACCACATAGATAGTGATCCATCTAGTAGCATCATCAACATAAATCACATAGTACCTTGAACCATTGATACTGAAATCCTTTGATGGTCCCCACACATCTGTGTGTACCAACTCAAGCTTTTTTGAATACATAAAACCATGCTTGGAATAGGATTGCTTATGAGCCTTACCTAATTGACATGCCTCACATCTGTATGTCATATGTTGACCTGCAACATTAGGCAATCCAAGCACTGAACCATTATTTATCATATCTTTGATACCTCTTTCATTGAAGTGTCCAAGCCTCTTGTGCCAAAGATCCAACTCAGAGATCTTATGTCCTCCATAAGTGAACAAGGCATGACCAACATTACCTTGGATCTTCAATGTGAACAATCTTCCTTCTTTCTTCCCTGAAACAATTTGTTTATACCCATTGCTAGGGTCTTCCACAAACACTCCTTCATTAGGGAACCTGACTTCATAACCTTTTTCAACAATTTGTCCTACACTTATCAGATTCTTAGGAATTGTAGGAACATACAAGACCTTACTCAAGAGAGTGCTACCATCCTTGGCCTTCACTGATCCAATTGACTTCACATTGTGCTTTGTATTGTCACCTGTTTGAACAACATGATTAGATACCTTATTCTCCCAATCAGTCATCAATGCTATGTTACCACTCAGGTGATTGCTACACCCTGAGTCAATGTAGAAGACTCTTTGGTCTTCACTTTGCCTTTCACAAGTTGCATTCATTATTAATGTTGAATCCTCCTTCTGATCTGAAGCATAATTGTAGTAGGTATTGTTATATTGTTGACTTTGGAATCCTCTACCTGCATTTCTTCCAAAGTAACCCCTACTACCTCTACCTCTGAAATTACCTCTTTGATTTCTGCCACCTCTTCCTCTTGAATTATAGTTCTGATTATATCCACCATTACTCTGAGTATTATGCCAACAATCATTAGCTAAATGATTTGTCTTACCACAAATCCAGCAAGCTTTGGCTCCAACTTTGTTACTCCTTCCTCTTCCTCTACTTTTGCCACCTCCTCTTCCTCTTAGGAAGTTAGCTTGACTAGTTGTGCCTTCATCTTCACCTGATTGCTTCTTTCCTTTGTTAGCTTTCTTCTTGTCCTTTGAGTACATTGCATGACCTGTACTTTTGTCACCATCTCCTTTGACATCCTGCTCAAAAGTTAGCATATGACCTAGCAACTGATTTAAATCAGGAGTGAAATGATCAAGTGATAATTCTGTAGACAAAATGAATGGCTTCCATTTGTCATCCGCTCTCAAACCTGTAAGGATTTGCCTTACCAATTTATCCTCCTCAATGTCTTCATCAATAGCTCCTAATGCATCTGCAATATCTTTCATCCTTGTTACATCAAGAGAGCTTTGTATGGCTTGAAGCAGGCCCCAAGGGCATGGAATTATAGACTTGTAAAGTTCTTGAAAGAACTTGGATTTCAAGTATCAAAAGCAGATAGTAGCTTGCTTGTTAAAGCAAGTGATGATGGGTTTATTTACATGTGTATATATGTTGATGATATAATTCTTACAGGTACAGATGAGAAAGGCATTCAAATCCTAAAGAAGCAAATGGAGAAAGAATTCAAGATTAGTGATTTGGGAGACTTGTCATACTTCTTGGGCATGGAGATTTCATACACTCAACATGGAGTGTATGTGACTCAAGAAAGGTACTTGAGGAACTTGTTAATCAAGTTTAGAATGAATGATTGCAGGGTAGCACCTACTCCAATGGAGGTGAATCACAAATTGAGCAGATATGGTGGAGAAGAATTCAAGGACATGAAACAATATCAGAGTTTGGTTGGTAGTCTTATCTATGCTACTTTGACTAGACCTGATTTGTCATATGCAGTTGGGGTATTATCTCAATTCATGCATTGTCCTAGGAAAGAACATTGGATTGAAGGTCAAAGAGTATTGAGGTACATTAAGGGTACACTCAAAGAAGGTTTGTATTATAGTTTTACATCAGATACAAACATCAAGATTTATAGTGATGCAGATTGGGCAGGTAATCCAGATGATAGAAGGTCAACTTATGGATACATGTGTTATGTGGGAGATAAGTTAATCTCTTGGTGTTCAAAGAAGCAACACACAGTTGCTTTATCATCTACAGAAGCAGAGTATAAAGGCATGGTTGAAGCTGCAAAGGAAGTAATATGGCTTAAGACTTTGATGAAGAGTTTTGACACTACAAAGAGTACACCTATCATATGTGGAGATAACATGAGTTCATTATATCTAGCTGCTAACCCTGTTTTTCATGCCAGGACCAAACACATTGAGATTCAGTATCACTTTCTAAGAGAGAAGGTGATGGATAAAGAGATTGAAGTTATACATACTTCAACAAAAGATCAGATAGCTGATATGCTTACCAAAAGCTTGAATGGACCAAAGCTACAGAAGTTCAAAGACATGGCAGGCATAAAGAAGATAAGAGAAACCTCAATTGATGATTGAGGGGGAGCTGTTGGTGCAGACCAATCAACAATTTGTGAAGAGATGGATAGGTATGTGCTTGAAGATGAAGAGGTGTTGCAAAATCCTTGATCTACACCAGCCAAATGAACTCCAGAAGTATATGGTGGGCCCTTTTAGCTTGCCAATGGATGTATTAGACACCCTATGTACCTTGGAAGATCACTCTAAAAAAGATAGATCAAAACAGATAAGTTGGAGTTAGCTCAGAGGTGAAAACTTGCTATTTTTGGTTCATACACCTGTCTAGTCTTTTACATAATTCTCTGAGCACAGCAGCAATTAGCTTAATTCCTCTTGGGGAAGTCTAGGTAACTTAAAGAGCTAACTTTCAAGAGTAATCTCATCAAAAATAAGGAACCACACACTGAGAATGAGTTTTAACAACTGATGACATCATCCCGATTTTCACGGGCTGCTACAGTTTGAGACTAGTGAGCAGAAAAATCAACATAACTCAAAATTTAGGAATCCAATGGTTATGAAACTTTGTATGGTTATACTAAACAGTAAGCTGAATCCAACAAGCTTTAAAGCACTGAATTTGGATAAGTAACCACTGAGAAACACCTCTGACAAGATGAGTGCAAAAGTCGGGTACCTGACAGAGAAGTGAAAATGCACAAACACTGTTGACTTCAACTGAACATAATTGAAGGTTGCAACATCCAAATGACATGAAAATTTGTGAGCGTATAGTAGACTTATAGAGGTAACTTTATCAAGTTAAATCACTGAAAAGGATGCACCAAGCTCAGAGAAAACATCTCTGCAAGCTGGCTGAGAAAAATTGAGAGTAATGGCAGTGAGTAGTACACTTCACAAGAACATGGAAAGATGAACTCAAATAATCATGAAAATGAAAGTACACTGCTTGTACAATACAATGACTTACTGATACATATGTGTGCCTTGTAATCACACCTTGATATGGCATAAAGCTCAGCTCTTGGAGGTCTTCACATAGGTCTCTCTAACCACGACTAAAACTGCCATCTATTTATAGTTGAGTTTGGGAGGCTAACTTCCCTCAATCACTCTCCAATCAATCAATGATTGATTTGATTCTCTACCTACCACAAATCACGAATTCGTGGCTCCTCTTTCCATTCTTGATCAAGTGGACTCAACCACTTAAGATTCTTTCACTTTTACATTAAGTAAACTCTTCAAAAAATTACAAGAGGTAGTTCACAAGTGAACTTTACATAGTCTTCTTTTTAAAGCTTCTTCTAAGACTTTGTGAGACTCAAGCCAATACTTAGGCTTGTCATAGACTTGCTCCAATAGCTCCCCCTCAAGCCAAGTATGCTTGAGGTCTTCAATCTTCCAAGATTACCCGCAAACCAATCATAGCCTTGAATTTGCAAAGCTTTGTACCATCCAATGCTTTGGTTAGAATATATGCACATTGTTGATGAGTGGACACATATGATATTTGAATCTCTTTGCTTAGAACCTTTTCTCGTACATAGTGATAATGAACTTCAATATGTTTAGTCCTTGCATGAAAAATAGGATTAGCAGCCAAATGAATAGAACTCATATTGTCACCAAAGTTAGTTGGAGTTCCAAACTCCAATCCAAGATCTTTGAATAATGTCTTCATCCACATAGCTTCTTGTGTAGCTATGGCAAGACCTCTATATTCAGCTTCAGTAGAAGAGAGAGCAACTGTGGGTTGCTTCTTGGATGACCATGAAATAAGCTTTGAACCTGCAAAGGTAAGATAACCTGAAGTGCTCCTTCTATCTTCCTTGAAGCCAGCCCAATCTGCATCAGAAAATAGCTTCAAACCTAAATCAGATACATAAGGATAATAAAGTCCTTCATTTATGGTTCCTTTGAGATACTTGAGAATCCTTTTGGCAGCATCCATATGTGGTTTCCTTGGTGTGTGCATAAATTGACTTAGCACACTCACAGTGTAACATATATCTACTCTTGTCAATGTGGCATAGTTGAGACTACCCACTAGACTTTGATATGATGTGATGTCCTCTATGAGTTCACCTTCATGTGAGCTCAATTTGTGATGACCTCCATTGGAGTACCTGCAATCTTACAATCTTGCATCTTGAATTTTGCCAACATGTCTTTAATGTACTTCCTTTGAGTGAGAAACAAACCATGATCTTTGTAGACAACTTCCAAACCTAGGAAGTAGGTAAGTGAACCCAAATCACTTATCTTGAACTCTTCTCTCATCTAATCTTTGATCTTCTTCATACCATCTGCATCATTTCCTGTCAATATAATATCATCTACATATACACATAGGTAGATGACCTCAGAATTACTCTTTTTAATAAAGAGTAAAGGACGTGCCTTGCTTGGTTGAAAGCCTTTGTCCTGCAAAAATGAAACAAGCCTGAAATTCCAAGCTCTTGGAGCTTGCTTGAGACCATACAATGCTTTGTTAAGTTTACACACATAATCAAGATAAACTTGGTTCTCAAAACCAGGTGGTTGTGCCATATATACCTCTTCTGTTATCCAACCATTCAAGAATGCATTCTTTACATCTAGTTGAAGTATCTTCCAATTCTTGGAAGAGGCAATACTAAGCAAAACCCTAATAGTAGGCATCTTTGCCACAGGAGAGAAGGTCTCCTCATAATCAATTCCCTGAGTTTGTGCAAAGCCTTTTGCTACAAGCCTTGCCTTATACCTGTTAATTGAACCATCAGAATTCTTCTTGAGTTTATAGACCCATCTTGAGCCTATTACCTTCATGGATGAAGTCTTGGAAACCAAATCCCAAGTGTTGTTTTCCTCAAGTGCTTCAATCTCTTCCTTCATTGCATGCTTCCATTCCGATTTTGCTTTGGCCTCTTCAAATGATGATGGCTCCTCTTGGTTTATATCCTGTGCTATGTAGATAGAGTGTTTAGTTACTAATGAGGTGTCAAACCCATACCTTTCTGGTTTTTTCTTTTCCCTCATAGATCTTCTTAGGCCATGATGTGATGATTCTGCCTCATGTCCAAGTTCCTGCAATTTTGCTTTACCTTTAGACTTCCATGCTTTGATCTTTTCCATCTGAGATTCTTCATCATCCTCTGAGGTGTCTTGTTCTTCAATCTTCGGTTGTTCTCTACCAAGCTTTGGAAAATCTTCTTCAAGATTATATGGTAAATTGACCTTCCTGCATGAATCTTCATACCATGAATTGTTCTCATCAAAAACTACATCTCTGCTTACCAAGAATCCTTTGTTGGTAGGGTTGTATAACCTGTAGCCCTTTTGATTGTTGTCATATCCAATAAATACACACCTTTCTGCCTTTGGATCCATCTTGCCTCTAACCTGTGAAGGAACATGAGCAAAAGCAATACATCCAAAAATTTTACAATGATCTAAACTTGGTCTTCTTCCATTCCAAGCCTCATATGGAGTCATCCCATCAAGGGATTTTGAAGGCAACCTGTTAATCAAGTAAGTGGCTGTAGATACAGCCTCAGCCCATAAGTAATTATGTAAATGCTTTTCATTTAACATAGACCTTGCAGCTTCAACAATTGTCCTATTCCTCCTTTCTGCCACTCCATTTTGCTCAAGAGTGTACCTTGTAGTTACCTCTCTTTTGATTCCTCTTTCTTGAAGAAAAGAATCAAACTCATGGGAGAAGTATTCTCCCCCTCCATCTGACCTTAGCCTTTTTAGTGATTTACCTGTTTGATTCTCCACAAGAGCCAAATATCTTTTGAAACATGAAAGAACTTCATCTTTGTGCTTCATAAAGAATAGGATAGTCCATCTGCTGCAATCATCAATAAAGGAAACATAATACCTTGATCCAAATATTGAAGCTTCCTTGCTAGGTCCCCATACATCTGTATGAACCAACTCTAAGAGATCTCCATGCATATAACCTTTCTGCATGAATGGTAACCTTTGAGACTTTCCAAATTGACATGCACTACACTTATAAATCACATGTTGTTTTGACAAATTAGGAAGTCCAAGTACACTTTGGTCCCTGCAGATTTGCTTTAATGACCTTTCACCAATATGTGCTAACCTATAAAGCTGAAGATTGATTACCTTTAGAGCTTTCTCCACTTTTGATAAGCTTTGCCTCTTTAGTAAGTAGTTGTCCAATGAGTGTGTTGAAATTAGGTACATGCATGTCCATGTACAAATCCATAGTTGTGGTGAATGCTTCCCACTTATCATCTGCCTTCAAGCCATTGATGACCTGCCTTACAATTTGCTCTTCATCTATTACCTCTCCAATGCTTCCCAACTGATCCGCTATGTCCTTGAGCTTTGTGACAAAATCAGTCACATTTTGTTTGGGAGCCTTCTTGAGAGTTGTGAAATCCAGCCATAGTTGATGCTTCCTAGCTTTAGTACTTGAAGAAAAGAAAGCTTCAAGTGCATCCCACACTTCCTGAGATGTCTTACAACTTCTAATGTGAGGCAACAAAAAATCTGAGATAGATTTGAGGAGATAAGACCTTGCAAGTGCATCCTTGGAGCACCATGTGCTCAATCTTTCTTGCTCTTCTTGTGTTGGTTGACTTTTGTTCCTGAAACTTGGCATAACTTCATCTCCAGCCACATAACCATATAAACTTCTACCTTGGAGATAGGCTTCCATTCTTAATGACCAAGCTGAGTAGTTACCTCTGTCTAATTTGTCAATTGATGAAGGAAATCCATCTGCCATGTTGTCCAACCTTGCTCTGATACCACTCTGAAGAGATGGATAGGTATGTGCTTGAAGATGGAGGTGTTGCAAAATCCTTGATCTACACCAGCCAAATGAACTCCAGAAGTATATGGTGGGCCCTTTTAGCTTGCCAATGGATGTATTAGACACCCTATGTACCTTGGAAGATCACTCTCAAAAAGGTAGATCAAAACAGATAAGTTGGAGTTAGCTCAGAGGTGAAAACTTGCTATTCTTGGTTCATACACATGTCCAGTGTTTTACATAATTCTCTGAGCACAGCAGCAATTAGCTTAATTCCTCTTGGGGAAGTCTAGGTAACTTAAAGAGCTAACTTTCAAGAGTAATCTCATCAAAAATAATGAACCACACACTGAGAATGAGTTTTAACAACTGATGACATCATCCCGATTTTCACTGGCTGCTACAGTTTGAGAGTAAGCAAAAAAATCAACATAACTCAAAATTTAGGCATCCAATGATTATGAAATTTTGTATGGTTATACTAGACAGTAAGTTGAATCCAAAAAACTTTAAATCACTAAATTTGGATAAGTAACCACTGAGAAACACCTCTGACAAGATGAGTGAAAAAGTCGGGTACCTGACAGAGAAGTGAAAATGCACAGACACTGTTGACGTCAACTGAACATAACTGAAGATTGCAACATCCAAATGACATGAAAATTTGTGAGCATATAGAAGACTTATAGAGCTAACTTTACCAAGTTAAATCACTGAAAATGATGCACCAAGCTCAGATAAAATCCCTGCAAGCTGACTAAGAAAAACTGAGAGTAATGGCAGTGAGTAGTACACTTCACAAGAACATGGAAAGATGAACTCAAATAATCATGAAAATGAAAGTATATTGCTTGTACAATACAATGACTTACTGATACATATATGTGCCTTGTAATCACACCTTGATATGGCATAAAGCTCAGCTCTTGGAGGTCTTCACATAGGTCTCTCTAACCATGACTAAAACTGCCATCTATTTATAGTTGAGTTTGGGAGGCTAACTTCCCTCAATCACTCTCCAATCAATCAATGATTGATTTGATTCTCTACCTACCACAAATCACGAATTCGTGGCTCCTCTTTCCATTCTTGATCAAGTGGACTCAACCACTTAAGATTCTTTCACTTTTACATTAAGTAAACTCTTCAAAAAATTACAAGAGGTAGTTCACAAGTGAACTTTACATAGTCTTCTTTTTAAAGCTTCTTCTAAGACTTTGTGAGACTCAAGCCAATACTTAGGCTTGTCATAGACTTGCTCCAACACAATTGAAGTTTTGGAAGACAAAGAATGAAGACAAGATCAATTCTTGAAGCATAGAAGATGGTTACATTTAGAGGTTGAAAGAAATGAACACATATGTACATTAGTTCAGATATAGGTCACTTATACTTTTGATTAGTCATAAGCTTGTACATATTTGCCTATAAATACTATGGAAAATGTCGGGGCAAGTATGAGAGAGTATGAGAATAGTGTATTGAGAAGTTGTAAGAGTCATTAGACCTCCTAGGAATGAGTTGAAATCTCTCTCATCACTTAGTTGTAATTTTCTGAGAAATAGAAGAAAAGTTGCGCTCGATGTTTCTGTGTTTCCTCCTTCTGTGGTAGATCTTTTGTGAAATGCTTTTGTACAAGTCTAAGTTTATAGTTGATCGACCTCTGTACAAAGTTTTAGCTTTCAATTGTGATCAGCCTGTGAGAATTATGTGTAGGAACATTCATATGTGAATAAGTGTTCACTGATTTCTAAACGAGGCGCAAAATTTGATCTTAATGTTTTGGTCAGTTCTCCCTCCACAGTTTAAAGTTTTGTGCAAGCAAGCACTCAATCTTTAAGTTGGAAGGTAAGCTACTTGTGGCTAAAAGCATTTGCTTAAACGGGTTCTAGATTGAGAGAACTATGTGTTAAAAGTTAGGGGTGTCCAAATCGACTTCTCAGAAGTATAGATTTAGACATAGGTAACTTGTTAAGTAGGTTTCTCAAGATCTACTGAGTCTTTTGAGGTAATTCAACTTGGAGAAGGTGCGCAATCTTTAGGTGACACCTTGTGCAAAGTTTCATAAAAAATGTTACACATTTATTCAGTCAATGAGTGAATTATGAGCAGCAGACTTTCTGAGTAATCTCCTTCTTCACAGTTTGTTCAAGAATTTGGTAATTGGTCATTGATTCTTTAAATTGGTGAAGGTTTTGACTTACTCTTGATATAGAGGTGCTCTAAGTTCAAGAGTAGGTTGTTCTTTTGGAGATTAACACTCTCCATCAATGGTTAGTTTGGAATGGGGAGTGGCATTAATAATCCAAATGGTTTACCATGATGACATTTTAGAGGCTGACATACAATGCATTGAGAAACATAATGTGCAATATCGTTTTCCATGTGTGGCCAAAAGAAGAAATCTTTGCAAGCAAAAATGGTACTCTGTATGCCTCTATGACCCATGTAAGATGGTTCATGCATTTCTTTGATGAAAAAATCTTTAAAAGCTGTGCTTATACACAATCTATGTTGAAAATATAGTAAACCATGATGAAATGTATAATGTTCATGAGATAAAGATGCACCATTGTTGAATTCATGCCATGCACGTGAAAAATACAAATCAGATGCATAAGTGAAAATCATTTCTTGAAAAGAATGAATTTGGATGGTATGAATATTATGCAAAACAATATAATGTGAAGGAAAATGGTTAAGAGCATTAACTATAACATTATCTTTACCAGGTTGATATTGGATTATGGGTTGGAAAATTTGAATGAATGAAGCTCATTTAAGATGCTGATCAGAGATTAAGGCTGATTTATTAAATGATTAATAGCCTATTGATCAGTTTTGATTAAGATCTCAGAGCCCATAAGATAGTGTTTACAAATTCACAAAGCATGCACAACTGCTAACAATTCTTTATCATATGTACTATAGTTCTTTTTTGAGGGTTTAAGCTTCCTACTCTCAAATGCAATAGGATGCTCATTTTGCATTAAAACACAACTATTCATGAACCACTGGCATGAGTAACAACATGAAATGGTTGTGAAAAATCAGGTAACTATCAAACACGTGCATGTGAAAGTGCATGTTCGCGTTTTTCAAACGATTGTTGTTGGGTAAGTCCTCATGCAAATTTTATTTTCTTTTTCAATAACAAGGTAAGAGGCAATGGTAAATAAGAAAATTTCCTAATAAACTTCCTATAGAAACTAGCTAACCCAAAAAACGAAATGAACATCATTGACTGATTGAGGTGTAGGCCATTCTACTATCACTTTAATCTTTTTTGGATCCACATGCATGCCTTCACTTGAGATAATATGTTCTAGATATTCTAGCTTACGTTGAAAGAATTAACTCTTTTCAAGATTAGCATAAAGTGTGTTCTCTCGTAGCAAATCAAAAACTACTTTAAGATGCTTCTCATGTTCACTATCATTCTTACTGTAAATAAGTATATCATTGAAGAATACAAGAACAAAAGCTTGGTAATCAAGAAAAATTTTTTTTATCATTTGTGCAAATGTAGCAGGGGCATTAGTAAGTCCAAAGGGAATTACCACAAATTCATAATGGCTGGTTTGAGTTCTAAATGCAGTCTTAAAAATATCACTTTGCATCGTACGTATCTGATGGTAACCCGATTTAAGATCAATTTTACTAAAGATATAAGCTTCTTGTAACTTATCGAAGAGATCATCTATTCGAGGAATAGGGTATCTATTCTTTTTTGTGATCTTGTTAAGGGTGCTATAATCAATGCACATTCGATATGTTTTTCTTCTTCTCTACTAAGAGAGCTAGTGCTCCAAATAAGGAAGAACTAGGCCTGATAAGTCCTTTGTGGAGTAAGTCTTTCACTTGGTTTTCTATTTCCTTTTGATGTAGTGGGCCCTGCCTATAAGGTGCTTTATGAGGAGGAGAACTACAAGGAATTAAGTCTATGCTATGGTCAAAGGATCTCCGAATGGTGGTAGTTCAGAGGGATAATCAGACATAAAACAATCCTTATAAGTAGTCATGAAACATTTATGTGCATCGAGAAGTGTATGAATATAATCATTTATGAAAATGAAATCATGTGAACTACCATCATCATGTAAAATATTAACCATCTTGTTATTGATACTACCTTGCATGCAAAGTAAAGAATGAATTGAGATATTGCTACCCAAGGTACTTAAGCCCTTCTCCAAGGCTTCCTCTATCCAAACAAGTGGAATCTCTTCATTATGGGCCTCCATGTTATGTAATTGAGCAGCAACTGCTTTCATGTGAAGAGGTTGCAATCGGCACTTTATTTTTGTATGTCCAGGTTTACCACAATTCCAGCAGGTGATACATGGTCACTTCTGTTGTGCATCCACCGCTGAAGTTTGTAGGGTAGGTGGTTTGGTAGGTTGGAGAGATGAAACAACAGGTGGAGCTGAGTAATTGGATTGTGGAGGATGAGGAAAACTAGAGTAAGATGGGGCATTAAAATTATGCTTCATAGGAAACGTGGGTTTAACAAAAAGTGTTCGTTGATGTGGTTGTTGTAAACGGATCGACTTGGTTATGGACATGAATTCCTTCTTTGCATCATAGCTAAAAGAGATAGCCTCGTTGAGGATTGTAGGTTGTAGGGTGTAAAGCTTAGCTTGGATTCCCACTTCCAAACCATCTTCATATTTTTGCTACAAGCTATCCTCCGGTACATCTTCAAACATTCAAACCAATAATAAATTCTGCTAGAACAGCTCCGTGTAGGTAGTCACTATGTTGTCGTCCTTCCATGTAAAGGTTGTCCGTGAGCATCGAACATGTAGATGATAGTGAGGAGGAAGAAAAGAATCCTTCAGTTTATCTTGGAAATCCTTCCACATTGTTGGACAATCTGTACCATGGCACATGGCATTCCACTAGAGGTGAGCTTTTCCTACTAAATAGTTAGTGGAAAATTTGACTTTTTCACTTTTGGCATATGTTTCATTAGTATAAAAATCGTCAAACTATGAAAACCATGAAAGAACTAAAGGGCCATCCTTACGTCCATGAAACTATAGAAACAGGTAATTTTTACTAGTAATCTTGGAATGTGTGCCATCCCATTGGGCAAAGACAATAGCTTTTACCACCCTCGTAAGGTTATCTTCATGAGATTGCATCTTCTGGAGTATTTCATCGCATTGTTGGATCTCGTTCTGAGTGCCTCAAAGTTCGTGCCATAGGACCTTGAGATGTTTCTCGAGTGTTACCTCGGGTAGAGGTGACTCACCAAAATTCTATATGGTGTTCGTAGGGTCCATGAATATGTAGAGAACAAAACCCTCTTGCTAGATATGTAAAAAAAAAAATTTAAGATTGCTTGAATTAAAATGTAAAAGGAAGGGTTGTTCTTGGGAATTGAAAAGAGAGAAACGAAAGTTGTGTTAAATATAACAAAAGAGGACTAGAGTGACAACACAAAGAGATAGTGTAGTGGTAACATACTTCCCTTGTGTGAGTGAGGTTGTGGGTTCAAATCCTCCCACCTTGGTGAATATAAAACTCCTTATTGCCACTCATAAATTAAAATTGGTTTGCACATAGCCAACAACTGCCAATGGTCACCAAGGGAGCCTTGGGTGCCAAAGATGCCAAAGTAATGCCTTAGTTATGCCTTAAGTTATGCCTTAATCGGTGCTTTGGAGTAAACTAACGGAGTAAACATAGGTGTAAACCTAGGTGTAAATGTAGGTTCTAGTTCTGGAACAGGAACAGGAATAGAAACAGTAACTGAAAAAGGAAACAGAAATGGGAATCGGGAATAAAAAACGGAAAAGGAAACGAAAACAAAAATAGAAATCGGAACCGAAAAACACTACTTCATCATACACTTTGGTCATCATATCTGCACATTGTTGAGTGGATACATATGAGGTTGAAACTCCTTGCTTGTGATTTCCCCCCTGAAATAGTGATAGTAGACCTCTATGCATTTGGCCGTAGCATGATAAATTGGATTTGTTGCAAGATGAAGTGAGCTTATGTTATCTCCAAAAATGTGTGGAGTAGAATACTTGGGACCTAAATCTGAGTACAAGGTCTTGATCCACATAGCTTCCTGAGTTGCATTGGCTAATCCTCTATACTCAAGTTCTATTGATGAAAGTACAACAATGGGTTGCTTCTTGATGACCATGAACTGAGCTTTGTACCTACAAAATTAAGATATCTTGAAGTACTTCTCTTGTCATCTTTAGAACCTTCCGAATTTGTATCACAGATTAGCATTATGTCTATCTCCGATGTATATGGATAATATAGACCTTCATTTATGGTTCCTGTTGATATATTTTCACAGTGATGTGTGTGAACACATTAGGAACATAGGGATACTTTTTTCCCTCTTTAGTGTTGGAATTTGGGGCCCTAGGATCGTTCCAAACTAAAACCTTTTGAGCATACACAACTTAATTAATTAAGATGATAAGTGAGAGATAGAAAGAAAGATCTTGAGACAAGGATAGGGAACGTAAGCCAAAGCTTACTCACAAAAAATATATGTCCAAATTACAACATGGGAGTACTACTCAACCATATAAAGCGGTGCACTCATTAATGGAAGAATATCCAAGAAGATGATGATACAAAATTTAGATTATGTTGAAATGATCTAAGTGTGTGTGAAGTGAATGAGCAACGAAGCTAACCTTATTCTCACAAAATAGTGTAAGAAAATTATAAATCAACCAACCCTAATTTTGGTATTAGGGTAGAGACACCCTAAAAACAAAATATAAGGTTAACTCACAAAAGATAGTTACCACCACCTTTTAGAAGACTTCTTGCTCCAAGAGAGTAGCCTCTCCTTCACCAAAACTCCACCTCCTCAAGAGTGTGTGAACACTCCCTCTTCAAGAAGACCTCCTTCTAGCTTGAGATCTTTGAGTGATCACCTCCTTCAAGTGTGAGACTCCTACTTGATCTCCTTGAGAGGATTTCTTGATGAGTGATGTCTCAACAATGAGCAAGGCTCTCTTTATATAGCTTACAAGTACCCTCCAAAAGCGTATCAAAAAGCCACCAATAAAGCTACAATCAAATTGATTGCTTAACGCAAAGACTTCTCGAAAAAATCATCGCAAGAACATTTTCCCAAAAGCTATTTTTTCATGTCTTTTATTAAAAGCACGAACTTGCTTTTCTTTCCAAAAGATCGCCATGCCGTTGCGGTTGTCTGGATTCAACCCAAGTGGGTTTCAATAGTGGAAACTATTCTAACCATGTCACCGTGTGTGATTTTCCTTATATAGCTTTCTGAATATAAACATATAACCCTTGTTGATGCGCCCACAAGTTTCTTTGAGAGAATAGAAAATCCAATCTCTATAGTTATTGTTGGACCATATGATATTGATTCCAACAATCCCTCCTTCAATGTCATATTGGTACAAGATCCAATAACCTACAAATCTTCTCATGACTATCTCTAGTCATTGCTTTGGTAAATATATCTGCAATATTCTTACTAGAAGGAACACAAACTAGCTCAATGTGCTTCTTAACTATCTACTCTCGAATATAGTGGTAGTGTACCTCTATATGCTTTGTCCTTGCATGATGCAATGGATTCTTAGCTATAGCTATTGCACTCTGGCTATCTGAAAATATCTGAATGAGTTCATGTACTCTCACATCAAGATAACTGAAAATCTTCTACAACCAAACTGACTTTAGAGTAGTTGTAAATGCTGCACGATATTCAACTTCACACGATGAAGTGGCAATAGTGGGTTGTCTCTTTGAAAGCCATGCGATAAGACAATCTCCAAGAAAAAAACAAAATCCACTAGTACTCCTTCTTGTGTCTCTATCACCTGCCCGATCAGAATCTTAAAATCCTTTTAGTAACAAATGTGTGGATTTCAAAAATACCATAGCAAAATTTGAAGTTCCCTTCAAATATCAAAAGATTCAATTTACTGCTTTCCAATGTAACACTATCCGATTTTGCATGAACCTTTATACTTGAGAAACTGCAAACTGTATATGAGGATGTGTATTACAAAGATATATCAAGCAACCAACTGCTTGACTATATAGAGTAGCATCAAATGGCTCTACATCTGCTACCATCTATAAAGATGCATTCTGATCCATAGGTGTTTGCATAGGTTTAGAATCAATCATCAGAAACCTTTCCAAAAGTTTCTCAATGTACTTGTGTTGTGTCACATAAATACACTCATCTCGAAACAGAAACTAAATCCCAAGATAATAATGCAAAATTCCTAAATCATTCACATCAAATGTTTGCTTTAACTGTTCTTTGAAGATTTGCAAATCTTCATCTCTGGGAACTGTGACTATAATATCATCCACATAAATGATTCCTATAATCATCATACCTGTTTCAGCTTTGACATAAAGAGTTGGAGCTGCATCTGAGTTATGGAAACCAATGGTCAAAAGATATGTATGTATCTTTTCATACCATGCTCTAGGTGCCTGTTTTAAACCATACAAAGCTTTTATAAGCTTAGACACTAAGTGTTCATTACCTGTCTCTTCAAAACCTTATGGCTATTGAATATACACATCCTCATGTAAATCACCATTTAGAAAAGCAGTCTTAATGTCAAGTTGATATATATGCCAACCAAAATGTGCTGCTAGAGCAAGTGATGACCTAATAACCATCATCCTAGACGTAGGAGCAAATGTCTCATCATAATCAATACATTTTTGTTGTGCATATCCTTTGACAACTAACTTGGTCTTGTATCTAGCAATAGTATCATCTGCTTTCCTTTTGATTTTGAAGATCCATTTTACGCCTATAGCTTTCTTTCCCTCTCGTAACTCACATAGCTACCAAGTTTGATTCTTATGAATAGAATCAATTTCTTTGCATAGCTTTTCTCCAAATAGGAATGTTAAGGGCATCTTTAACACATGCAGGTTCATCTTCAACAGTCGTAAGTGCCAAAATATCATGAATCTCAAAGTCTTCAACAAAACTTACATGATCTTTTTGTTGTTGCTGCCTAGACATTCTTCTTCTTCTTCTATTACATAAAAGGAATGTACAAGAATGACCTAAAACAAGAATACAACAAGTGCAATATATAAAGATCAGTACATAAGGAAACACCTAATGTCTGGGAATGAGTGAGCTAGCAAGAAACAAATGTGCCATCACTCTCGGTAGATAAATCTAATAAAGCTCAATGAAGTATCCCTGACATATACCGGCCTGACCACTATACATGTCAGAGAAACAAAAAACTGGTACATGTCATCCTAGATGATCACATGTTGAGCTTGATATCTCAACACTCCCCCTTAAGCTCAACGCCATATCGTGTAATCCAAGCATCTCCCGAAACTTCTTCAACTTCTCAGCTCCAACTACTTTGGTGAATATATCAGCAACCTGCTCATTTGTTCTCACATAAACAAGATCAATATCACCTGCTAATACCTTCTCTCTGATGAAGTGATAATGTACCTCGATATGTAGCATGGAAAATAGGGTTCCGTGCTAACTGTATGTTGCTAAGATTATCACAATAGATAGTGGTAGGATTTTGCACTTCCACACCTAAATCTGCAAGTAAAATCTCCAACCATGATGCATCACATGCTGCCATTGCAGCACCTCTATCTCTGTACTCGACAAAGCAACAGTGGGTTGCTTCTTACTGCTCCATGTAATAGCTGCACCTCCAAGTGAGAAAAGAAAGCCACTAGTAGATCTTCTATCTGGAGTACTACCATCCCAATCTGCATCGGTGTATCCATGAACCTGCAACTCTACACCAGCTTCATAAAACAATGCATAATCCAAAGTAGCACTCACATAACGTAGAGTGCACCTCAGATCATCCAAATGTGGCTTCCTGGGAACCTGCATAAACTGACTTTCAAGTCCAACAATATAACTTAGATCAGGCCTTGTAAATTCTGAGATATATAAGACTTCCCACAATTTTCCTATACATAGTAGCATTTTCCAATGCTTCACATGATGTAGTATCCAATTTCAAATTCTGATCTAATGGCATAGAAATTGGCTTACAATCAGCCATACCATACTTTTGCAACATATTCAAGGCATATTGCCTTTGCGACATCCATATACCTGTTTCTAAATGTATAAACTCAATGCTCAAGAAATAGCACAACACACCACGATCTTTCATGTCGAATTCTTGCATAAGAAGTTTCTTTACCTCTTTGATGCTTTCTTCATTATCACCACCTACAATCAGGTCATCAACATAAATAGCCACAATAGTGATGCCATCATCAGCCTTCCTTGCATATAGTGAGTGATCTGCATCACACAGAGAGAACCCAATGTTGGTTAAGTAATCAGCAATCCTTGCATGCCATGCACGAGGGGCTTGCTTCAGCCCATACAAAGCCTTTTGCAACCTGCAAACATATTCTGGATGCTTTGAATCTTCATATCCTTGTGGCTGGTCCATATATAATTCTTCCTGTAACTCACCATGTAGGAAAGCATTCTTCACATCCATCTGATGCAAAGTCCATCCTTTTGCTATAGCTAATGCAACAAGTGTTCTAAAAGTAGACATTTTAGCTACAGGGCTAAATGTTTCCTCATAATAAATGCAAATGTCTGTGCATAACCTTTAGCTACCAATCATGCTTTATACCTGCTTATGCTACCATCAGCATTATGCTTTACCTTGTAAACCCATTTGCAGCCCATGGGTTTCTTTCCTTGTGGCAATGGAACCAGCTTCCATGTATCATTTCCATAAAGTGCAGCCATCTCATCCATAGATTTTTCCCAATCTTCATTACCAATTGCATCTTCAAAACAAGAAGGTTCAGCATCTTGTATTACCTTTGTCATGTAAGCACAATGTCAAGCCATGTAACTATCATATGTCAATCATTGCACTGAATTACGCATCCTCCCAGATCTTCTTGGTCGTGGGCCACTTCTCCTTGTATCATCTGCATGTGCCCTTCTTACTCTTGGAGTCTTCACAGAGGGCAATCCAAGTTCCTCATCAAGACTCTTTTTTGAACCACTTGAATCTCCATCAACATCTTCAAAACCTGCACATGTTTTACTACCAGCAGAAAACTTTTCTTTACCTTTCTTGGATGTATTTGATGAATTTGCTGGACTAAAATTTCCACACAATCTTCCACTCCATGGATTTGAGTTGGAACTATTGCTTGGTAATGCATCTGGTCCACTCAAAACTTGAGATTTTGTACTTGATTTTTCATCATTTTCTTTTTCATTTGGTTCAAGATTCAGTCCTTCTTGGCATCTACATAGAAGCTTGACATTTCATGAAATACCACATCTCTTCTCACCTGCGCCTGTCGTGACAGTGGGTTATAACATTTGTACCCCTTTTGCTCAAGGGAGTATCCAATGAAGACACATTTTTCTGCTTTCGGATCAAGCTTCGTCCTCAAATCATCTGGAACATGTACATATGCAATACAACAAAAAAATTTCAGATGTGATAAGTTTGGCTTTTTACCTATAAACTTCTCTTCAGGTGTAACTTGATGTACAGTAGCAGTTGGAGTTCTGTTCATGATGTATACAACAGTATGCACAGCTTCTGCCCAATAACAATGAGGCATATTTCTTCTCAGCCATCAAGGCTCTTGCTATTTTTGCAATATGTCTATTTTTGCGTTCAGCAATGCCATTCTGTTGTGGTGTGTACCTGCATGAAAACTGACATCGAATCCCTGTCATGTGGAAATGATGCTCTTGACTGTTTACCAAATTGACATGTTGCACATACCTTTTGCATTTCTGCAACTTTGAAATTTGGTAGACCATGGACAATCTCCTTTGAGTGCATGAATTTCAGCCTTTGCAAGTTTACATGTCCAATCCGTTTGTGCCACATCTCTATATCTGCAATAACTCCTACACCTTTTGCAAACATGGCTGCATTCATTTCAGGAGTCTTCACATTTAAGGTGAACATCCTACCCACTTTGTTTCCTTTGTCAACCAATCGTCCATCCTGCTTGTACTCTTCTACATATAATCCATCAGCATTGAGCCTCACTTGTAATCCCTGGTCAACCCTTTGTCCAACAGAAACCAAATTCTTTGTTATATTTGGAACATGCAACACATCAGCAAGATGTTTTACCTTCCCGTCCTCCATAGACATTGCTATGTTTCCTGTATGCTCAATAGGATGCGATGGATCATCACCTGTTTCAACATATCCAGGAATTGGCATTTTCTGCAAACTACTAAACCATTCTGCATGACTAGTCATCTGATTTCAAGCACCTGAATCAACATACCAGACATTATCATTCGATTTTGAAACACCAGCAGACACCGTATTCATCATGTGATGTTGAACCATAAACAGCTTCTCAGAATCATCTGCACTTGTGGATGCATAGTTGTTTTGCTGCCTTCTGTTATTTTGATTCTTCAACCTGCAATCACGTTCAAAGTGTCCAGGTTTACCACAATTCCAAAATCCTTTACTATCATTACTTGAATCATTTCTTTGGAAATTTTTGTGACCTCTTGGCTCCCCTTGCCTCGAAACTGTCCTCTTCCTCCTGCATGATTCTGTTGTTGACCTTGGTCTTGGTTATTGTTTCCTCTTCCACTTCCAAAAACTCTATCTCTACCTCTTCCTCTGCCAGAGTAGAATACCTGCTCAGAACTGGGCTTTCCTTGGGAGTTTGAATCCTCACCAAGATTCTTTTCTTCAATAATCAGCATAGATACTAGATCAACAAAATTCGGAATATTTTCCCTAGTCTGTATGGAAGTTCTGAACTACTTATATGCAGCTCCTAAACCACGAAGGCACACTTCCACCTTATCATCATCATCTACATTCACGCCAATAGATGCAAGTGACTCACATATGCTTTTGATTTTTAGAGTGTAGTCACTTACTAACATGCTCTTCTTTTCCAATGTATGTAGCTCGTTTTTTAGTTGCAATTTTCCTGCCTTTGTATTAGTCTCATAAGAAGTGACCAAACTATTCCAAGACTCTTTTGGAGTCTTGGCATCCTATATGTGTCCAATCATGCTATCCTGTATGCTAACAGATAGCCAATACATTACGTTTTGTGCTCCTTGATTCCATTCCTCATATGCTCTTAACTGGTCTGCAGTCCGATTCCTTTCTGATAACTACGGAGCATTTTCATTCTCTCCTTCGATGTACTTCTAGTAGCCTTTTCCCATCAGGCGGCTCATCATTCTGAATCTCCAAGCATGGAAGTTGTTCTTGTCCAAGTTATCGCTCATAAGCTGACTCATTCCATCTCCGTTTTGCATTTTTGCAACAATTCACAACACTACAAAATACTACAAGCAGCACTTCTGCTTGAACACTGTCGCACTATGACATGACAGTTCGATCTCATAAAAACACAGTTTTTGTGTATGAACAGTACACGGAATCGCTTGAAATCCTTATGGGCCCCATCAATTTTTGTAGCAAACGAAGGCCGTTTGTGAAATTGCGTTTTCTCCATCCTTTGCCGCGTAGTCTTCACTGTCGCCTTCTCCACGAGCTCTCTACAGTCACGCTGGCTCTGATACCATGTCACGAGGAAGGAGATAAGGAAGAGAGCTCACACACACACTCTCACTCTCAAGGAGAAGCACACACACAAATTGAGGCAAGAAAGAAAATGATCTTCTTCTTCTTCTTCTATTACATAAAAGGAATGTACAAGAATGACCTAAAACAAGAATACAACAAGTGCAATATATAAAGATCAGTAAATAAGGAAAAACCTAATGTCCGCGAATGAGTGAGCTGGCAAGAAAGAAATGTGCCATCACTCTCGGTAGATAAATCTAATAAAGCTCAATGAAGTATCCCTGACATATACTGGCGTGACTACTATACATGTCAGAGAAACGAAAAACTGGTACGTGTCATCCTCAATCATCACATGTTGAGCTTGAGATCTCAACATTTTTCTCAACATGTACATAAGAAAGTGATCCAATCACTCTGAAATAACTCACATTAGGTTTTCTACCATGATAAGCTTTGTACAATGTGATTAAAACTTTTGTAGATGACCTGTTTAAAACGTGGTTAGTTGTATGTACTGCATCAAACCAGAATTTCGGTGAAAGCTTCTTGGATGCCATCATGCTCCGCATCATTTCAACAAGTACTCTATTCTTTCTTTCTGCGACACCATTCTGCTGAGGAGTATAAGCAATAGTAAAGTGTCGAGTAATACCTTTCTCATCAAATAATATCTGGAACTCTTTTGACAAGTATTCTCCACCTCTATCACTTTTGAGAATCTGGATAGTTTCGTGAGTTTCATTTTCAACCATACCTACAAACTTCTTGAACATAGGAAAGACTTTTGACTTCAACTTAAGACCATAGATCCATGAGTATCTTGTAAAATCATCAACAAATAGAACAAAATACCTGAAACCCTGAAGAGAGTCTGCTCTCATAGGTCCATTCACATCTAAATGAATAATCTGCAATTTCCTGGTAGCTGTAATATGACTATGTTTCTTGAAAGATAGTTTATGCATCTTACCTTCAAGACAACCTTCACATATATTTGAATCATCAGGTAGCTCGAACGAGGGTAAAATCTCAACCATACCTCTGTCTTTGATACTCTTGAGAGCTCCAAAACTAATATGTCCAAATATTTCATGCAATAGCTTCATATCTTTCATCGGTGACGAATATTTGACCGCATATGCCTGATTGATTTTTGACAAAACAAAAATCCCTCCTCTATGCTCATCTTGCAAAATACACTTGTCATCTTTGTGTGATAAAATCTTACAAAGATCTCTCTCAAATACAACTTTAAAACCATCACCTAAAAATGTAGATATAGATAGCAGATTCTTCTTCATTTAGGGTTATTGTACCTATTCCTACAACATCCATTGTAACTCTTCTACCTAAAGAATAGGAAAGAGAGGAAAACACATCTCTGCAACTTTCCATATTCTTTGTAGCAACTGAGTCAAATATCCAAGGACTTGCTAAAAGAACTTGTAAAGCTACCTGTTGAAAAGCTACTTCCTCAGTGGTGATATAGGCATAAGAATCACCTTGAGATTTCCCTTTTTTATCATCTTTTGCAACATTACCTCATGCTGTTTTCTTTTTTGTTGCAATCCTTTTATAACATGCTAACTTAAATTGTCCAGGTTTCTTGTAGTAAAAACATATTACTTCCTTCTTCTTAGAAGACTTCTCTTTAGATGTAGTAGATACAAAATCTGAAGTAGAAGGTGAAAGGGACTTACTTTCCTTTATGGATTGTTTTTCCTTCTTCTTCTTCTCCTTCTTTTTTCCCTTTGATGAAGATAAAGGTGCTTCTTCATTCTCTTCACTTTCAACTAATCTTCATCTTGAAGCAACAAGAACTCTAAATCTTCAAATGTAACCTCTCTATCTCTTGTGGTAAGGGTAAGAGTGGTTATAATAGATCGATATGAAATAGGAAGGGAATTAGTCAGCATATTTACCATTTCTTCATCTGATATCTCAAATCTCACATTTAGAAGTTGATATCTCAAGTCAGCGAGTCTCGTAATGTGGGTTTGAATTGACTCACCAGCCTTCATCCTTGTATTTTCTAGTTGTCTTCTCAAATGAGCTTTCCTAGCAAGATTTCTGCTCTGAAAAGATTCTCAAGCTTCAACCAAGCTTGTCTCGAACTTTTGCAAGATCTGATCTATGGTAGAATATGCTTTTTGACACTCATTGCTATGAATGAAAGTGCTAAAGAATCTCTAGCATCCCACCTTGCCTAATCTTCAGTAGGAGGAACTGTAGGTAAAGACCTACCTGTGACTCTGGATGTCGAAGTGGTTACCTCTTCTTCAGTTGGTTTTGTAATAGTAATTCCAGTACCTCTTGAAGCTGTTGTAGCTTCTTCTTTGCCTTCTCATCTGGGTCTTGCTAAGGATCCATTGACGATACTCCATAAATCCATTGTCACTAAAATATTCATCATCATGAAACTCCACATGGGATGATTAGAAGATCCATCCAACGGGTCCTCAATCTCAATTCTAATCTCACTCATCTTAACTAAGTGTGTATGTCAATTATGCTCTAATACCAAGTGTTGGAATTTGGGGCCGCAGGATCGTTCCAAAATAAAACCTTTTGAGCATACACAACTTAATTAATTAAGATGATAAGTGAGAGATAGAAAGAAAAATCTTGAGACAAGAATAGGGAACGTAAGCCAAAGCTTACTCACTAAAAAATAGATGTCCAAATTACAACATGGGAGTACTACTCAACCATATAAAGTGGTGCACTCACTACTGGAAGAATATCCAACAAGATGATGATACAAAATTTAGATTATGTTGAAATAATCTAAATGTGTGTGAAGTGAATGAGCAACGAAGCTAACCTTATTCTCACAAAATAGTGTAAGAAAATTGTAAATCAACCAACACTAATTTTGAGATTAGGGTAGAGACACCCTAAAAACAAAATATAAGGTTAACTCACAAAAGATAGTTACCACCACCTTGTAGAGGACTTCTTGCTCCAAGAGAATAGCCTCTCCTTCACCAAATCTCCACCTCCTCAAGAGTGTGTGAACACTCTCTCTTCAAGAAGACCTCCTTCTAGCTTGAGATCTTTGAGTGATCACCTCCTCCAAGTGTGAGACTCCTCCTTGATCTCCTTGAGAGGATTGGTTGATGAGTGATGTCTCAACAATGAGCAAGGCTCTCTTTATATAGCTTACGAGTACCCTCCAAAAGCGTATCGAAAAGCCACCAATAATGCTACGATGAAATTGACCGCTTAATAGAAAGACTTCTCGAAAAAATCATCGCAAGAACATTTTCCCAAAAGCTGTTTTTTCATGTCTTTTATTAAAAGCGTTCCTAAAAGATCGCCATGCTGCTATGGCTATCTGGATTCGAACCCACATGTGTTTCAATAGTGCAAACTGTTCTAACCACGTCGTCGTGTGTGATTTACCTTAACCAGCTTTCTAAATATAAACATATAACCCTTGCTCATGCGCCCGCAAGTTTCTTTGAGAGAATAGAAAATCCATTCTCTATAGTTATTGTTGGACCATATGATATTGACTCCAACATTTAGGAGGTTTTTCACCCCAACTTGTACATATGCTTATAACCCTAATGGGCCACTTATCTTTGTACGTTCACTTGGTAATACATTCAGTATTGTGTGTTGTATTCCAAGCTTCTTCTTCCTTGTGTTGTTCACATGCTTTTGAAGACCTCAAATTCCAACAAGTGGTATTAGAGTAGGTCACCGCTTCATCTAGGGCATCTTCAACACCCCACCAGTCAGAGACTTAGAACATTAGGGGAAAAAATGAACCCTCCTTGGGCCTTTTAGCTCAAGGAGTGATTAGTGATCCACCAATAGGAAGAGGGTAGTGGCCACAATCTAGTCCCTTAATCTACTAGGCTAGGCATAGGCTTCCCTTGGTTGTCCTTGGTCAAAGGGACAAAAATTACCTTTGTTTGGTGGTTTCTTTGCCTTTAGTGGTTTGAGATCTCACGTGAATGAATTGCCACCCTTAGATGGACCCAAAGATCCAAGGGCTAAGCTTAAGGTGCAAAAGTCAAGGTGGCATTACTTTCTGGCCCTTGGATTCAATCTTAATCTAATGGATATCGTTGCACCTCATTTGAAAAGAGGCGCCCTCATCCCTAGCCCTTGGATGCACTTGGAAATCCATGGCCTTGATGGCCCTTCATAAAGAAAGGCGCCTTTGCATCTCCTCCCTTAGATTCGGTCCGAATCTGATGGTTGTAGGCTACTCCCTTAGCTAGATTGTTGCCTTTTCATCTCCTCCACTGGATCCCCCACTTCATCCAACGGCCCTAAGCCTTCCCCATGGTGGAAATGCGCCTTTCAATGCCTAGCATTCGATCTTGAAGAGATCCAAGGGCTCTAAAGCATCCGGACGTTGAGGATCAGCCCCATTTGCGCTTGGCCATTGGATTTGGCATGATCCAAGGGATGGAATTTGTGCAGAGACTGTCCAACCTCCCACAAAATTTACTGCCTTCTCTCTCTAGCCTCTCATGCATTCAAACATGAACCATTGATCTAGAAAATCCAAGGGCCACAAATGCTCAAGATTTACATGTATTATTTTATTCCACAATACCACTAGTGGTTTCAACGTGGATCTCTAATCTCTTGGATTAAGCATTTTAATCCCATTCCTTACAAGGCCCAAAGAGGGCTCACTTTTTCCCCTAGTGATCACATGAAAATGGGGGAACATACTCAGAGAGATTAACAGTTCAAAACCGACCGATTTGCTTTGTCATGTCAAAATCACAATCTGAGCTTGTTTTCGCCTCCAAATGCAGTATCGTAATGCATGTGTAGGCAATTTCATCGTTTTCTACCAAGCATATATACAATTTTTGGTTTGCTAGTACAAGCATCTTGAAGTTTGCTACAGATCTAGTAGAGCTCGACATGGTAGTTCTATTCAAATTTTTGTGATACAATCATTGTTCTACATTAGGGTATTTTAGTTAGTGGCCATGGTTGAAAGCAATGATGTATTTCATATGTTGGCTATTGAGGATAGATTGGATGGTACTAATTACCCATTATGTCCATATATGATGTGTAATGTATTGGTTGCAAAAGGATTGTGTAATATTGTGCAAGGTGTTGAAAAACGTTCTACTACACCTACAAATATAGTTACTGAAGTTGATACAAATAGTGTTGAAGATAACAATCTCAGATTCATACCAAATTTTTGCTTCTACTCTTTGATTGATGATGAAAGGCAATCCAAATGCCTTAACATTTGAGGGATTAGCTCTGTTCTATTGCAAGAAGATCAGTCTAGGAAGAACATGTCCATTATGTGTGTTGCAAATCAAGATTTCTTAGCTAGTGAGAAGGGAAAGGCAAAATGGAGCTCCTCTACTAGCAAATAGAAATATGCTAATGTTGCATAGTCAACAAAGGAAGACAATGATGAGAAGAAACCCAAAAATAAAAAATTGTTTTGCAAGTACTGTAAGGGAAATAGTTATGTCATAAAGAGCTGTCCAAAGTGGCTGCAAAAGAGGAAAAGAAGAAAGAGGCTAGAATGGTGGTTGCAAAGGCCTCTATACCGAAAAGAGAGTTTGCTTATCTTGTGTAGAATGAAGAATGGGCATTTAATATTGTTTGCAATTTTGACCCATCTTCCATAAGTAGTGTATGTCTATAGTAGACTCAAATGTTTGGTACTCTGATAGTGGGGCAACCAAACATATTACCTTGTAGCACAACTTCTTAAGTTCACTTGAGCCTACCCCTACAAGGAATACTGTCACATGTACCAAAAACTCCTCTTATCCTGTAATCGGAGTTGGCAAGATCATTTTGACTATTGATGATGGTAGTTCTTTTACATTGTTGTATGCTTTATTTGTGCGACGGATCAAGAAAAATCTATTATCACTTTTAGCATTAGCTAGGATCAGCATGTGAAATTTGTTCATGATGTTAAAAAGGACTTCAGTCAAGTCACTTTTAAATCGCTTTTCGGGTTCTTGGGAATGGTAGGGGTCTGACATTGCAGAGGCCCTTTATGTAATTTTCCCAAATTAACCTTCCACTAAACAGTACTATACTTCCAAGTAATAATGCTCACTACACAGTATTACTGTTCATATTACGGTTATTCCTTACACAGTACTTAACGCGCAATTTAACAATCACAGTCGCACAGACTTATTAATATGAATAACATTACTGTGTGAATGTTTAATACTGCAATTCAACAACCAACATACAGTACTCAGTAATTCAGCAATATCGGCCCACGATCTTCTCTGCACGGTCGCCCAGACAGACAGTCTGGCAAACCCGTCTCTTCTACTGCCAGAGAACACCGTAATGCCCTTTCATTAATGGGTAAGAGTTACATCGTATCGCTATGCCCTTTTGGTCGTGCAATATATGAAAATAAAATTACATTGTGCCAATCCGGTGGCCTAAAACTGGCACGCACGGTGGACTCGAACCCGCAAAGAAAAATAAATTTAAGGCTCATCAACTATGCCTTGTATATACATGGTTCGGGCTAATTTGAAAGTCCTAGTGATCTTCTACTTTAAGGAATCCAGCATAATTTTTAAAGTCTCTGGCTCCACCAATTGTGCGTCAGTTCATACTGAACTAGCCGCAATGACTTGACTCATCAGTAACTTTGTTTGTGTCTGCAGAAATGCTTCTTGTAAATAGAATTCGTTAGCGAATGCCACATCTCACAGCTGCATCATATCCTCAATTTGTGCATCAATCCGCAAAAGTCTCTCTGCTTGAATACCTAACTGCTTTTTGCGGCATTCCAGTTCTTCAATTTGAAACTACATTGTTTTATAATAAGCTTCTCTCTCTTTCTGCACACCTTCAAGTTCTTTCTTCAATCGAAGATACTTAGCAAGCTCCTCTGTTAACTCTTGATCTTGCTGAAACGATTTTTTCAGTGGTATTATGTAACTCTGCTTCTACTTTAAGCACATTAGTCGCAAGAGATTGAGAAGCTTCTTCTAAGACACTGAGAGCATCTTGTGTACGATGAAGTTCTTGTCCTAACGCAGTCATAGCATCTGTCGTGTCAGTGAGATGCTGCTTCATAGTAGCAATTTCTGTATCCCTTTGAGCAATCAAGCGTGCCTCTCTGCTAATTGGTCTTGAAGCTGTTGAACCTGAAGCTGCAGGGCATGATTCTCTGCTTTAACCGCATTAGCTTCTTCCTGTAATGGAGCAATATCTGCATCTAACACATCAACTTTGCCTTGCAGATCCTGTCTGATATTGTCGGTGGCCAGCTTCATTTGAAGAGGTAACTACTGAGAGAATTGAATCAGGAGACGACCCATAGACTCCAATTCATGGAACATCATAGTCAAAGGAGGAAGAACAGGAATTGGTTGGGATGAAGAGGCTGTGAACAGATGAGGGGAGGGTGGTGGAGAGTAGTCGGGGGAGGAGAATGGAGGAGTGGGTGCGTTGGAAGGTACATTGTCAATGGCACTAGTAGGGACTACCACGGGCTCAATCGGGTTAGTTGGGGGAGGACAGGGAAGAAGAGGATTCGGCATCAAGATGATGTCGGTTGGATTCTGAGTTGTGGCTCAGCTTGTGCGATCATTACCTCGACGTTGGTAATTACTTCAGTGAGGAGTTCAACGACGATCTCCTTCACATTGTATGCACTCTGTTGACGAGAGTCTGCCCGAGAAGAGACCTCTTCGGATTCTTCCCTGCATGCCTCTTGTTCCTATTGGTTGATTGGAGAAGGGGGAACTCATGATTCGACATGCAGAGATGTGGCAGTGTCATGAAAAGTTTCAGTTTCATGTCTGGCTGTGGATCCCTGCAGCTGACTCTTAGAGGGACTCACGCATCTACGTTTTTGGGGAAATAGCTACAATAGTTCTTGATCGTCATCATCCTCGTCCTCAAACATTCATGTACATTCTTCATGTAACAAGAAGGGGGCGGTTGGAGGTGGTTGCACAACTTGTACCACCAGAAAGAGGAAAGTAAGGATGTGGGGTAAACGGGAACGAGGAAGGTCACCCTTAGTGACTTGTTTGATAACCGCTACACATTCACGGTGAATGCACCGGAAATAGAAGGATGTGAAATTCACAGGCTCTCGAGACGTAGTATCGATCATCGAATAAAATGGGCGTGATATGCCATATGTGCATTTCTGGAGATTCAGGGTAGCGACCAAAAATTGCAGAGTTGTACACTCTAGTTCAGGTCTACACAGAATGGCATACTCATTAGATGAGTGTTGAGGAAACAAGTCCTTCATGGTGGCCACGGGAAGAAGTGCACCATTTTCCAATCCTTCCTGAGGGAGTCGAAAACTGTCAGCGAACGCACTTAAAGTAATGGCGACACGAGATGGTAAACAATCAATGGCCCAACACTGCTCGATAGCAGGTGTGGTGGCGATGGCTGAAATGAGCTGAGCATGAAATGGGTGACACTCCACTCAATGCCAGGGCAATTGAGCGAAGCTCAACAGAACACGAGTGTGCAAATACCCACTCACTTCTGGAGTGAGGCTTGCATGAAAGGTAGCGACATTCGCGAGAGCTTCCATGGCGCGCACAAGTAAACACGAGAACACAAAAAACAGATTGCACAAACACTCAAACACAATAGCGATTATCAGTAAAAGAAACAAGATTAAGTAAAAAACATAGGCAACATTAGGCAGCGCAAACCCTAATCATCGCTCAGTATTAGAAAGATAGCCGTCATGATTACGGCATAGATGCAGGATCAGAAACAATAACACAGGGCGACGATTAATATTATTTAGATATAAAAACGATGAGATTACGGTCAGTGGTCAACCTAAATACGCGGATAAAGAGAAAAACAAGTGACATGCAAAAAAGACTAAGTCCACGTCAGCGGTGATCAGACTGCTGGTGATATGGGCAAAGCTTAGAACCATTAATCACTTTTGGCAAGAGAACACCTGTTAAGGTTGCCACTCGAAAAGTTGTTGGTCCAATTTGTTCAGCAATCCGGTATGGCCCGAACAACCGTAATTTGAATTTCCCAGCATATCTGTTTGCTTTAGCATTGTAGAATAACACAAGTTGATCAACCGTAAAGACAAGGGTCTTTAGGAAGCGGTCATGAGTACGGGTTTGATGAAGCTGAACTTCTTGGAGAGTCATAAAGCTTTCCCAGTGGTGTTCATCCAATGATCTGAGCATATCCAACCGAAATGGCAAAGATTCTTCCGCCAACAATTTTAGAGCTAATGCAACACGCAGGCTCAGTATCACTACTTCCATGGGCGCAACAGCTTCTATACCATAAGCAAGTTTAAATTTAGTTGTTCTGGTAGCCACTTTGTACGTGGTCCGGTAAGCCCAAAAACTACAGGTAAGAGTTGGTCCCAACGTTCCGGACACTCCAAGATCAATTTACAAAGCATATGCAACAGAGTCTTATTGGTACTCTCAGCCAGACCATTAGCACATGGATAGTACAGTGAGCTGAATTTATGCATAATCTAAAAAGTTTGAGTCAACACTTGCATTACGTTGTTGGCAAAATGTGTTCCTTGGTCCATCACTAGTTCCAAAGGTAATCCATAACGTGGGAAGACATCCTTCATCAAACATTTTGCCACCGAAACAGCTGTGCCAGACCGTAAAGCCCAAGCTTCCGCCCACCTAGTGGCATAATCTGTACAAGTCAATATGTAGCGATTGTTGGTGAAGGTTGTTGGTGGTGTTATCAGGCCAATAAAACCTACACCCCACTTCTAAAAGGGTTCCAAAGGGAGAACTGGTTGAAGGGGAAAGAAGTGTCGCTACAAGGGCTATCCAGTCTGTTGACAGACAATACAGTGCTGCACAAATCTAACCATATCTCTGTACATTGTAGGCCACCATAGTCCACTTTGCAAAATTTTTTGGTGTGTAAGATCCGCTGCGAAGTGTCCTCCTGAGGGTAGTGAATGAGCCATAACAATAACCGATTCCGCTTCATGTGGAGGGATACATCTAAGTAAAAGACCAGTATGATCTATGTAATACAGTTGACCCACGATCAACCGGAATTGTCGACTATAGACTGCAAGTTTTCGGCGCAGAGCAGGGGGAGTCTTAGAAGGAAGACAGCCGTCAATGAGGAAAGTTAGTAACGTATCATAGTAGGTAGTCGCAACAGAAGGATCTGCAGAGTCTTCAGAAGTTGTCTCCGCAACGTAAATGGTCGGTGTAGTGTCATCAACCCCTACCCGAGACTCACCGGAATCCAATCGAGATAAAAAAATCTGCCAAGGCATGTGCTGTGCCGGGTCGATGAATAACTTCATAATCGAACTCCTCTATAAGAGTAAAACCCATCTAGCCAATCGACCACCTAAATGTTGTTGCCGAACCAAGTACACCACTGCAACATGATCCACATACAAAGTAAATTTACGGCCCAACAAGTAATGCCGAAATTTCTTAACAGAGTACACCAATCCAAGACATTCGCGTTTGGTCACAGATCTCCACAGGAGCTAAGCGGTGACTCGCATAATACACAGGCCGAAACCATTTCTCAATTCATTGCATTAGTACGCTACCAATGGCGATGTCCGATGCATCCACAAAGACATGGAACAAACGTTCCCAATCGGGTGGTTGCAGGATAGGGGCCTGCGTCAATAAGATCTTCAACCGATCAAATGCACTTTGGCACTCTAGAGTCCATTCATACTTTCTCGGAGCGCTGGTCATAAGACAATTAAGCGGTGTCGCTAAATGAGCTAACCACCGTAAGTGTCTGCAATGCCACCGGATTTGGCCAAGAAAGCGCATAACTTCTTTCGGTGTCATTGGGACTGGTGCCTCCAACACGGCTGCTACTTTATCCGGATCGACCTGTATTCCTTGCTGAGAGATAATATGACGGAGTAGTTTGCCATAGGAGACCGCAAAAATAGATTTGGTCGGATTCAAGCATAAGCGGTACTCTCAGCATTTTTCAAAGCAGCACCGTAAATGATACAGGTGCACCGAAGTCTTGCCAAATAAGGAAAAATCATCCAAATATACTTGCATAAACGTGGTCAAGTAGGGTGAAAAGACTTTCTACATACATCTTTGGAATGTACTCGAAGCATTCCGTAAACCGAACCACATTACAGTGCAAGCATAGACACCCTAGTTCGTGATAAAGTTGTCTTTGGTATATCTTGTTCCGCCATCCTCACTTGATTATAGCCACTGTAGCCATCCAAAAAAGAATACATTTCATGCCCTGCTACCTTGTCGAGCATTGTGTCCAGAAAGGGGAGAGGGAACGGATCTGGTACAGTGGCGACATTGAGTTTCCGGTAGTCGACACAGATACGCAATTGTTTATTTTTTTTCTGGACGATCACTATTAGAGAGATCCACTCAGCATGCTCAATTGGTACAATAAATCCCACCTTCAATAAACGATCAAGCTGAGCCTTCACCTGTGCAGCATAATTAGGGTTCATTCTGTAACTAGATTGTTTGATTGGCCTCGCATCTGGTTTGAGCACTACCCGATGTTGATAAATCCATGGGTCAAGGCCTTTCATGTCTCTATAATCCCAAGCAAAAACATCTGAGAATTCACGCAGGAGTTGTACCAAATCATCTTGGAATGTCTCTGCTAAACCTGCCTTAATCTTAACTGGTCGCGGGTTGGTCGTGTCTCCCAGATTATACGTTACTAATTGATCTTCCGGTACATAAGATTGATGAGGTTTTACCAAATCATCAGCTGGCTGCAATAGTTGATGTAAAATTGCTTCATCCATAGCTACGCTGTCATGTACTTCTACATCTCCGGTCACTGGTACGACCATACAAGCTGCCGGACTCCAATTGTCTGCTACCGACTGTAAATCTACAATACCTAATGAGATCAGATCCTTATTGATCTTGAGGAAAGCCTCTTCCTCATCATCAGATAACCCCTCCAACATATGGACTAGCTCTGCTACATATGGTCGTGCATGAAGATCACACGGTTGCATAGCATCTAATTTAACTACATATTTCCGGTGATTATCTTTGAAAGTTAACTCTTGCACTGACCAATCCTGTACGACTTTGGCTTGCTTTAGCCATGGTCGACCGAATAGTAAGTTATAGTCGAGGCTAGATTCTAGTAATTCTAGGACTACAAAAGTCATTTTAAATGTGGTGCCCTGCACGATAATAGGGATATTACATACGAGTCCCATCGGATGGACTCGGGATTGGTCTACCACTCACACAAAAAATTGGACGGGTTCAATTTGGGTCCAACCCAATTTCTTGTAGAGTGTGGCTGTTGCTATATTTACACCAGACCTGCCATCAATTAAAACTTGGGTAATCTTCTGGTTTTTATACCAGACAGTGATTAATGGGACTGAATGATCCACCGTAGAATCAATTTCCGGTTATATGGTTGCAGTCGCCGGAGTACATGCAGGTCCGGGACTAACCTGCTGTTGGAATTGTTGTCGTACTCCTGGCACTAAGGCGAGCAACTGACCCAAAGGAAGTGTGATTGAAGGCTTAGATAGGATGTCCCATACGTGATCTGTTTGGATTGTAGTTATCACCAATTTTGGTGATGATTCTAATGTTGTTGGGGCATAATTCTGTTCACTCGATCTTGCCTGTGGCGGATGGACTTGTGTTACCGGAATTGGATCAGGAAGCACAGTTGGCTCCTTGGCTGCCCATTGACTAGCCCTTGCAAACATTCGTTGCTACTCATGAATACCAGGCTCGAACACTTCAATGCTTGGTTGCAACTGTTTACACGATCTTGTGTGAACTATAGCTGCTTGTGACTCCACTCGTGAAATATAAACCATGTTGGTCATTGGATTTTGTCGTTCCTTCGTTCTTTTGTCGTACTCTGCTACTTCCTTGCAAAATCTACGGATATGGCCAACCTCGCCGCAAAAATGGCACCGAGGGGGTGGAAGAGAGGTACCTTCCGCTGATGTACCTGCCTGCCATCGATTTGAGTTGAAATTGGTGTTCCGTTGACCCCGAAAATTCCTATATCCTTGCGGCTAATTGGTTCGCAACTATAGCGGCACATAATGGGTTGCTGGCTGGCCTGGTTCCTGTATTATGGTGTTTACAACTGCTCTACCCTGCACCTTTGCATTATATGCACAGGTTTCCGTTGAGTGTCCTATTGTGTTACAGATGGCACAATACATCTGGTTGAGGGCACATGTAGAACTGGTGTGACCTGGATTTTTGCACTTGGTATAATACACCTGTTTGGACGGATCATCAGCTATGTTCTTACTTGCTTTCAGCTAGTCCAAGTCCTCTGTAAAACCTCCAACTTTATGCTCCAACTGCAAGGCCATCGCAATTACTGCGTCCAATGTCACGTCCAATGTCACGTCCAATGTCATTCTGCCCACACAGTGAATGATCATTATTTGTTTTAACTGTGGATTCAGGCCGTTAATGAACCATTGTGTGATAACATCATCTGGCAGGTTAGCATGTGTAGGAGGCAGCTGCCGCAAATGGGTTCTGAATAGTGTCGCATACTCCTGGACACTCTGGTGTGGTTTCTGTCAATTGTTCTGCAAATAGTCAAAGATTTCGACAGGATTCTTCTTCAAACGGAACCTCTATAAAAATGCATCTCTCACATCATCATAGTTAGCGAAATAATTAATATCATATTCAGTCAACCACCTTGCTGCTTCATTAACCAATGTGGCCTAAATACAATGGCCTTGTATGCCGGATCAAGTGGATGATTCAACACTGCATAACTGATCTTGAATGTGCAGACATGTGCGTCGGGATCATTCTCCCTGGAAATCCACCGAATTTGGTATATGTCACCCCAGTCGGAACCGGTCGAAGTGGAATAATTGGCTGTGGTTGATGCTGTTGCTGCTGCTAAAACTACGGTTGCGGTTGTGGGGGTATCTGCTGCTGTGACTGTGAACCACTCATGGTGCTATTGTGAGTAGTGTTGTTGTTACCTGTATGTTGAGGAGGTGTCCCTTGTTCTTCAGAATCTGTATTATCAGCCTGTTCACCTTTCGGTTCAAAAATGGCGTTGAATCTCTTACTTATGGGTGTTGGTCAATCATCTGCCACCACCATATTCACTAATAACTAGAGTGCATTGGCAACTACAAGGAACCTTGTGTTCCATGCTCACACTAAGGTGCACTATCATTATTTGATGGAGAGGTTCTCTACTCAAGAGATCACTTTGGCATATGTTCCCACATAGGAATATGTTGTAGACCTTTTCATAAAGGATCTACCTAGGGAGAATTTTAAAGCTTTCTAGAAAGGTTGGGGCTTACTTCCTTTTGTGGATTGATTCCACATAGCTTGGCACTTCCTTGTACATGAGTGTTAGCCCCTTGTTCACCGCATCACTCTCAGGGGAGATTTATTTATATATTTTGGTAGTGATGTGTGTGAACATACTAGGACCATCGGGGCAGTTTACTACCTCTTTAAGAGGTTTTCTCCTCTAGCTTGTATATATGCCTATAAACCTAATAGGTCACTTATCTTTGTACATCCACTTGTTAATACATTCAGTATTGTGTGTTGTGCTCCAAGCTTCTTCTTCTTCCTTGTGTTGTTCACCTCATTCTACAGATCTCAAACTCCAACAGTTCCCTTAGAATACTTAAGTATTCTAATAGCTACTTCCATGTTTGGATTCCTAATAGTTGAGTTATTTGCAACAGATTTTCTATGTAGTTACTTTCTTCACAGTTTGTTCAAGAGTTTTGTAATTAAGCATTGATCCTCCAAATTGGTAAAGGTTTTGAGTTATTCTTGACATACACGTGTTCTAATTTCAAGAATAGCTTGTTCTTTTAGAGATTAACACTCTCCATCAGTGGTATCATAGCAGGAATCATCAAAATTGAAGAAACGAGGACCCCGACTGCTGTAGTCATAAAGAAATTAACATTTGAAGATTCAAAAGGTGAAAGCTTGAGAGCAAAGATTGAGAAGGGGGCCAGAAGATATCAAGAAGACCAAAAGGAACTTCATTTGAAGTAAAGGTGCACTTATTCCTTATAAAGGTTGAAGAATTTAATACACAGGTGAAGAAAAGATGGAAGATTCTCTTCAAATAGAGAAATTGGATAGAGAAAATTATCTAGCATGGTCAATGAGGATGGAAGCTCATCTTATGAGCAAAGATCTGATAGGCTATATCATAGGTGAAGAAGAAAAGCCACAATTCAGAGATCCTAGTGTTCCAACTAGGGATGAACATCAGATTTGAAGACTTGGATGAAGAGAGACGCTCAAGCAAGGAGTATTATCTACATGGGAGTCAATGACTACTTTCTACCTCACATTAGAGGTCTTGAAAGTGCAAGTGATATATGGAATGCTTTGGAGGAGCATTTCCAAAACACTACAAAGTCAAGGAAAGCATCTTTATGGGTAGAGTTTACCACATTCAAGAAGAAGGCCTCTCAATCCATCTCTGATTATGTGACAAGGATGAAGGACATTGCAGATGCATCAGGAGCAGTTGATGAAGATATTGAGGAGGATAAATTGGTAAGGCGAATCCTCACAGGTCTGAGAGGTGATGACAAATGGAAGCCATTCATTTTGTCTACTGAATTGTCACTAGATCATTTTACTCCTGATTTAAATCAGTTGCTAGGACACATGCTAACCTTTGAGCAGGATTTCAAAGGTGAAAGTGATAAGAGTGCAGGTCAAGCAATGTATTCAAAGGAGAAAAAGAAGAATAGCAAAGGGAAGCAACAAGCAAATGAAGATGAAGGTACAACTAGCCAAGCTAACTTCCTAAGAGGAAGAGGACGTGGCAAAGGTAGAGGAAGAGATAGAAGTACTAAAGATGGAGTCAAAGGTTGCTGGATTTGTGGTAAGATAAATCACTTAGATCATGATTGTTGGCATAATAATCAGAATAATGGTGGATATAATCAGAAATTTAATTCAAGAGCAAGAGGTGGTAGAAATTTCAGAGGTAATTTCAGAGGTAGAGGTAGTAGAGGTTACTTTGGAAGAAATGCAGGTAGAGGATTCCAAAGTCAATCCTATAGAAATACCTACTACAATTATGCTTCAGATCAGAAGGAGGATTCAACATTGATAATGAATGCAACTTGCGAAAGACAAAGTGAAGACCAAAGAGTCTTCTACATTGACTCAGGGTGTAGCAATCACCTGAGTGGCAGCATAGCCTTGATGACTTATTTGGAGAATAAGGTAACTAATCATGTAGTTCAAACAAGTGACAATAGAAATCACAATGTGAAGCCAATAGGATCAGTGAAGGCCAAGGATGGAAGTATTCTCCTAAGCAAGGTTCTGTATGTTCCTACAATTCCAAAGAATCTAATAAGTGTAGGGCAAATTGTTGAAAAAGTTTATGAAGTAAGGTTCACTAATGATGGAGTTTTTATGGAAGACCCTAGCAATGGGTATAAACAATTTGTTTCAGGGAAGAAAGAAGGAAGACTCTTCACATTGAAGATTCAAGGTAATATTCTTCATGCCTTGTTCACTTAGGAGGATGTAAGATCTCTGAGTTAGATCTTTGGCACAAAAGGCTTCGACATTTCAATGAAAGAGGTATTAACGATATGGTTAACAATGGTTCAGTGCTTGGATTCAAACATTATCATGTGTATGCAGAAAGAATCAGAGGTCAAACGTTGAACAGACTAAGGTGAGATGGAGGGGGAAAGTATTTCTCCAATGAGTTCAGTGATTACTTAAGGAATGCAAGTATAAAAAGAGAGGTTACTTGCAGGTACTCTCCTCAACAAAATGGTGTAGCAGTAAGGAGGAATATAACTCTTCTTGAGTTTGCAAGATCCATGATGAAGGAGAAAAATTTTCCCAATTATTTGTGGGTTAAGGCTGAAAATACAGCTTCATATTTGGTTAATAGGTTATCATGTAAAGCTTTGCAGGGTATGACACCATATGAGGCATGGTGGGGTAAGAGACCTACTTTGGATCATTGCAAAGTATTTGGATGTTTGGCATATGCATATGTGCCATCTCAATTAAGGCACAAATTGGAATGTAAAGATGAAAAGTATGTGTTCATTGGATATGATGATAAGAAGATGGGATTTAGGTTGTGGAGTCCATCCACAAAACAATTCCTTCTATCAAAGGATGATACATTTGATGAGCAAGGTACTTAGTATGCAGGTACAATCAATATTCATGCAGGTGATGAAGAAGTTGTGATTAGAAGAAAGGTAAATCAAAGGTTCAAATATTTGATGAAGAAGAGAACAATGAAGCACATGTTGAAGTTGAAGAAGTGCCAAGGTTTGATCCAGAATGTGATGAACTAGAAACCTCAAGAAGTGGAGAAGTTAGAAGGTCATCAAGACACAAATGGCAGCCTACAAGGTATAGCTATGATACTTCTTTTTTGGATACTAAAGATTATTATTATATGGCCAAAGCAGATGAAGACCCTTCTACATATGAAGAGGCAAAAGGTAAGGAAAATTGGGAGAAATCTATGCAGGAAGAGTATGATGCATTGATGGAGAATGAGACATGGGATTTGGTTCCTAAACCAAATAGTCAGAAGATCATTGGATGCAAATGGGTTTACAAAACCAAGAGGTATGCATATGGAAGTGTGTCTAGGTATAAAGCTAGACTTGTTGTGAAAGGGTTTGCTCAGACATATGGTATAGCTTATGATGAGACCTATAGTCCTGTGGCAAAGATTACAACCATCAGGACACTCATAGCCATTGCTGCATGTAAAGGTTGGAAGTTATGTGAATTACATGTGAAGAATGCTTTTCTAAATGGGTATATTTCAGATGATGTTTTCATGGAGCAACCACAAGGTTTCAGAGATGAAAGCTATCTAGATCATGTATGTAAGCTCAAGAGAGCTTTGTATGGTTTGAAGTAGGCCCTAAGGGCATGGAATTATAGACTTGTGATGTACTTGAAGGAACTTGGTTTCCAAGTATCTAAAGCAAATAGTAGCTTGCTTGTCAAAGCTTGTGATGATGGGTTCATTTACATGTGCATATATGTTGATGATATAATTCTTACAGGTACAGATGAGAAGGGCATACAAAGCCTAAAAAAACAAATGGAGAAAGAGTTCAAGATTAGTGACTTGGGAGACTTGTCATATTTCTTGGGCATGGAGATCTCATACACTCAGCATGGAGTGTATGTAACTCAAGAAAGGTATTTGAAGAACTTGTTGATCAAGTTTAAAATGGATGATTGCAGGGTAGCACCTACTCCAATGGAGATGAATCACAAATTGAAGCTATATCAAAGTTTGGTTGGTAGTCTGATCTATGCTACATTAACTAGGCCTGACTTGTCATATGCAGTAGGAGTGTTGTCTCAATTTATGCATTGTCCTAGGAAAGAACATTGGGTTGCAGGATAAAGGGTGTTGAGGTACATTAAGGGTGCACTCAAAGAAGGTTTGTACTATGGTTTTACATCAGATACAAACATCAAGCACCTTCCTTAATTTTCATGTTCATTAGTAGAAGTGAATCCTCTTTAGCTTGACCATGTTTTTAATTGTTGTACTCTCTCCTTCCTTTGTATCCCCTTTGATAGTTGTTGTTGTAGGAATCTCCATTGTATTCATAAGAGTTGTTATACACACTTTTGGAGCTCCATTGCCTCCTCTATTTTTTTCCTCTTCCTCTCCAATTCCTTGGATTCTTAAAGAAATTTTTTGTGATGTGATTGGCTAGACTACATATGGCATAGGGTGATGAGCTTTGAGCTCTCCCCTTGCCTTGTCTACCTCCTTTCCCTCTTCCTCTTGAACACCTTTACCTACAAAATTAGCTTGAGAGGTGCTTCCTTCATCATCAAATTTATGAACTTTCCCTTTGTTGTCCTTGCCTTTGTTCTTATCTCTATAAGGAGCAAGGGCTAGTTAACTTTTTGGTTCTCACCATTCTTCATATGCTTGGCTTCATGTGTGAAGAGTTTCCCCATGAGTGTGTGGAAATCTGGGATCTACATATCCATGCAAAGATCCATGGCTATGGTGAAGGTTTCCCATTTATCATCAGCTTTTATCCCATTGATGACTTGCCTCACAATATGCCCTTCATCAATGATTTCTCCCATGCAACCTAGTTGATATGGAATCTCCTCATATTGGTGACAAAATGAGTCACAATTTTCTTGGGCATCTTCTTGAATGTTCTAAACTCCAGCCACAACTGATTCTTCCTAGGTTTGGTACTTCAGGAGAACAATGCTTCCAAAGCATGGAATGTCCCTTGAGAGGTTTTAGAGTTCTTAATATAAAGGAGTACGAATAAGAGACATATTTGGCAATATATGACCTTTCCAATGCATCCTTTCAAGCCTAGGAATATGTAGATAGTAATGTTTAACACCCCTCTTGAAAAGGAACTAGGCAAAATAAAACGTGATCTAAAAAATTGATGGATAATTTGACTAAGTATCTTAATGAAAAGATTAAGATTCATTTGCATTGAATCAGGGATTTGAGGGGGGCATGCTAGATTGCACTTATGCCATAAGGATGCAGACATAGATGATGAATGGAAAATCTTTAATCCCTCTACATTAAGTTGAACTTGGAGAAATTATACTTTATGTAAGTTGCACTTACCTTTATTTCATCAATAACTGTTGTTTTGACTCATAGTGAAGCTTCTACATCAAACTCTGTGTTGTTTAGACATGCTGAATAAAGTAGAGTTTTTAAAATGAATTTCAAGCTACCTTATACTCCAAGATATATATCTCATTTTCATCCCTTCTGGTACCTTCTGGTACCTTCTGGTACCTTCTGGTGCTTTCCGGATTTTTAATTTCTCTACATAATGAAGTTACCTAGTATTTGCATTGAACTATTACCTCTCCTCTTATATCCTTTTCAAGGTATACTAAATATTTCAACTTGTTCAGAAGATGAATCTTTCTTTGATGATAAACCTTTCTGTGATGATTTTATACTGAGTGTGAAAAAAGAGATGATATTCATACTTAGCTCTCCTATGGAAACGGATCACCAATCTAACATCTTTTGCATTTGTAATTTGTTATATTCCTTGATGTCTAGTTGCGAACATAAGCAAAATATTTTTAACTCACATAAGCAAAATATTTTTAACTCAGTTGAAGGATGTCATGAACATACAAGCTTTACTTTCTCCTCTATTATATTCAATGACACTACACCTAATAAGATATGTACGCATGGCTAGATTTCATACAAGATATTTGTTGTTTTGCAAAAAGCGAGAAACAAAAATTGTACTATCCCAAACTATTCTCTTCATTTGGCCTTAGGGCCATCCCTTCTGGTACCTTCTCTCGAATAGTGCTCATCGTCCCCTTGGAGATCTTGTTGGGAAGTTGTTATCATGTAGATATACTAAGCTGGAAATTTTGGAGAGATCAAATATTCGGTGCTATATGAAGAAGCAGAAACTCAATGATTTTTTAATAAAAAGCAAGGGAGTTTTATTTACTTAAGGCTGCCAAAAGAAGAGTAAGAATTCGATTTAGATATTAACTCTTCACTTGTCGACCAGCTAGAGATCCTGTTCATCAACCTCCGCTTCCTTCTCATCTGCCTCGGTCTAGAACGCTGCTTATGACTGTACTGATCGTCGAGACTCGATTTACTGTATTACGTTTTCGCTTTTGGCTGCATACACGTGACCCATTGTGTTTGTGTGTGTGTGTGTGAGCGCGCCCGTGTGCGTGTGTGTGTGCTCCGTCTCAGATTCGTGTTATCCCACGTTACATTTTGTGGTTTTGAAGCCGCGTTCATGGAAGCCGGCTCAGCAACAGAAAGATGTCGTTTTCTCTTTTGGCGAAGCATCTGCCACCCCAATTTACATCAGAGCTTGCGTAGAGTGGGCCGGAAATTCAGTTTTTGGCTTGTGCAGCAAATCTATCTCCTCCTCGTGCGCATTCATCTGCGCCTCCAACTTTCCATGCTTCTGGCCAAAAAACAGATATAAAGATTTATTATGGACACTCCCTGCCTGCCACACAGACAGCCGCACTCGCGTCATGGATCATGGATGATACTGAGATGTGCATCTCTCTCTCTCTGGGTGTGTGTGTGTGCACACGGTGGCAGTCTCCATTGTTCTGTTAGTGGAGCACACATTTTTCCTCCGCGCAGTCCATTCAAGGGCAGCAAAGAAGCACCACGGATAACGTTAATTACGTCAACGATGACCGAAACCTTGTCAAATTTGATGAATTGGAATCTCATGTGCCTTCACGGTTCCTTCTTTATGACATGAAAGAGTTTCAATGAGAGGTCTCATTTCATTCAGATTGCGTAATCTGACTCTTTTTAACATTTAAGAATTAAGACGAAATAATTTAACGGGTGCTGCTTGTTTTGACTATTCGACCTATTTCCTACTGTTCATTTATTCTTGAAGCTATACATATATACAGAGAATATCGTATGCACTGGACTGAGATGAATCCCAAGAAAAAAGAAACCCAAATTGTCTAGGAATACAATAACAATACTTTAAACCATCTACATTTTTTTGACCAGGAGAGTCTCAATATCCACCTCATGGCACAGCACACATGGCAACACTCTTTGGAGTGTCGTTTTCTTCGAGCACATGTAGCATACAATATCTATTAGGATATGACCAATGTACTTTCAGTTATCCTTGTTACTAGCCCAATAAACATGTGAGAATACTCTTAAGCTCAAATGAGAGGAATAAGAATAATAAAGTCTTTAATTTGTTGTTTCTTTCAAATATGTGAATACTCTTTTGGCTGCATGCAAATATGGTACACTAGGTGCGTACATATACTATGAGAGAACTCCAACCGAGTCACTCAAGTCCCCTGTCATTAAAGTAGCATGAATTAGACTTTGAGTAAGACTTTAATATGTCTTCACATCATCAAATAATTCATCTTGATAAGGATAAAGTTTGTGATTCAAGTTCATAGGAGTCTTTACACCTTTGCAATTGGTCGTCTGAACTTCTTGAAGAGATCCTTTATGTATTTCCTTTGAGTAATATACAAACAATGTTCAGTAATAAAGGATTTTCATGCCAAGAAAATAAGTTAATATGCCAAGATCTAAAATTTTGAATGCTTGCTCTAACGATTCTTTGAATCTCTTTATGCCTTGAAAGTAATAACATGTAACAATGATATCGTCTACAATTATCTTTACCTTTACTTAGTTCAAAGCTTTTATCTTTATTCTTGATTTGAAAAGAAGGATTATCTTTACTTAGTTCAAAGCCTTTATGAATAAGAAACTGAACCAAACTATAATTCCAAGCTCTTGGTGTCTGGTATTTAAGACTATATAAAGCTCTTCTCAGCTTACACACTTAATCTGGATATTTTGGATGCTTGAAACCTATAGCCTACTCCATATATACCTCATCACTAATATCACCATTCAAGAAAGCATTCTTGATGTCTAATTGATACAAAGGCCACTTCTTTGAACCAGCAACAACAAGTAGAGTTATTATGGCTCCCATCTTTAGCATAGGAATAGATGTTTCATCAGAATCAATTCCATACATTTGAGCATACCCTTTTACAACCAACCTCACTTCATATTTCGAAATTGATCCATCTGCAAGTATTTTGATCATATATACCCACTTGTTTCCTCTAATCTTCTATGTCGTAGTCCTTGTACAAGCTTCCATGTATGATTGTCCTCCAAGTCCTTAAACTCTTCATGCATGGTGTGTTATCATTGTAGATTTCCTTTCGCTTCATGAAAAGATTGCAGTTGTACCTATTCATCTTCTTCCTTTGCTAATTATACATAATGCTTAGTTGTAGTAGTAGAAAGTGATGAATTGTATCCATATCTCTCTAGTTTATTTCCTTCTCTTTGAGATCTCCTTAATACCTGAGGTGAAGACTTAATTATACACTGATATTGTTAAATGTTTTGTTTACCTTTTGATTATGGACCAACGTGCATGCTTATTGCTGAACCATGCTCGTCTTCAATACCACTCTCTTGTTCTTGAATATGCGCATTGCTTTTAGGCAAAAGAAAAAAAACAGATTCATAATCATATGAGAGAGGAACTTTACCTTTATCTTGGTACCATGAGTGTTGTTCATCAACTATAACATCTCTTGGCATTGTGAATATTTTGGTTGAAGGATTGTAAAATCTATAACCTTTTTTATTTGGATCATATCCAATAAATACACACTTCATTGATTTTGGTTCTTAAGTACATGCTTCTCTACTTTTGGTTCTAATTTACCTTTCAACTCTGATGGTACATAAACATAAGCAAGAGAGTCAAATATTTTGCAATGACCTAAATTGGGTCTCCTACCATGCCAAACTTCATAAGGTGTTGCACCATGTAGCACTTTTGATGGTATCCTGATTGATAAGTATGCAGATGTACTAATTACTTCTACCAAAAGATAAAGTGGAAGACCTTTCTCATTGAGCATATTCCTATGACACTCAACAAGAGTCCTATTCCTCCTTTTAGTTAATTCATTCTGATTTGGTGTATAGCTACAAGTAATCTCTCTTTTGATATTGTCCTTGTAGATATTCTTCAAACTCTTGAGAGAAATACTCTCCCCCTCCATTTCATCTTAGTTACATTAACACTTTACTTGTTTGCTTCTCAACAAAAGCATGATACCTCTTGAACACTTAAAAAAATTCACTTTTATGTCTAAGAAAGTATAGAATAGTCTATCATGAGCAATTGTCAATACAAGATATGAAATACCTTTAACTTGAAAGTGATGGCTCCTTGGAAGGTCCCCAAACATCAATATGTACAAGCTTCAAAGATCTTCATGCATGTATCCTTGTTTCACAAAAAAGTGTATTATGTGACTTTCCTAACTAACAAGCTTCACATCTGAAAATGATATGATGTTTTGAAATATCTAGAACTTCCAACATAGATTGATGCCTTGACATATCTTTCAAGATCCTTTTATTAATGTATCCTAATCTCTTATGCCATAGATCAAGTTCTTAAGGAATTTTTGAACCATAAGCAAAAAGAGCTACCTCGTTGAGATCTAGAAATTCAAAAGTAAATAGTCTTCCTCTCAATTCTCCTTTAGCAAGTCTTCTAAAACCTTGAGTAGGATCCTCAACATAAGCTCCATACTTGTTGAATCTAATGGGAGGGCCTCTCCCAACATTTTTTCCAACACTTGTGAGGTTTATGGTCATAGATGGTACATTAAATACCTTGGAGAGAAGATTCTTACCATCATGAGGTCATCTCACATTTCCAAGTTGCTCAACAACATGCTTCATATCATATCCTATCTGAACAATATGTTTTTCTTTCATTAAATCCAAATGTGAAAGTAAAGATATATTATGTAAGATATGATTAGAGCATCTGGAGTCAATATACAACACATTGCTATTAGTGCTAGTAGCACTTGTACTCATGTCCACTCCATGATTTTGGGCAAATCCTTTTTCCACTAACCTTGCCTTCTACCTGTTTATAGAGCCATCTGAGTTATTTTTTATTTTGTATATCCACTTGGATCCAATTACCTTCATGCTTCGCTTCTTGGGGACTAGATCCCAAGTCTGATTTTCTTAGACTGCTTCCACTTCTTCCTACAGAGCTTCTCTCCATTCTTTCTTCTTCATAGCCTCTTCAAATGAAGAAGGATCTTCTATCATAGATTCTTTGGTGATATACACAGAGTGCTTGGTGACCAAAGATGTATCATATCCATACGTTATGGGCTTCTTGCTTTCTCTTTGTGATCTCCTTAGTGCTTGATTTGAAGACTCTAGTATATCTTCTAATTGCTTGAGTTTGATCTTGCCTCTTGACTTCGAAACCTTGAAGTCATTCTGTTCTTCATCCTCTGAGTTGATATCCTCTGCTAAGTGTTGATCTTCTTGAGTGAGGAATGGAACATCATTTTCCAAATCATATGGTAACTTGACTTTCCTGCAATCATCTTCAAACCATGAATTATTTTCATCAAACACTACATCCCTTCTAACTATAAATGCTTTGTTAGTGGGATTATACAGCCTATACCCCTTTTGGTTCTGATCATATCCAATAAATATACATTTCTCAAGTTTAGGATCAAGCTTCCCTCTAATTTGTGAAGGAATGTGTGCATAAGCAATGCACCCAAATATTTTGCAATGGTCCAATGATGGTCTCCTACCATTCCATGCTTCATAGGGTGTCATACCATCCAAGGATTTGGATGGGAGCCTATTGATCAAGTAGGTGGTTCTAGAGACAGCCTTTGCCCATATGTAATTATGTAACTTCTTATTATTTAACATAGACCTAGCAACTTCAACAATTAACCTGTTCCTTCTCTTTGTCAATCCATTCAATTCAAGAGTGTATCTTGTTGTTACTTCGCTCTTTATGCCTCTATACTATAGAAATGAATCAAAATCATGCGGAAAATACTCACCACCTCCATCAAATCTGATCCTATTCAAGCTTCTTCCTATTTGGTTTTCAACTAGTGCCAAGTACTTTTTGAAACATGTAAATACCTCATCCTTATGCTTCATGAAATAAAGGATTTTCCATCTACTGTAATCATCAATAAATGAAACATAGTACCTTGAACCTAAGATTGATGGATCTTTGCTAGGACCCCACAAATCAATGTGTACAAGCTCCAAATAATCTTCATGAATGTATCCCTTCCTGTTGAATGGTTGCCTATGAGCTTTGCCAAATTGGTATGCTCCACATTTGTATATCATATGTTGCTTGGTCACATTGGGAAGGCCAAGAACACTTTGATCCCTACATATTTGATTTAGAGTTCTTTCTCCTATATGTCCTAGACTTTTTGTGCCATATTTCTAACTCAGATAAGGTTTGATCTCTATAATTGAGTAGTGCTATGTTCCTTGTGTCTTCAATCTCAAATGTGAATAATCTACGAGACTTCTCACATTTGGAAATCCTCTTGAAGCCTTGTTGGGGGTCTTCCACATATGCTTCATGCTTAGTGAATCTAACCTATAAACCTTTCTTAGCAATTTGCCCAACACTAATTAGGTTTTTGGTTATAGTTGGCACATATAGAACTTTACTCAAAAGGTTCCTGCTACCATCAGATGTTTTGACATTTCCAATTTGCTTGATTGAGTGTTTAGTATCATCACATGTTTGTACTTCATGCTTCCTTTGGATTCTTCAAGATTAGATAATAGAGCTACATTTCCAACCACATGATTGGAACAACTTGAATCAATATAAAAAAGATGTTCATCATCTTTATCTTGCTTGGATGTCATGTTCATGATGAGTAATGAGTCTTCTTGGTCTTTAGTATAGTTGTTGTAGTCCCTTCTTCTTCTAAAGCCTCCTTGATAATTGTTTTTCTTGTAGCCTTGATTGTGGTTATGGTTGTAGTTGCCTCCATCATTGTTGTATCTTCCTCTTGATTGCCCATAGCTACCTATATGTTAGCCTCTTCCCCTTTGATTCCTTGTACGCTTGTAGCATTCTTCTGTGGTGTGGTTGTTAAGACCACAAATGTTGCAAGGTGAATTATTGTAGGGACTCCCCCTACCTTGATTTCCTCCTCTACCCCTTCCCCTAGCACCTCTTCCTCTTCCTGCATAATTAGCTTGAGAGGTACTAGCCTCTTCTTCATGCTTCTTGCTTTTACCTTTATCCTTAGCTTTGTTCTTATCTATATAAAGGGTAGAAGATTGGTTACCTCATGATTTGTCACCATTCTTGTTGAGCTTTGTCTCATAGGTGAAGAGTTGCCCCATCAAGGTGTTGATGTCAAGTATTTGCATATCCATGTAGAGGTCCATTGTTGTGGTGAAGGACTCCCACTTTTCATTAACCTTGATTCGAATAATGATCTACCTCACTATATGTTCTTCTTCTATCTCCTCTCCAATGCTTGCAAGCCACATCTTTCATCGTGGTTACATAATCAGCCACTCCTTGATTTGGTTGTTTCTTTAGAGTTGTAAATTCCATCCATAACTGATTCTTCCTAGTTCTTGTGTTTGAGGAGAAATATGATGAGAGTACTTCCCAAGTCTCTTGGGAGGCCTTGCAATTCCTAACATGTGGTACCAAGAAATCAGAGATTGATTTTAGTTGATATGACTTGGCAAGAGCATTCTTTGCACACCATGTGGTCAACCTTTCTTGCTCTTCCCTTGTAAGTTGTTGCTTGCTCCTGAAGATTGGTATCTCTTCATCTCTTGAGATGCATCCATAGAGACTTGTCCCTTGAAGGTAGGCTTGCATCATAAGTGACCATGCTGAGTAGTTGTTCCTATCCAATTTGTTAATGAAGGATGGGAATCCATCTCCCATCTTGATTGTTGTTGCTCTTATATCACTGTTGGAGGAGATGGTGGATAGTCACAAGAGATGAAGTGGTATTGCTAGATCCTGCTTCACATCTGCTAATAATGATGGTTGGAGAGTGTAGTGGGCCTCCCTAGCTTGCTAATGAACACAAATACTCATATATGTGGCTTGGAAGATGACCACTGATCAATGAAGCAAAACAAATATGTTGGAGTTGATCCAAGAACAAAGAACCTGCTATTTTTGTTCTTACACCTATTTAGTGTTTTGAAAAATTCTCGGAGCACAATAGAAATCGGCTTAATTCCTTTTAGGGAACTCTAACTAACTTAGTGAACTATCAATCATGATTGATTTGATAGAAAATGACGGACCACATGCAGAGAAAGATGTTTAGCAAGTCACAGCTTCAACCTGACATTTACGGGCTGCAATAGTCATCCAACCAATGAGCAAAGATAGATTAATATCTCACAATCCTGAGAAGCAATGCTAATGAAAGTCTGTAAGTGTCTACTAGGCAATATGCTGAATCGAACATGCTTAATCCTTATGGATCTCTAGTTGGATCTCAAACCTTAAAGGTCTTCTTGATCCTTCTAGAATTCTCTCCTTTTATATTCTAGATCTATTTTAGGATGTCCTATATTGACATTGTAATTAGATCTTTCTTATTCTTTAGTTAACTTGAAGTATCAAGTATCTAAAAGATGATCTTTTTGAGTTTTCTTTAAAGCTTGTTCTAAAATCTATTTTATATTCCTTGAATTTTGGGTTATATTTCAGAATGAAGCTTTTTGAGCTTCAGCCTTTGGAGTTTATCTTCAAACTCCAAGAAGTTGATCTTCTCTTCATTTCTAATTCTCTATGAGAGATAGATCCTTTAGTATCTTGTTGGAAGAATTCTTCTTCCCTTTGAGAGGATTATTGAAGAAGATGCCTATTCCTAGACATTTTCTTCTTAACATACTCCATTGGATCATGAGCTTCTTTTTTCTTCTATCCATCAAGAAAAAGTACTCAATGGGATTCAATACCAACTATAGCATATTAGTGGGTTCTTCATCCAATCCACATAACTATGTCTCTATACCTTCTCACCTTCTCTGTCCTTTTTAATGCTCTTCATCAGCTACCAATTATGGTTCCAAATTATGAGAGCAAGAAATAAGGTGCTTAGATACACCACTAGTAATCTTACTTAAATATTTGGTTAACCATTTAATGTGGTGTGACTGCTCTTATCAAAAGTACAAGTTTGATTTCATCTATGCCCTACTTAGGTTTTTTAGCTTTTCTTCTCTTCTTTAGCCAAAATAAGAGATAAGACTAGGTCTTTCTCCAATAGATCCCTTCATGTTCAATGCTTTACGCATGGGTTTTACTTGGGGATCTAACCATTATGCTTCATATAGGAAGCCATTTTCCTTAAGTCTATGTTATTGGGATCGAGAATGTATGCTATGTTAACCCCATAAAGCATCAAGATACCTTTAGGATTATCCTTTATAGCTCATCCAAATTCTTTTCCTAACCCACTTAGGATTTGTATAATCCCTATGGTGTATGAATATCTCTCTTGCATTGGGGTTCTTTGAGAATTCCCAATCTTTGAGAACATTTAGTTGGAAGATGTAAAGAAAGATGTACAAAGTACTAGAATGCGAGCAGTACTTCAACTTCTATCTATTTCTTGCATACCTTTTACCTTTCAATACCTTATTTGATCTTTTTAAGGCATAAGATACAAGTTCTTGGGGACTTTATCCCCTCCTTATGAGTTTTGGTCCTTGAAAAATTCATGAGAGTAAATTGAAGATTCCATAAGAGGGACTTTAATCTTAATGTATCTTGATAATGTAATATTTCTTGGCAAACTTAAGCTTGAATAAAGGAAATCTCCCTCTTAGCTCTCAAACCCATGTAATACATTCCAAATGTATACTTTACTTTATGCAAAGACATTCACACCTTTATTGGAAAAAGGTTTAGCATGTATAAGGTTCATATATTGAACCCATCCTTAAAGCATGCAAAAGTTCCAATTTTAAACTTTGTTCATTCAAAGGATGGTGCAAAGTTTCCATTCATCTTTCTTTTTGTGCATATAAGTTGTCATAATGTATATATAAATCATGATCATATTTATGCACAACCAATATTTCTTTTTGAATCCTAGATGAACATGATGCATAGTGCAAATTGTTTCCATGACTAATTGTCTACGTGACCAAGAACTAGGCCACTTGAATCTATGCATCGACTTTTAAGTTCTTTTCTATTACAACATGGAGTGCATGCTTCATAGTTTAAAGGGAAAAGAAAAGAGGGCAAATACTTATTTGGAAATTAAACTTTGTGCATCCTTTGATTTTGTTTCAATGTTCTCATGATGATGAAGTAGGCTTATATCATTGTGATCCTTCCCTTCCATCTTGGCACTTGATATTTACTTGAGAGCCCAATATGTGTATCTACCTTTAAAGAGTTGGGTTGAGCGTCTACCCCTTGAGGTAAGGGCAAAGGTTTAAACCCCAGTAGTAGCTTCAATTGGCATGTAATGGGTCTTATGCCAAAGTACAAACCTATCTCCTTATTGCCGTCAAGCCATATATCTGGTACTACCTTTCAAATCATGCATCTACATACGCACACTAAAGAGTTCTTGAGTGTGCATGTGTATTATAAAACCATGCATCTAATTTATACATATCTATTCAAGGATGTGATCTACATGCATAGCCACTCAAATGGTTCCTTTTACCATGATATACACACATTTTTTCATATGCATCTCTAGAAGAAATAACTTCTCAAAAGGGATAATGCATATAATGTTGGAGGAGATGGTGGATAATCACAAGAGATGAGTTGGTGTAGTTAAATCTTGCTTCACATGTGCTATAAGTGATATCTAGAGAGTGTTGTGGGCCTCCGTAGCTTGCTAATAAGCAAAAATGATCATATATGTTGCTTTGAAGATAATGCACAAATGATAGAATCAAAATAGATAGGTAGGCATATGATCCAATGCACAAAACTTGCTATTTTTGGTTGAGACACCTACCTAGTGTTTTACTCAATTCTTTGAGTACAGCAACAATTAGTAAAATTCCTTTTGGGGAACTTCAATTAGCTTAACACGCTACCATTCATGAGTGGAATCATCTAAAATGATAAACTATATGCAGAAGAATATGTTTAGCAAGTTGAACATACACCTCAACTTTTATGGGACTTGATAGTCACAGACCAGTGAGCATTAATTGAATGATATCCAATGATTTCGAGAGCCAATATCAATGAAACTTTGTAGGATAAATGTAGACAATATGCTGAAGATTCATTCTTTAAATCATGTAAAATGATGCACTACACAATGAGAACCACCTCAGACAAAATCATTGCTGTGATAGTGTGACAGAGATATGAGAGTAGGAAGTAATGAACATGTATTGACTAAATCATGTAAAACTACAAAGTCATTGGCAATAAGGCATTGCTCAATGAGCGTAAAATGAGAGAGCTATGACGTGATCTCCTCTCCTCAATGAAGGTACCTAGAAATGATCCCAGAACCTCGAGATCCTCGTAGGATTTTCTTCTCATGTTTTATAGCTTTTTGTTGGAGCCAAGGATCTAAATTCAAATTCAAATCTCCACCTAAAAGTAATCCTAAAGTATAGGATTGATTCTCTCATGACTTCAACTACCAAATGATACAAGATAGATGCTTCCTAACTCCTCATGGGTTTATTGACCTTTTACAATTAGTAATTAAACTCAAAGTTACAAGAGGTTATACATATGAAGCTTCTCAAGTGATATGCTAATATATCAAGCTTATGTGAAACGATCAAGTGTGTAGCCTTGGGCTTAATTTCACCAACAACTCCCCCTCAAGCCTAACATGCTTGATCTTCATTGCTCCTTGATCGCTTGCACTCCAGTCATCAATTTGAACCTGTTCATCTTTGTTCCATCCAATGCTTTGGTAAGTAAATATGCACATTGCAAATGAGTTGATACATAGGATGATTCGATATCCTTACTAAGAAATTTCTCTCTAACATAATGATAATGCACTTCAATGTGCTTAGTCCTCGCATGGTACACATGATTAGAAGCCAAATGAAGTGAGCTAGTATTATCTCCAAAGATAATTGGAGTGTAGGAATGTATCTCCAAATCTGCATACCATTGCTTAAGCCACATAGCTTCCTAAGTTGCATTAGCCAAACCTCTATACTCTGCTTCTGTGGAAGATAAGGCCACAATTGGTTGCTTTTTGGATGACCATGATATGAGTTTTGAACCTATAAAAGATAGGTACCCTGAAGTGCTCCTCCTACCATCCTTGGAGCCAGCCCAATCTGCATCAGAATATAACTTTATATCTATGTCAAAAGTGAAGGGATAGAATAATCCCTCATTCATTGTACCCTTTAGGTACTTAAGCACCCTCTTTGCAGCTTCCATGTGTGGCTTCCTTGGTACATGCATGAATTGACTCAATGTACTCACAACATATGCAATATCAACTCTTGTCAAAATAGCATAATTAAGACTACCCACAAGTTGTTGATACCCTGTAATATCATCAAGTAGTTCACCTTCATGTGAACTTAACTTATGATTGATCTCCATAGGAGTGCCTACAACTTTAGTGTTCTCCATCTTAAACTTTACCAACATATCATTTATGTACTTTCTTTTTGTGATGAATATACCTGAGTCTATATACACAAGTTCTAAGCCAAGGAAATAGGCTAACAACCCTAGATCATTGATTTTGAATTCCTTCATCAGTTGAGCCTTGACGTGCTTGATACCATCAGAATCATGACTTGTAATAATGATAATCATCTACATAGACACACAAGTAGATGACCTTTGATTTATTCTTCTTCACAAATAAAGAAGAGTTTGCCTTGCTTGCTACAAAGCCTTGATCGTGCAAATAGGTAACAAGTCTATGGTTCCAAGCTCTAGGAGCTTGCTTGAGACCATAGAATGCTTTTCTAAGCTTGCATACATACCCTGCTTTTTCTTCATCTTCAAAATCTAGTGGTTATGGCATATATACTTCTTCTAGTAACCACCCATTTAAAAATGCATTCTTGACATCTAACTGATGTAAATTCCACTTTTTTGATGCAATAAGACTTACCAATAGCCTGATTGTTGGCATCTTTGCCATAGGTGAAAATGTTTCTTCATAATCTACTCCATGTGTTTGGGCAAATCCCTTTGCCACTAGTCTTGCCTTGTACCTGTTTATAGAACCATCAGAGTTCTTTTTAACTTTATATATCCACCTTGAAACAATTACCTTCATATCTGGTTTCTTGGGAACTGTTGGAAGTGAGGTAGGCCCTTAGGCTCATGTCACAGGTCCATGGTTCAATAGGTCCAGTATATATACAACATTAATTCTAGCAATCTTCCATATTGACAAAACATGAACATACCACAACTTAATCATAAAAATGATGAGATAAAGATAGAGAAAGAATAGACGTCATGTGTAAGGTTTTACGTAAGCCAGCGCTTACTCATAGTATCATATATACCAATGTTCAATGTACAATGTGGGAGCATATCTCTCAACCACTCTATGTGATGAGAAATGGATGAATGAGTGAATGTACAATGTAACAAACATATTCAGATGTATGGGCAGTAATCTGAATATACATGAGATGTGTGACCTTATAGGTTATAGAAGAGTGAATATGAGTGACTGAAAGAGGAAGAATCAATGTGAACGGAAATCCTCAAACTCATGTGAACACACCTTCTTAAACACCTCATAAAATATGCATAAAGCATATAAGTACTGATTCTCTTGTACCTATGCCAAATAGGACTCCTCCTGATATGAACGCCATGACCTCCATAAACTTCAAGTAGTACCTGTGTGCATAAAGAGAATATGTACCTGAATACTTTAACATAAGATGTGAATCTTATGTTAAACTCCATCCAATGTCTTTGAAGTAGCCAGATATCTTCTTGTAGAAGACAATCTTCAACCTAATATCTTCCTGTAGAAGATAATCTTCAAAATCATGTAGATGGTCCCATCCAATGTCTTTGAAGTAGCCAGACATCTTCTTGTAGAAGATAATCTTCAACCTAACATCTTCTTGTAGAAGATGATCTTCAAATACATCATGTAGATGGGCGATCCTCACCATCAAGCTGCTAATAATCAAGTCTTCTTGCCATGAACAAGAGATGACCTCCTCTCCATGAGCTAGAGTGTGAGCACACCCTTCATCTTCTCCAAGAAGAATCACCAAGAAGAACTCCATAGCTGCTCCTCAACATGCTTCAAATTAGCACCATGGCTGCCCCATGTGCTAGAAGAAACACCACCTCTATTGAGGTCCAAGCTCTAGAAAGCTTGTGTTGATCCTAGGTGAAGGATGTATACAAGTGAGCCAAGCACTTGTTTATATAGTATTTGATGATCCTTGAAAAGCTCTTGAATAAAGCACAATAAAACTACGATCGTAGCTTTTCCCTCCGTCCGCTGTTATTGCGATAACGAAATAAAGCAAGATTTTCCATTGTTGAATGCGTTGTTCGCCGTTTATGAAAAGCAAAAAGTATTTCGCTGCCGCTGCGCCTGTTGGGGATCGAACCATGGTCGCTGGGTTGGGAAGTTGATGCACTAACCACGCTGCCCGCCGCTTTTGTTGTACAAACAAGTCATAACAGGTGCTACACATGCTGTAATCTGAGAGCATGACCAACCTTTGACAAATAGGACATTGTTTCCAACAATCCCCCCTGCAATGTCATATTGGTACAATCTGAACTGAATCTGCAAACTGTCACAAACTGCAAACTATCACAAGCTTCAAACTTGTACTCCCGTACTTCTGAACTTTTCTTCAAAAGTCTTCTTCAAAACTGAATTTGACTTTCCTTCAAAAATTTGAACTTGCTGAATATGAACCATAATACTTGAGAAAATATGCAAACTAGATATCCAATAGTGTTCTCATCAAGCAATCACTGCTTGACAACAAATATAGCATGAACTGACTTCTGAACCTGCTATCTCCTGTTTTCAAAAACCTGAAAACGTACACTAGGATCCATATATTTGCATTTACCTTTCGAAAAAGATTTCTCAATGTACTTCTGCTGCGTCATGTAAATACACTAAACAAAATCAAGAACTGAATCCTGGAACCTGTGACTGTTAATTCACAACTTAGTGTATTATGAACACTGCTGGTTCATCTTTGACTGTACTCAAGTCATGTCAACTCATCTCAATTGCAATCAACTGAAATATGAGTCAAAAAATCTATGATGTCATCATGTCTTCATCCTTTAAATCCTTCATACCTCTTTCCTTTAGAACTTGGTATAAACATATATGTGCGCACTTCTGAAATATACCTTTCTGAAATATCAAGCTTCTCTTCAAATAGAATTCTGGAACCTTATCCTGAACAAGAACTTTCTCCAAACATTCTCCTTCTTCCTTCTTCTTTCAAAGCTGGAACATAAAGAGAACCTGACAAAGGAAATATAGGAATACCTGAAATAGGAATACCTGTAGGTATGACTCTGTATTCTTTTACATATGGCTTGAAAATAAGTCTTCATGTTTCATCACCTCCTTGGATGACTTAACACTAGTATCCAGTATTCTTCAAATATATCAGACTTAATGAAATGTGGAACGTCTTCCTTCATAAATCTGATGTTTAGTGATCAATACCTGTATCTGAAACAAAATCTTTGGACCCTTTTTATTAGCACTGTACACATGCCAATAGCTTTCCATGTCATTCTTCAGCTTTCCAAATTGTAGAATAAGGTTAGCTGATCCTAACTTAACAATACCTTGCTGAAAGCATTATAGGATTCATAACCTTCTGTAACATAACAAGTATCTTCTATCTCTCTGCAACACAAATCTGATAGAATCTGAATCTTTGACTTACTTCTTCCAATGTTAAGAATCTTACCAAACAAAGGATAGACAATTGAATCATAAATACTCAAGATCATATAAGATCATACGAGATCAAAGATCTCTCCTGTGTAGAATCTGTTGTCATCAAACCTTCATGACTGAATGTTTGATTTACTTCCTGAATGTCTCCAAGTGTCCATGCTTCTCAAAAAGTTGTAAAACTTTTCTTCAAACAAATCCTTCAAGGAATTTGCAACTCCTACTTGAAACATAAGTGGACAAACTTCTCACCTTGAGAACTCCAAAAGCTGCAAGTTGATACTTCATAACTTTCATATTTTACCCGGGTGAAATGTGACAGTACCTGCTTGACTTTCTTTTGGCTAACTCCACTTCTCAATCAAGTGATAGGATATGATGGAACACCTTTTTGAATACAAACATGTATCCAAAAGTCAAGACAATCACTGAAAGTAGATTCTTCAACTGACTGGTACATCAACAAGTCTGAATTTTCTGAAGTTTCTGAAAGTACTGAATATGAGGTAACCTTTTCCAAACATAAAACCTCAACCCAAGTCTTCAACATCTGCTACAAAAAACTCTTTTACCACAAGAGTTAGATAAAGAAGAAATATACTTCTCTGCAACTTGTCATATATCAAGTAGTTCTATATTGACACTCCAAGAATTCTTTGAGGGAACATATAGGCTGCCTGCTTAAAAGCTTCAACTAAAACATAACTCATACGTATATGAGTTAAAACATATATCTGCTGCTTTTCTTTCTCTCAATGCAATTCTTTGTCAAATCTACTAAATCATGACCAAGTGTAATGCAAAACAAGAAACTGCTTCTTCTTTAAACAAGATGTTCTCGTAGACTTGTCTTTGGATGTAGAGGATAAAATAGGAAAAGTATATGGAAAATATATGAGAAAAGGAAGCCTTACTTTTCTTTTGGAAATGATGGACTTTCTTCTTCTGCATCTTTCTTCCACCTGATGATGTCAACATTTTCAAACTTCTCTTCCATACCTTTTGTTCTCTTCATCTTGAAGTAGCAAACACTCTTGACTTCTTCGAATGAACTTTTCTCTTCCTCTAATGCTAAGAGTAAGAGATAAAACAAACATGGTATACAAATGGAAGTGAATATAGAAACATGTTTTACCATCTCCTCATATCTCTGAATCAAAATTCTGCTTCAAATGTCTGAAACGACTAAATTCACCAATCGTTGTCTGAATGATGAATTACCCTTCTAGAGTTACCTTCTCTAGATACATTTGTACCTTGATATCCAACCAACTTACAATAGAAAATTGGCTGAAAAACTCATCTCATCTCTACGCTTGTCTTCTTAGATGAACTTTCTTGCCATGAAAGAGATCTCTCAAAACTCTCTAGAAAAACCTCTAGATACCTGTTTTGATGTAGCCTTTAACTTTCAAATGATGAAAGCGTATAAAAGCATTTCTTGAATTTCTTCAAATCTCTTCATAACTGCTCTTCTAAGATATGACCTGCAAATGATAATCTGATAGTAGAAACTGATACCTGTGATTTGATGTTGATCTGATTTCTTCATCTTCTCTAAACCATTGTTCTTCCTTGAATTTGAAGTAGTCTTCTCTTCATCAAGTCTGGGTCTTCAAACAATACTTTTGTAAAGTATTTGCATACTCTTCCAAAAATATTCGGCTGCTAACAGATCATCAACTTCATACTCCACACTGATGAATACACATGTAACTGAAATGTCTAATTCTCAAATCTCTACTCATCTAGATTAAGTGTGTATGTCAAATGTCAAATATTAGAAGATGCTTTCAAATCATATGTTGTAATACTGGAAGTCTGGGAACCTGAGATATGAATGAGCCTTAATGTATTGATGCCAAAGATCTAAAGTTCTGTAACAAAACCTTAGTGCTCTGATACCAAATGTTGGAAGTGAGGTAGGCCCTTAGGCTCATGTCACAGGTCCATGGTTCAATAGGTCCAGTATATATACAACATTAATTCTAGCAATCTTCCATATTGACAAAACATGAACATACCACAACTTAATCATAAAAATGATGAGATAAAGATAGAGAAAGAATAGACGTCATGTGTAAGGTTTTACGTAAGCCAGCGCTTACTCATAGTATCATATATACCAATGTTCAATGTACAATGTGGGAGCATATCTCTCAACCACTCTATGTGATGAGAAATGGATGAATGAGTGAATGTACAATGTAACAAACATATTCAGATGTATGGGCAGTAATCTGAATATACATGAGATGTGTGACCTTATAGGTTATAGAAGAGTGAATATGAGTGACTGAAAGAGGAAGAATCAATGTGAACGGAAATCCTCAAACTCATGTGAACACACCTTCTTAAACACCTCATAAAATATGCATAAAGCATATAAGTACTGATTCTCTTGTACCTATGCCAAATAGGACTCCTCCTGATATGAACGCCATGACCTCCATAAACTTCAAGTAGTACCTGTGTGCATAAAGAGAATATGTACCTGAATACTTTAACATAAGATGTGAATCTTATGTTAAACTCCATCCAATGTCTTTGAAGTAGCCAGATATCTTCTTGTAGAAGACAATCTTCAACCTAATATCTTCCTGTAGAAGATAATCTTCAAAATCATGTAGATGGTCCCATCCAATGTCTTTGAAGTAGCCAGACATCTTCTTGTAGAAGATAATCTTCAACCTAACATCTTCTTGTAGAAGATGATCTTCAAATACATCATGTAGATGGGCGATCCTCACCATCAAGCTGCTAATAATCAAGTCTTCTTGCCATGAACAAGAGATGACCTCCTCTCCATGAGCTAGAGTGTGAGCACACCCTTCATCTTCTCCAAGAAGAATCACCAAGAAGAACTCCATAGCTGCTCCTCAACATGCTTCAAATTAGCACCATGGCTGCCCCATGTGCTAGAAGAAACACCACCTCTATTGAGGTCCAAGCTCTAGAAAGCTTGTGTTGATCCTAGGTGAAGGATGTATACAAGTGAGCCAAGCACTTGTTTATATAGTATTTGATGATCCTTGAAAAGCTCTTGAATAAAGCACAATAAAACTACGATCGTAGCTTTTCCCTCCGTCCGCTGTTATTGCGATAACGAAATAAAGCAAGATTTTCCATTGTTGAATGCGTTGTTCGCCGTTTATGAAAAGCAAAAAGTATTTCGCTGCCGCTGCGCCTGTTGGGGATCGAACCATGGTCGCTGGGTTGGGAAGTTGATGCACTAACCACGCTGCCCGCCGCTTTTGTTGTACAAACAAGTCATAACAGGTGCTACACATGCTGTAATCTGAGAGCATGACCAACCTTTGACAAATAGGACATTGTTTCCAACAGGAACTAGGTCCCAAGTGTGGTTTTTGTGCAATGCTTCCACTTCCTCCTGCATGGCTTCTATCCACTTTTTCTTCTTCTTAGCCTCTTCAAATGAAGAAGGCTCCTCTGCCATTGAATCTTTAGTAATGTATACAAAGTGCTTTGTGACTAAGAATGTATCATATCTATACCTTATGGGCTTCTTACTTTCTCTTTGTGATCTCCTTAAAGCTTGATTGGAAGACTTCGGTAGATCCTCTAGTTGCTTGTGTTTGTACTTGCCTCTTGACTTCCAAGATTTGAAGTCAATATGCTCCTCATCTTTTGACTTGATTCTTATGCTTGGTGTTGGTCTCCTTGAGTTAGGACTAGAAAATCACTTTCCTAATCATATGGTAATTTGACTTTCTTGCAATCATCTTCAAACCAAGAATTATTCTCATCAAATACTACACCCCTACTAAATATGAATGCCTTGTTAGTGGGATTGTATAGTCTATATCCCTTTTGATTTTGATCATACCCAATGAATATGCATTTCTCAGCCTTAGGGTCAAGTTTCCCTCTGATTTGTGATGGGATGTGTGCATAGGCAATGCACCCAAATATTTTGCAATGATCCAATGAGGGTCTCCTACCATTCCAAGCTTCATATGGTGTCATACCATCCAATGAATTGGATGGAAGCCTATTAACCAAATAGGTGGCTGTGGATATAGCCTTTGATCATAAATAATTAGGTAATTTTTTCTCATTTAACATAGACCTAGCTGCCTCAACAATTAACCTGTTCCTTCTCTTTGCCACTCCATTAAATTTAGGAGTATACCTTATTGTTACTTCCCTCTTTATGCCTCTTTCATATAGAAATAGATCAAACTCATGTGAAAAATACTCACCACCTCCATTAGACTTGATTCTCTTCAAGCTCCTTCCTGTTTGTTTTTCAACTAGTGCCAAATACTTCTTGAAACATGAAAACACCTCATCCTTATGCTTCATGAAATAGAGAATTGTCCACTTACTATAATCATCAATAAAAGAGACATAGTACCTTGAGCTTGAGATGGAAGGATCTTTGCTAGGACCCCGCACATCAGTGTGTACAAGATCCAAATAATCTTCATGGACGTATCCTTTCCTGTTGAATGGTTGCCTATGAGCTTTGCCAAATTGGCAAGCTCCACATTTGTAAATCATGTGCTGCTTAGTCACATTAGGAATCCCAAGCACACCTTGATCCCTGCAAATTTGCTTTAGATTTCTCTCTCCTATGTGCCCTAGGCTCTTGTGCCATATTTCCAACTCAGGTAGGGTTTGGTCTCTATAACTGAATAGTGCTATGTTCTTTGTATCTTCAATTTCAAAAGTAAACAATCTACCTAACTTCTCACTTTTGAAAATCTTTTTGAATCCTTGTTGGGGGTCTTCCACATATTGTCAATGCTTTGTGAGCCTGACCTGTAGACCTTTCTCTACAATCTGCCCAACACTAATTAGGTTTTTTGTTATAGTAGGCACATACAAAACTTTGCTCAAAAGGTTCATACTACCATCTGATGTCTTAACATTTCCAATTTGCTTGGCTGAATGTTTAGTGTCATCACCTCTTTGTACTTCATGCTCACCCTTTGGTTCTTCAAGATTAGATAAGACTGCTACATTCCTTGTCACATGATTGGAACAACCTGAGTCAATGTAAAAGAGATGCTCATTATCTTTACCTTGCTTGGATGTCATGTTCATGATGAGCAGAGAGTCTTCTTGATCTTCAGTGTAATTATTGAAGTCCCTTCTTCCTCTAAAGCCTCATTGATAGTTGTTGTTGTTGTAGCCTTGATTCTAGTTATGATTGTAGTTGACTCCACCGTTTTTGCACCTCCCTCTAGTTTGTCCATAACTTCCTCTATGGAAGCCTCTTCCCCTTTGGTTCTTTGTATTTTTGTAGCATTCTTCAGTGGTGTGGTTGTTGAGACCACATATGTTGCATGGTGAACTATTGTAGGGCCTCCCCTACCTTGCTTACCTCCTCTGCCCCTACCTATTGGAACACAACAATCCCAAATTGATGATTATGAAGAACTTGAAGCAAGTCGTAAATCAAAATGAAGTTAACGAAGGTATTGAAGGAAGTAAAGAGATCTCAAAAATGAAGCTTGTATACATATGTACATTACATATGAAAATTCTTCTACAATGGATATAATTGATCATTAGGATGGTAAGGAGTAATGTAATAGATGTGGGCTGAGTCTAGAAGCATATGTATATAAGTCAATAATGTAAAGAATTGTGTGAGAGAGTCATTAGAAGTCAAGAGATCATGTGATAGATGTGTAGAGAGTCATCTTCCTGAGTTAGCGTCGAGTCTTTCTCTGATGTCTCTTAACCTGATCAAGTGGATCAGGAAATCTTTTGTACAAATCTAATTTAGAAGCCAATCAATCTATGTTCCAAGTTTCATGATCTAATTCCTTTCAGGTTGTGTGTATGATCAATCGGAACATGTATATGTAAAGTCTGCAGGTAGACCTCTCAGAGTCGCACATTTTTTCGTGTCAGAGTTGTTGGTGCAATTCAATCACCAATTGATGTTTTGGATGAAGAATCGAAGACACAGATTGAAAGAAAGATTAGATTATGAAGCTTGAAGATAGTGCACATTCAAAAAGTGAAGACTTGTATACATATGTACATTAATTTATAGTTAGCTCACATATACATTTTGTATGGTCATGAGCTTGTACATATATGCCTATATATACAAGTAAAAAGTCGGGGCAAATATGAGAGAGCATGTGAAGGGAAGAATTAGAATTTGTAAGAGTCATTAGACATTTTAAAAATGACGTAGATCTCTCTCATCACTCAGATGTAAAAACTTTTAAGGAATGAAGAAATATTGCACCCGATCTTTTGCTTAGTACTCCTTCTGTGTTTAATGTTTTGCAAAACTCTTTTGTACAAGTCTAAGTCTATAGTTGATTGACCTATGTAAAAGTTTTCAGATCCTAATTGTGATCACGTTGAGAGAATTGAGAGTAGGAACATTTACATGTGTAAATGTGAATAAGTGAAGTTGCAATAGGTGCAAAATTCGATGCTAATGTTTTGGTCAGTTCTCCTTCCACAGTGTACAGTTTTGAGCAAGAAAGCACTCATTCTTTAAGTTGGAAGATAAGCTACCTATGTCTAAAAGAATTTGAATAAATGGGTTGTAATTTGGGAGAACTATGTGTTAAAAGTTACAGGTGTCAAAGTCAATTGTAAAGAAGTACAGTTTCAGCCATAGGTGAATTGTTTAGATCATTTCTCAAGATCTACTGAGTCTTTTGAGTTGATTTAACTTGGATAAGGTGCATAAACTATAGGTGACATGTTGTGAAAACTTTTATCAAGAAATTTACACATTTGATCAGTCAATGAATGAATTATGTGTAGCAAACTTTCTGAGTATCAACTCACTTCACAGTTTGTTCAAGATATTGATAATTGAGTATTGATCCTCCAAATTGGTAAAGGTTTTGAGTTGTTCATGATATAGAGGTGCTCTAAAATCAAGGATAACTTGTTCTTTTGGAGATTAACACTCGCCATCAGTGGTATCAGAGCAGGAATCATCAAAATTGAAGAAAGGAGGACCCCAACTACTGCAAACATACAAGAATCAACATTTGAAGGTTCAAAAGGTGAAAGTTTGAAGTGAAAGCTTGAGAAGGAGGTATGAAGGTATCAAGAAGATAAAAAAGAACTTCATTCCAAGTAGAGGTACACTTATTCCTCATAAAACTTGAAGAATTTAATACATAGGTGAAGAAAGGATGGGAGATTCTCTTCAGATAGAGAAATTGGATAGAGAAACCTATCCAGCATGGTCAATGAGGATGGAAGGTCATCTCATGAGCAAAGATATGATAGGCTACATTACAGGTGAAGAAGAAAAACCACAATTCAGAGATCCTAGTGTTCCAACTAGGGATGAACTATCACATTTGAAGACTTTGCTGAAGAAGGATGCTCAAGCAAGGAGCATTATCCACATGGGAGTAAATGACTACTTGCTACCTCATATTAGAGGTCTTGAAAGTGCAAGTGATATATGGAATGCTTTGGAGCAGAATTTCCAAAACACTACAAAGTCAAGGAAGGTATCTTTGTGGGCAGAGTTTACCACATTCAAGAAGAAGGCCTCTCAATCTATCTCCGATTATGTAACAAGGATGAAGGACATTGCAGATGCATTAGGAGCAGTTGATGAAGATATCGAGGAGGATAAGTTGGTAAGGCAAATCCTCACAGGTTTGAGAGGTGATGAGAAATGGAAACCATACATTTTGTCTATTGAATTGTCACTTGATCATTTTACTCCTGATTTAAATGAGCTGCTAGGACATGCTAACCTTTGAGTAGGATGTCAAAGGTGAAGGTGATTAGAGTGCAGGCCAAGAAATGTATTCAAACGATAAGAAGAAGAATAGCAAAGGGAAGCAACAAGCAAATGAAGATGAAGGTACAACTAACCAAGATGAATTCCTAAGAGGAAGAGGAGGTGGCAAAGGTAGAGGAAGAGGTAGAAGCAATAAAGATGGAGCCAAAGCTTGCTAGATTTGTGGTAAGACAAATCATTTAGCTCATGATTGTTGGCATAATAATCAGAATAATGGTGGATATAATCAGAACTTTAATTCAAGAGGAAGAGGTGGCAATAACCAAAGAGGTAATTTCAGAGGTAGAGGTAGTAGAGGTTACTTTGGAAGAAATGCAGGTAGAGGATTCCAAAGCCAATCCTACAACAATACCTACTACAATTATGCTTCAGATCAGAAGGAGGATTCAACCTTGATCATGAATGAAACTTGTGAAAGGCAAAGTGAAGACCAAAGAGTCTTCTACAGACTCAGGGTGTAGGAATCATCTGAGTGGTAACATAGCCTTGATGAATGATTTGGAGAATAAGGTAACTAATCATGTAGTTCAAACAGGTGACAATACAAGGCACAATGTGAAGTCAATTGGATCAGTGAAGGCCAAGGATGGAAGTACTCTTCTGAGTAAGGTCTTGTATGTTCCTACAATTCCAAAGAATCTGATAAGTGTAGGGCAAATTGTTGAAAAGGTTATGAAGTAAGGTTCACTAATGATGGAGTTTTTGTGGAAGACCCTAGCAATGGGTATAAAAAAATGTGTCAGGGAAGAAAGAAGGAAGATTCTTCACATTGACGATTCAAGGTAATGTTGGTCATGCCTTGTTCACTTATGGAGGACATAAGATCTCTGAGTTAGATCTTTGGCACAAAAGGCTTGGACCTTTCAATGAAAGAGGTATTAAGGATATGGTTAACAATGGTTTAGTGCTTAGATTGCCTAATGTTGCAGGTCAACTTATGACATACAGATGTGAGGCATGTCAATTAGGTAAGGCTCATAAGCAATCTTATTCCAAGCATGGTTTCATGTATTCAGAGAAGCTTGAATTGGTACATACAGATGTGTGGGGACCTTCAAAGGATTTCAGTATAAATGGTTCAAGATATTATGTTATTTATGTTGATGATGCTACCAGGTGGATCACTATCTATGTGATCAAAGATAAATCAGATGTATTTAATACATTTAAACATTATCATGTGTACGTAGAAAGAATCACAGGTCAAAAGTTGAAGAGACTAAGGTCAGATGGAGGGGGAGAGTATTTCTCTAATGAGCTTAGTGATTACTTATGGAATGCAGGTATAAAAAGAGAAGTTACTTGGAGGTACTCTCCTCAACAAAATGGTGTAGAAGAAAGGAGAAATAGAATTCTTGTTGAGTTTGCAAGATCCATGATTTGTGGGCTGAGGCTCTAAATACAGCTACATATTTGGTCAATAGGTTGCCATGTAAAGCTTTGCAGGGTATGACACCATATGAGGCATGGTGTGGTAAGAGACCTACCTTAGATCATTACTGAGTGTTTGGATGTTTAGCTTGTGCATATGTGCCATCTCAGTTGAGGCATAAGTTGGAACCTAAAGCTGAAAAGTATGTGTTCATTGGATATGATGATAAACAGATGGGATATAGGTTGTGGAGTCCATCCACAAAACAATTCCTTGTATCAAAGGATGTTACATTTGATGAGCAAGGTACTTGGTATACAGGTACAATCACTAATCATGTAGGTGATGAAGAAATTGTGAATTAGAAGAAAGGTAAATCAAAGGTTCAAATATTTGATGAAGAAGAGAACGATGAAGTATAGGTTGAAGTTGAAGAAGTGCCAAGGTTAAATGACAACCTACAAAGTATAGCTATGACACTTCTTTTTGGGCTACTAAAGACTATGCTTACATGATGAAAGCAGATGAAGACCCTTCCACATATGAAAAGGCAAAAGGTAAGGAAACATGGAGAAAGCTATGTAGGAAGAGTATGATGCATTCATGGAGAATGAGACATGGATTTGGTTCCTAAACCAAATAGTCAGAAGATCATTGGATGCAAATGGGTCTACAAAACAAAGAGGTATGCAGATGGAAGTGTGTTTAGATATAAAGCTAGACTTGTTGTGAAAGGGTTTGCTCAGACATATGGAATAGACTATGATGAGACTTATAGTCGTGTGGCAAAGATGACAACCATTAGGCACTTATAGCCATTGCTGCATGTAAAGGTTGAAAACTATGTCAATAAGATGTGAAAAATGCTTTTCTAAATGGTTATATTTGAGATGATGTTTTCATGGAACAACCACAAGGATTCAAAGATGAAAGGCATTCAAAATATGTCTGCAAGCTCAAGAGAGCTTTGTATGGTTTCAAGCAAGCTCCAAGGGCATGGAATTATAGTCTTGTGAAGTTCTTGAAGGAACTTGGTTTTCAAGTACCTAAAGCAGATAGTAGCTTGCTTGTTAAAGCAAGTGATGATGGGTTCATTTACATGTGGGTATATGTTGATGACATAATTCTTACAGGTACAGATGAGAAGGGCATACAAAGCCTAAAGAAGCAAATGGAGAAAGAGTTCAAGATTAGTGACTTGGGAGACTTGTCATATTTCTTGGGCATGGAGATCTCATACACTCAACATGGAGTGTATGTAACTCAAGAAAGGTATTTGAAGAATTTGTTGATCAAGTTTAAAATGGAAGATTGCAGGCTAGCACCTACTCCAATGGAGGTGAATCACAAATTGAGCAGATATGGAGGAGAAGAATTCAAGGATATGAAGTTGTATCAAAGTCTAGTTGGTAGTCTTATCTATGCTACATTAACTAGGCTTGATTTGACATATGCAGTTGGAGTGTTGTCTCAATTCATGCATTTTCCTAGGAAAGAACATTGGGTTGTAGGACAAAGGGTGTTGAGGTACATAAAGGGTACACTCAAAGAAGGTTTGCATTATAGTTTTACATCAGATACAAACATCAAGATATATAGTGATACAGATTGGGCAGGTAATCCTGATGATAGGAGATCAACATATGGATACTTGTGTTATGTGGGAGATAAGTTAATTTCTTGGTGTTCAAAGAAGAAAAACACAGTTGCTTTATCATTTACAGAGGTAGAGTATAAAGGTATGGTTGAAGCTACAAAGGAAGTCATATGGCTAAAGACTCTTATGAAGAGTTTTGACATCATTCAGAGTACACCCACTATTTATGGAGATAACATGAGTTCATTGTATCTAGCTGCTAACCCTGTTTTTCATGCCAGGACTAAACATATTGAGATTCAGTATCACTTTCTAAGAGATAAGGTGATTGATAAGGAGATTGAAGTCATCCATACTTCAACAAAAGATCATATTGCTGATATGTTAACCAAAAGCTTGGATGGACCAAAGCTACAAAGATTCAAAGACATGGCAGCTATAAAGAAGATAGAGAAAACCTCAATTGATGATTGAGGGGGAGCTGTTGGTGCAAGTCAATCACCAATTGATGTTTGGGATGAAGAATTGAAGACATAGATTGAAGGAAAGATTAGATTATGAAGCTTGAAGATAGTGCACATTCAAAAAGTGAAGACTTGTATGCATATGTACGTTAATTTATAGTTAGCTCACATATTCATTTTGTATGGTCATGAGCTTGTACATATATGCCTATATATACAAGTAAAAATTCAGGGCAAATATGAGAGAGCATTGAAGGGAACAATTAGAAGTTGTAAGAGTCATTAGACATTTCAAAAATGAGGTAGATCTCTCTAATCACTCAGATGTAAAAACTTTTCAGGAATGAAGAAATATTGCACCCAATCTTTTGCTTTGTACTCCTTCTGTGTTTAATCGTTTGTGAAATGATTTTGTACAAGTCTAAGTCTATAGTTGATTGACCTCTATACAAGTTTTCAAATCCTAATAGTGATCAGGCTGAGAGAATTGAGAGTAGGAATATTTACACGTGTAAATGTGAATAAGTAAAGTTACAACAGGTGCAAACGTTGACGCTAATGTTTTGGTCAGTTCTCCTTCGACAGTGTAAAGTTTTGAGCAAACAAGCACTCATTCTTTAAGTTGGAAGGTAAGCTACCTATGTCTAAAAGCATTTGAATAAACAGGTTGTAGTTTGGGAGAACTATGTGTTAAAAGTTACAAGTGTCAAAGTTGACTGTAAAGAAGTACAGTTTCAGACATAGGTGAATTGTTTAGATCATTTCTCAAGATCTACTTAGTCTTTTGAGATGATTTAACTTGGAGAAGGTGCGCAAACTATAGGTGACACTTCTGCAAAGGTTTATAAAAAATGTTACACATTTAATCAGTCAATGAATGAATTTTGTGCAGCAGACTTTCTGAGTATCAACTCACTTCAGAGTTTGTTCAAGATTTTGATAATTGAGTATTGATCCTCCAAATTGGTAAAGGTTTTGAGTTGTTCTTGATATAGACGTGCTCTAACATCAAGGATAACTTGTTCTTTTGGAGATTAACACTCTCCATCAAGAGTTTTGCTTGGATCTCAGTGCACAATGTAAAGTTTTTGATAAATGAGCATTCAAAGTCTAAGTTAGGAGGTAAGGAAGCTGTGGCTAAAAGTATTTTAGCAAAATGGGACTTGTGTTGTGAGAAATCAACTTGAGAAGTTGACTATCTCAAACTCGATTGTTCAAGAAGATGTTTTTTGACATACCTAAGATCTTAATGATCAAATCAGACTTTTAATGATTCTTTTGAAGATCTAATCATTGTTATGATTGTGCAAAGGTAGCATGGTGATATGTGCATCATTAGATTGAAGAAATTTCAAGCTATGTGCAAGTAATGAAGTTAAATACTGAAGCAGACTTCTTGAAGAAGAAGAAACCTCACAGAGAGAAGTGTTTGTGAATGATTTTGTAAATCATGGTAATATTTGTGTAAAGTTTGGTCTATGATTGATATAGACGTGTTCTTAAATCTATATAGATCAAGTATTTGGAGACTAAAAGGTCTCCAACAGTGATACGAGAGCAAAATTTGCAATATAAAGTGAATTAAAGATCATTTGTATGAAACGGAAGAGTTGTCCTAACTACTTGTGGCCAGAATCTATCAACACTACAACATACCTTGTGAATAGGTTACCTTGCAAAGCTTTGGATGGTAGAACACCTTATGAAGCATGGTGGGGTAAGAAACTTACTCTTGATCATTGTAAGGTATTTGGATGTTTGGCATATGCTTATGTTGCTTCTCAATTAAGACATAAGCTAGAGCCCAAGGCAGATAAGTATGTGTTTATTGGGTATGATGATAGATAGATGGGATATAGATTTTGGAGTCCATCTACAAAACAATCTCTTGTTACAAAAGATGTTACATTTGATGAGCAAAGCACATGGTATACAGGGTCAACTAATGGTTATGTAGATTTTCAAGAAATACAAAGGAAAGGGAACACAAAAGTAAACGTGTATGAAGAAGATATTAATGATGATGATTATAAAAGTAAATTGCAGGATAATGATGAATATAGGCCAAGATTTGATCCATAATCAAATGTGGTTGAGACTTCAAGAAGTGTAAAGGTCAGAAGATCTTTGAGAGAAAGAAAGCAACCTATCACGTATAGCTATGATACATCTTTTCTAACAACAAAAGACTATGCTTATATTGTGAAGAGAGAAGAAGATCCAACCACATATGAAGAAGTTAAAGGAAAATAGAATTGGGAGAAGGCAATGCAAGAAGAGTATGATGCTCTACTTGAGAATGAGACATGGGAATTGGTGCTAAGACCAAAGACCCAGAAGGTAATTGGATGTAAGTGGGTGTATAAGACAAAGAGATTTGCAAATGGTGAGGTGTCTAGATACAAAGCTAGACTTGTTGTTACAGGTTATGCCCAAACTTATGGGGTAGATTATGATGAAATCTTTAGTCAAGTTGCTAAGATGTCTACAATTAGAATCATAATTTCTATTGCTACTTGTAAAGGATGGAAATTGTCACAATTAGATGTGAAAAATGCATTCCTAAATGGATATATTGCAAATGAGGTGTACATGGAGCAACCAGAGGGTTTCATGGATTCAATTGGATCAAATTATGTATGTAAGCTCAAGAGAGCTTTGTATGGTTTGAAGCAAGCCCCAAGCGCATGGAATTACAGGCTTGTTAGGTTCTTGAATGAATGTGGATATCAAGCTTCAAAAGCAGATAGTAGCTTGCTAGTGAAGCCAAGTGGAGATGGGTTCATATATATGTGTATTTATGTTGATGATATTATTGTCACATGTACAGATGCTCAAGGAATCAAGGAGCTTAAGAAGAAAATAGAAAAGGAGTTTAAGATAAGTGATTTGGGAAACTTGTCTTATTTCTTAGGAATGTAGATTGTGTATACTCAACATGGAGTATATGTTACACAAGAAAGATACTTGAAGAATCTTCTAGTCAAGTTCAACATGGAAGATTGCAAGCCTTCAACCACACCTTTGGAGGTAAATCATAAATTGATTAGATATGGAGGAGAAGAATTTAATGACATGAAGAAATATAAGAGTTTGGTAGGTAGTTTGATCTATGCTACCTTGACAAGACCAGATCTATGATATGTAGTTGGTGTTTTATCACAAGTGATGCATTGTCGAAAGAAAAATCATTGTACTGCAGCTCAAAGGGTACTTAGGTATATCAAGGGAACCCTGAGTGAAGGTTTGTATCATGGTTTTACTTCTGACACAAGAATCAAAGTGTTTAGTGATGTAGATTGGGCAGGTAATTCAGATGATAGAAGGGAGAAATATTGGTTACCTCTTGAGTTGTCACCATTTCTATTGAGCTTTGCTTCATGGGTGAAGAGTTGTCCCATCAAGGTGTTGAGATCAGGTATATGCATATCCATGTAGAGTTGTCCTTAGCTTTATTCCTATTTGTATAAAGGGAAAAATATTGGTTACCTCTTGAGTTGTCACCATTTCTATTGAGCTTTGCTTCATGGGTGAAGAGTTGTCCCATCAAGGTGTTGAGATCAGGTATATGCATATCCATGTAGAGATCCATTGCAATGGTGAAAGATTCCCACTTGTTATCAGCTTTAATCCCATGGATGATCTATCTCACTATGTGCTCTTCTTCTATCTCTTCTCCAATGCTGGCAAGTTGGTCTGCATGATCCTTCATTTTGGTTACATAGTCAGCCCCTCCTTGCTTTGATTGCTTCTTGAGAGTTGTGAATTCCATCCACAACTGATTCTTCCTACCTCTTGTGTTGGGAAGAAGTATGATGAAAGCACTTCCCAAGTCTCTTGGGAGGTTTTACAGTTTCTAACATGTGGTAATAAGAAATGAGAGATTGAGTTTAGTAAATATGACCTTGCAAGAGCATCCTTTGCACACCATGTGGTTAGCTTCTTTTGCTCTTCCCTTGTTGGTTGATTCTTGCTCCTGAAGATTGTCATGTCTTCATCTCCTAAGATGTATCCATATAAGCTTGTCCCTTGAAGGTATGCTTGCATCCTTAGGGACCATGCTGAGTAGTTGTTCCTGTCCAATTTGTCAATGAAGGATAGAAAACCATCTCCCATCTTGATTGTGCCTGCTCTGATACCACTTTTGGAGGAGATGGTGGATAATCACAACAGATGAGTTGGTGTAGCTAAATCCTGCTACACACCTGCTACAAGTGATGGATGGAGAGTGTTGTGGGCCTCCTTAGCTTGTAATATGCATAAATGATCATATATGTTGCGTTGAAGATGATGCACAAATGATAGAATCAAAACAGATAGGTAGGCATATGATCCAATGCACAAAACTTGCTATTTTGGTTGAGACATGTGCTCAATGTTTTACTCAATTCTCTGAGTATAGTAGCAATTAGTAAAATTTCTTTTGGGGAACTTCAATTAACTTAACAAGCTACCATTCATGAGTGGAATCATCTAAATTGATAAACTATATCCAACAATTGTGAGAACCAATATCAATGAAACTTTGTTGGATCAAAGTAGACTGTATGTTGAAGATGTCATGCTTTAAATCATGTAAAATGATGCACTACATAGTGAGAACATGCTCAGACAAAATCACTATTCTGATAGAGTGTGATAGAGATATGAGAGTAGGAAGTAATGAACATGTATTGTCTAAATCATGTAAAATTACAAAATCATTGGCAATAAGGCATTGCTCAATGAGTGCAGAATGAGAGCGCTATGAGATGAGCTCCTCTCCTCAATGAAGGTACATGGAAATGATCTCAGAACCTCGAGATCCATGCTGGATTTTCTTCTCATGTTTTATAGCTTTTTGTTGGAGCCAAGGACTTGAATTCAAATTCAAATCTCCACCTAAAAGTAATCCTAAAGTATAGGATTGATTCTCTCTTGACTTCAACTACCAAATGATACAAGATAGATGCTTCCTAACTCCTCTTGGGTTTATTGACTTTTTACAATGGGTAATTAAACTCAAAGTTACAAGAGGTCATACATATGAAGCTTCTCAAGTGATATGCTAATACATCAAGCTTATGTGAAATGATCGTGTGTAGGCTTGGGCTTAATTGCACCAACATATAAGGCATAAACATATCTTTGGTGGGTAAAAAAATATATGCACATAACTCATAAATTATAAATGTGTTAATGTATGATATATATCTTTGTGCGTGAAAGAACTTGACTTCATATTTCCATTATGATGTTGCATTACAAAGCTATTGAATGCATGAACGTTTCAAATATCCTTCCTAACAAGTTAAATTACTTACGAAAACCTCTTATCATGATGCTATTCACTCCATTGATTGCATCTACACAATAAATCAAAGAAGTGAATCCTTCCTAGATCTCTCTTACTACACATCCTCACAAGTGATATGCAAGGAAAATCAGTACAAAAAAAAGTGAAAGAAGAGAATATTTACTTCCTTGAATATAATGTGATGAAGAGATTCCATGAATTATTCCTTGCTCCTTTGTGAGGAGCCTTTCATGTCTTTGTCTTTGCCCCATGTGACTCCTTTCAATGGATGCCAATGCTTAAATGAGCAGCTAGCATGATACAATTAATCATGCAATATAAAAGTAAAGCATGCAAAGAATAAGAGAAATAGTAAAATACTCCCCTATATTCTTCAATTAAAAACTATTCCTTCGTGCATATGCTCATATTGTTGAAGTTGAAAATTGCAATATCATCATTCTCCCTCAAAGTCCATCTACAATTGAATGAAAAAGGAGAGAGAGACTTCAAGCATTGTTGTTATGTATAGAGATGAGAGCTCAAAAAGCTCCTAATATGGCATGAAGGGCGGATCTTTGAACTCGCTTCATTAACACTCCATTCTTGCTTTTTGTTGAATATAATAAGGATAATAGCACCAATCAGGCACTATCAAAAGGATTTCATCACTCCAACTAACATTAAAAAAAACTAAAATTTTCTTTTAAAAGTGGTGATCTCTAATCCCTAAAAAATAATTTTTATATTATTTGCTAAATTGATTAGCCTCTCTCTTGACTACTTGCAGGTTGAAGAAGATGGAGATGTGCATTGAGTAAGAACCTCTAATTGAAATTTCATCTAATTGTCTGCAACTATCATTTAATGTATATTTGCACTTTGTTTTGCACCCTTCATGTTAATGCTTGTTGGAGGAGATGGTGGATACTCTTCAGAGATGAAGTGGTGTTGCTTGATCTTGCTTCACACCTACTAAGAGTGATTGCTAGAGAATGTATTGAGCCTCTTTAACTAGCTAATGATCATAAATAATCATATATGTTGCTTGGAATATCATCCACTAATCAATGGATCAAAATAAATAGGTAGGAGTTGATCCAAGAACAAAAAGTTGACATTTTTGTTACTACACCTATTCAATCTTTTGAACAATTCTCTGCAAACAGCAGAAATTGGCTTAATTCCTTTTGGGAAACTCTAATTAGATTAGTAAGCTATCACTCATGAGTGATTTCATAAAAAATGATGGGCTACACACAGATAAAGATGTTTAGCAAATCATATGTCCATCCCGACAATTTTGGGGTTCAACAGTCAACAGACTAGTGAGCAAAGATGAGTTAATATCTCGCGATCCTCAAATGAAATGCAAATGAAATTTTGTAGACCTTCTTATAGTTGAACTTGGAGCCAAAGTTTGAATTCAAATTCAAAGATCTACCTAAAAGGTGAATCCGAAAGTATGGGATAGATTCCCTCATCACTTAACAACCAAATGAGTGATGATTTTAGAGATTCCTAACTCCATGTGGATGTGTACCACTTTTATAAAGGTAAATGTGAAGGACTTTTTACAAGGGGTTGATCATATGAAGCCTTACATAAGTTATGTCAATAAATCAAGTATGAGCTAATCAACCAAGTATGTGGGGTTGTTTTTTATTGTACCAATAGCTCCCCCTCAAGCCTAACATGCATGGTCTTCATTCCTCCTTGATTTCCTGCAAACCAATCATTAATTTGAAGTTGTTCATCTTTATTCCATCCAATGACTTTGTGAGTGTATCTGCACATTGTAAATGAGTTGATACATAAGATAGTTGAATATCCTTGCTAAGCAATTTTTCCCTACACCTATATATACATACATATATATATATATATATATATATATATATATATATATATATATATATATATATATATATATATATATATATATATATATATATATATATATATATATATATATGGTCCATCCGGCCATATGTAGAAGTCATATGCACACGAGAAAAAAGTGTCTTGTGAGTTGATAAGAGTGATTTCATCTCATTAAAGGGGCTTGTAACCAAAACACTCTTTGTTAGAGCTAAAAGAGTCCATAGAGGACTATTTGCCTATAGCAAATCCCCCATGTAGGTGATAGAGATAATTTCTATCAAAAAGAAAAACCTCAAGATGTCTGAAAATCTCACACGAGTCTTGCACAATTCTCAAAGAGGATCTAAAATCTAGCTAGCTCTAACAACACTGTTGTGGAAGCTCCATAGCTTCCACAGACAAAGGAACTAAGAAGTCTAACTAATTAGACTCAAACTAGGAAGAGAGATGCACATTCCACCCAACCAACCCCTCAAATATATAGTTCCATGTCCAAGGGGGTAAGCCCCTCTCAAGGGGACATGTGTACCTTCCATTGCATGGGTCCCTAAGGTGGTCACATGGCTTTGAAGCTTATGAAATCACATGGAGTATAAAAGAAGACTCTCCAAGCTCTCACGTTGACCAATATTCCCTTGCACCTTTAGAGTAAAGAGTCTACCTTCCTTCTTACCATAAACAATTTGGTTATATTCATTCTCTGGAACTTCCAGAAATACTCCTTCATTTGTAAATCTAACTTGAAAACCTTTCTCAACTATTTGTCCCACACTAATCAGATTCTTAGGTATGTAGGAACATAAAAAACATTGGTTAGCAAATCTTCTCCACTCCTACACTTCACTTTTCCAATTGAATGCACATTGTGTCTTGTGTTATCAGCTGTTTGAATTATATGACTAGACATTCCTTCTTCTAATTTTGACATCAATTCTATATTACCTAGCAAATGGTTGGACCAACCAGAATCAATATAGAATAACTTCATATCTTCTTCCTTTGATGTACTTATTGAACTCATCATCAATGGTGTATGGTTCTCATTCTATGTATCATTTGCATAATTGTAGTAGGTGGTGTTGTTGGATTGATTATGTCCCCAATTTCTTCCTCTACCTCTACCATCACCACCTCTTTGACTTTGCCTTCCTCTTTGAAATTAACTTTGATATCCTCCACCTCTTCCTTTGCCATTGTTACTTTGATTTTGATTTGAACCTTCTTGATTATTCCAACAATCATAAGCTAGATGATTTCTCAAGCCACAAATCCAACATATCTTCTTGTTGTTATTCTAATTACCTCTACCTCTTCCATTTCCTCTACCTTTACCTCTGCGATTACCTCTTCCTTTTATAAAATTATCGTGAGAGGTCGATTCTTCTTCATCCCTTTACTTTACCTTGATCTCCTTTCTTCTTATTCTTTGCATACATAGCAGAGTTATGTCTTTTGTCTCCATTTGACTTCAAGTCTTGCTCAAATGTGAGCATCAATCCAAGTAATTGATTTAGATATGGTAAAAAATGATTTAATGAAAGTTAAGTTGAAAGTACACAAGGTTTCCAACTTTCATCTCCTCTCAACCATGCAAGTAATTGTGGAATCAACCTATGATCTTCAATATCTTCATCTATAGATCCAAGACCATCTGCCAAGTCCTTCATCTTAGTGACATAATCACTAATGCTTTGCCTTTGCTTCTTCTTGAATGTTGTGAACTCTGACCATAAGCTAGCCTTCCTATATTTATTATTGTTTTGGAAGTGATCTTCCAATGCATTCCATATGTCTTGAGATGTTTCAAAACCTCTAATGTGAGGTAACAAATGATATGTGATAGTGTTGTATATGTAGGCTCTTACACTTGCATCTTTCTTCTACCATAGCTTCAAACCTTCTAGATCCTCTCTCTTTGGTCAAATATCATCTTCAAATGTAGGCTTTTCTTCACATGTCACATATATCATGAGATCCTTACTCATAAGTTAGGCTTCCATTCTCATAACCCAAGCAGGATAGTTATCTCTATCCAGTTAGTCAATAGAGATATGATCTACAATGGTCTTCTTGCTTCTACTGCAGCTTCTAAGTTTGAGATTAAAGAAAGTTTCCGTTTGTAGATATTTACTCTTGGGAATGAATTTGAAGTAATTCTCTGATTCCTTTTGTTGTTGGATGCTTCAGCTTTCAACTTTCCAATGAAAGTTCTTCAAGACCTCTTGTATTTACACTTCCTTCTACTCTTTAGGACCTTTTTGCTCTAACACCACTTGTTGGTGTATGAAAAACCACACGAGCCAAGCTAATGTGATATTAGAACACCTCTGTAACCATCATTGACTCAGAAAAGCTTCAATCTTCAAACCTTTAACAATTTCTTTAGTAAAATGTGAAATTTCACTTTCTTGAAATTGCACCTTTCCTTCTAGCTTCAATTCTTCTCTGATTTGAGTTGATTATTAAAGCTTCTTGTGCTTAATGATCAATAGTAGTTTTTACATATAGTAAAAAAGACATTCCAAGGAAAAATGTCAAGTAATAACTTGTGAATAACTTGAAATATCTTTAGAAGTTACACTATATTTGAAAATTTAGAATTACCTTCATCGATTTGACATGCCTTCATTGTTAGGCTAATTTATCTAAGCACATGTCCCACTTTGCAAATATCTTTTGGCCAATTATAGTTGAGAATGATAGCTTTAGAATGAGGTATCAGTCATGAAAAACATTACACTCTACTATGAGATCTCACTCTTAGAAGGTTAGAGAAATGTGCATCGAAAAACTCGTAACTTCGAACTAACTTCATACAGTTATGAAATCACTAAGGTTTCTTCACACAAAGAGGATTGGCTCAAATCATTTTACACAAACATGTGTGTAATATTAGAGAAGATGTGTACAAAATGGCATGGCCTTATTCTGCTCATAGCCATAGAAAGATCCCCCACTCTAAGTGACCTCTCATCATTATCTCTCGTAGAATTGACCCAATTGCCTCTCTACTCACATAGGAATTACAAAATTGAGTTTTTCTAAATTTCTTTCTCTCAAAATAACTTATATAATTTTTTCTATGTGCTCGTAAACTCAAAACACATAATTATAGATGTTCTGATCTAAATTTGATCTCTAATTTGACACTATATTACATGTGTGAATTTGTCCCTTCACATAGGCATGGTTTTCTGAGAATGTTACTTCCATAGATCTTTATCCTTCTTCTTCCCTCTTATGTCTTCATGTCTTCATTCCTAATTAGTGAGTGAAGCCCCAACATTGTTGTCATGTCTTTGAATATACATGAACAATTGAAGGAACCTACCAAGCATTGGGAGGAAAAGCAATTTATGAATGGAGCCCAAATGCTAAGAAAAATAAGTTATCACATATTGGGGATAGAAGATAAACTTTAGCTTGCACCACTTGCAAATGTATTCATGGAATTAATGGTAGGAATTACGAGGCCTAGTAAGAAAGATAATAATCAAAGAGGAACCAAAAAAGAAGGAAAGAGTTAGAGGTAGAGATTCATTCACCACCATTAAAGAAAACAAAACTAGTCCAAGAAAGATAATACTTGTGAGAAAGCTCTCTAAAAAATATGACTTGTGAATGATGTGTGCAAAACTCTCCTCCCATCCATTTATACCCTCTTGTATTCTAAAAATAGCAATGATCTAGAATGGTGTAGTGCCACCATGTGGCCATCATGCAACACACATCCCCATTACTATAGATTACCTTAGGATATCCGCGAGTTTGGGACCTTCGCTATGGGTGGCCCTTGTCCCACACACACATAGAATGATCCCTATGGAAAATTATGATTTGTGTGGATCAATTTCTAATATTCTCTCCCCCTTCTAAAGATCATTTTCCTCAATGATCAATTATGGGAAGTACTCGTGAACCAAAGCTTTTGATTCCCAAGTAGAGTCAGTAAGTGGCAATCCTCTCAAGGCTACTAGATACTCCTAGATGAGAAGGTTCCTCAACCGTTTCTATCTTTGATCTAGTGTCCTGCCTAGAGAATGATCTATGCTAACACTTTCCTGTAAAGAAACAATACCCTCTATTAGATTATCCTCCCTAGAAATATACTTTCTAAGTTTACTAACATGAAACAATGGATGGACTCTGCAATCTAGAGGAAGCTCTAATCGGTATGCACCATCACTTAGCTTCTTTACTATCTTCCAAGGTCCACAAAACCTTGGTGGAAGCTTACTACACTTCCCTATGGATAGTGAAGTAGATCTAGCTCGTACCTTAAGAAAGAATATGTCTCCTTCCTCAAAGGATCTAGGAGATCTCTTCCTATCAGCATTCTCTTTTGCCCTATCAATGGCTTGCTGCATCTGGCTTTATCTATTTCTAAATTTTCTTGGAGGTTTGCTAAGAACTCCAAAGCACTAGGTCATTTCTTTGGCATTCCTATGGTAGTGGGAGCATTGGGGTTCATGCCATAGTTCATCTCAAAAGGAGACATTCCAATCACCTTTTGAGGCCTATTATTATAGCAAACTCTATAAGTGGCAAGTAACTATCCCAACATGTCTGCCTTTCAGACACATATGCCCACAACATGTCCTCTAGAATCTAGTTGACCCTCTCAATCTGACCATCCATATATGGATGATCACCACTACTCATTTTCAATGAAACTTTCAGTTTGTCAAATACAAACTTCCAAAAGTGTCTTGTGAAGCAGACATCCCTACCTGAAACTATAGATGTCGGTAACCCATGCAATCTGAAGACATGCTGGATAAACAACTTTTCTACCTATGGAGCTTCTATCGTCTCTTGCATGGGTATGAAATGAGCCATCTTTCTCAATATCTCTACCACAACTAGGATAATATCCCACTTCCTTTGGGTCTGTGGTCATGTGACTATGAAGTCTATGGATACGCTATCCTACTTATGATCTGGAATCTATAAAGGATGCAAAAGCCCTAGTGTCTTTACCCTTTTAGCCTTGTTGACTTGACACATAAGGCATTGTTGAACATAAGTGTGGATATCCCTGGCTAATCCAAGCCAACAAAATGTTCTTCTAACAAGCTATATTGTTTTTTCAACACTAGGATGTCCTGCGCAATGCACATCATGGTTATCATGCATGACCCTTCTTCTCAAATCCCAAGAATCTGGTATGCAAACTTTTCCTTTCCGCTCGAATATTCTATTCTCGTTTGAAAAATTGAAATATGGACTAGAATTGTTTGCTCTGCTAGGTGAAGAAACAGCTTGAATTGTCCCATATCCTATGACAGAGTCATTACTGATGGCTCTTATAATCTGGAACAAATATGGATCTTCCACCTGCCTCTTCTATACATGATTTCCATGTGAAACTCTTGCATGAGCTCAGTCCAACGAGCATGTCTACCTCGAAGATCTAGCTGACTACAAAAATACTTTAGTGTATGGTGATCTATGTATACCTTAAAGTTTGCACCATAAAGATAGTGTATTTAGACTTTAAGTGCATGCACCACTGCATACAACTCTTGTTCATCCACTGGTCAATTGGGTTGTGCACCACTCAATTTCTTTCTTTCAAAAGATATTGGCCTTCCATCTTGGTTCAAAACTACCCCTATGGCTATGCCACTAGCATATGTCTTGCTTCCATGCAAATGGAACTTTGCCTAGATGCAAGTTTGTCATAGGTTTTGTTATCAATGAATATGAAGAGATGAATTTCTCATAAAAACCAAAAAGTCCTAAAAATGATCGTAATTGCCACTCATCCTGAGGAGTAGGCCAAGTTAGAATAGTTGAGACCTTCTTGGGATCCATCTGAACCCCATTGGCCGAGACCACATGCCCTAGATACTCTATCCTCAGAAGATACAACTGAGTCTTCTCCGGATTTACATACAGCTGATTCTCTCTTGAAAGATTCAATACTAATCTTAAATGGTTATCATGCTCATGCATAGTCCTACTATATACAGGCAAATCATCAACAAAATAAATAACACACTTTCCAATGAATGATCGTAAAATGTCATTCATTAACATCATAAATGTAGTTGGTGCATTAGTCAAACCAAACGGCATGACGAAATACTCATAATTCCCAAAAACGGGTCCTAAAAGCAGCCTTATGTATATCAGGATCTCTTACTCTAATCTCATGGTAACCACTTTTTAAATCTATTTTATGAAATACAACGGCTCCACCTAGAGCATCTAAAAGATCATCAATCCTGGGGATGGGATATCTATTGTATTTACTATTGTAAGTGGTATCGCGGTAGACACTTTCAGAGGTTAAGTGAGTTGGAAAGGTAGTTTAGTCTTTTCTCACACATATCAGCTGAACCACTTCATTATCCATTATGTGCGCACGCGTCCTCATACACTTGGTTAGGTCAGTTATTCGGATTGATAATTAAGCGTGTGTCAATCCACCACTATACGGACTTGTGTGGCAAATGAGATTTAGTCTCTTTGACACAAGTCCATAAGATCTTGTGACTTAGGTACACACCTTTTTGGTGCCGTTGCCAGGGAACATGCCCAACCAAGGTGCCTTCGTGATGGTTAGAGCTCTGGAGTGAAGAAAGTGATGGAGAATGTTAATCTCCAAAAGAACAAGTTATTCTTGTATTTAGAGCACCTCTATAACAAGAAAAACTCAAACCTTCACCAATTTTAGAAGATCAATACTCAATTGTCAAATTCTTGAACAAACTGTGAAGAAGGAGATTACACAGAAAGTCTGCTGCACATAATTCACTCATTGCCTTATCAAATGTGTAAAGTTTTTTATAAAACTTTGTATGAGGTGTTGCGTATAAATTGCGCACCTTCTCCAAGTTGAATCACTCCAAAAGATTTAGTAGAACTTGAGAAATGATCTCAACAACTCACCTATGTCTAAAACTGTTCTTCTGAGAAGTCGATTTAGACACCTATGACTTTAAACCTTCGATTCTCTTAATCTAGAACCCGTTTTGACAAATGCTTTTAGCCACAAGTAGCTTACCTTCCAACTTAAAGATTGAGTGCTTGCTTGCTCAAAACTTCACACTGTTTAAGGAGAATTGATCAAAACATTTGTATCAAATTTTGCGCTTCCTGTAACTTCACTTCTTCTCATTTACATATGCAAATGTTCCTACACTCAATTCTCTCAGCCTGATCACAATTGGAAGCTGAAAATTTGTACAAAGGTCGATTACCTATGGACTTAGACTTGTACAGAAGCATTTCACAAAATATCTAACACAGAAGGAGAAAACTCAGAAATATCGGGTGCAACATTTTCTTCATTTCTGAGAAAAATACAACTGAGTGATGAGAGAGTCTTGACTCACTTCTAAAATGTCTAATGACAAACACAACTCCTGATTACTCTATTCTCATGCTCTCTCATACTTGCTCCGACATTTTCCATAGTATATACAGACAAAAATTTACAAGCTTATGACTACTCAAAGATATAAGTGAACTATCTCTGAAATAATGTACATATGTGCACACATCTTCACCTTCTGAATGTATTCTTTCTTCATGCTTAAACTTGAATCTTTCCTTCAAACCTTGACTTCAACTCTTCATCAGAACATCAATTGTTGATTGTCCTGCACCAACAACTCCCCCTCAATCATCAGTTGAGGTTTTCTCTATCTTCTTTATGTCTGCCATGTCTTTGAATCTCTGTAGCTTTGGTCCATCCAAGCTTTTGGTAAGCATATCAGCTATCTGATCTTTTGTTGAAGTATGTATGACTTCAATCTCTTTATCCATCACCTTCTCTCTCAGAAAGTGATACTGAATCTCAATGTGTTTAGTCCTTGCATGAAACACAGGATTAGCAGCTAAATACAATGAACTCATGTTATCTCCATAAATGATAGGTGTACTCTGTATGGTGTCAAAACTCTTAATGAGAGTCTTAAGCCATATGACTTCCTTTGCAGCTTCAACCATACCTTTGTACTCAGCTTGTGTAGATGATAAAGCAACTGTGTGTTGCTTCTTTGAACACCAAGAGATTAATTTATCTCCCACATAACACAAGTATCCATATGTTGATCTTCTATCATCAGGATTACCTGCCTCACTATATATTTTGATGTTTGTATCTGATGTAAAACCATCATACAAATCCTCTTTGAGTGTACCCTTAATGTACCTCAACACTCTTTGACCTGCAATCCAATGTTCTTTCCTAGGACAATGCATGAATTGAGACAAAACTCCAATTGCATATGATAAGTCAGGCCTAGTTAATGTAGCATAGATAAGACTACCAACCAAACTCTGATATAGCTTCATATCCTTGAATTCTTCTCCACCATATCTGCTCAATTTGTGATTCACCTCCATTGGAGTAGGTGCTACCCTGCAATCATTCATTTTAAACTTGATTAACAAGTTTCTCAAATACCTTTCTTGGGTCACATACACTCCATGTTGAGTGTATGAAATCTCCATGCCCAAGAAATATGACAAGTCTCCCAAGTCACTGATTTTGAACTCTTTCTCCATTTGCTTCTTCAGGCTTTGAATGCCTTTCTCATCTGTACCTATAAGAATTATATCATCAACATATATGCACATGTAAATGAAACCATCATCACTTGCTTTAACAAGCAAGCTACTATCTGCCTTAGATACTTGAAATCCAAGTTCTTTCAAGAACTTCACAAGTCTATAATTCCATGCCCTTGGGGCCTGCTTCAAACCATACAAAGCTCTCTTGAGCTTACATACATGATCTGGATACCTTCCATCTCTGAATCCTTGAGGTTGCTCCATGAAAACATCATCTGAAATGTAACCATTTGAAAAAGCATTCTTGACATCTAATTTACATAATTTCCAACCTTTACATGCAGCAATGGCTATGAGTGTCCTGATGGTTGTCATCTTTGCCACAGGACTATAGGTCTCATCATAATCAATACCATATGTTTGAGCAAACCCGTTCACAACAAGTCTAGCTTTATACCTAGACACACTTCCATCTGCAAACCTCTTAGTCTTGTAGACCCATTTGCATCCAATGATCTTCTGACTATTTGGTTTAGGAACCAGATGCCATGTCTGATTCTCCATTAATGCATCATATTCTTCCTGCATAGCTTTCTCCCAATTTTCCTTACCTTTTGCCTCTTCATATGTGGAAGTATCTTCATCTGCCTTTATCATGTAAGCATAATCTTTGGTAGCCAAAAAAGAAGTGCCATAGCTATACCTTGTAGGTTGCCACTTGTGTCTTGATGACCTTCTTAGTTCTCCACTCCTTGAGGTTTCTGGTTCTTCACACTCAGAATCAAATCTTGGCATTTCTTCAACTTCAACCTGCACTTCATTATTCTCCTCTTCATCAAATATCTGAACCTTTGATTTACCTTTCTTTTGACTCACAACTTCTTCATTACCTGTATTAATATTGATTGTACCTGCATACCAAGTACCTTGCTCATCAAATGTAACATCTTTTGATACAAGAAATTGTTTTGTGGATGGACTTCACAACCTATATCCCATCTGCTTATCATCATAACCAATAAATACATACTTTTCAGCTTTAGGTTCTAACTTGTGTCTTAATTGTGATGGCACATATGCATATGCAAACATCCAAATACTTTGCAATGATCCAAGGTAGGTCTCTTACCCCACCATGCCTCATATGGTGTCATACCCTGCAAGGCTTTACATGGTAGCCTATTGACCAAATAAGTAGCTGTATTTACAGCCTCAACCCACAAATAATTTGGGCAATTTTTCTCCTTCATCATTGATCTTGCAAACTCAACAAGAGTTCTATTTCTTCTCTCTGCTACACCATTTTGTTGAGGATAGTACCTGCAAGTGATTTCCCTTTTTATACCTGCATTCCACAAGTAATCACTGAACTCATTAGAAAAATACTCTCCCCCTCCATCTGACCTTAGTCTCTTCAATTTATGGCTTGTAATTCTTTCTGCATGCACATGATAATGTTTGAATGTATTGAATACTTCTGACTTATCTTTGATCACATAGATAGTGATCCATCTGGTAGCATCATCAACATAAATCACATAGTACCTTGAACCATTTATACTGAAATCCTTTGACGGTCCCCACACATTTGTGTGTACCAACTCAAGCTTCTCTGAATACATAAAACCATGCTTGGAATAAGATTTCTTATGAGCCTTACCTAATTGACATGCCTCACATTTGTATGTCATATGTTGACCTGCAACATTAGGCAATCCATGCACTGAACCATTGTTAATCATATCTTTGATACCTCTTTCATTGAAATGTCCAAGCCTCTTGTGCCAAAGATCTAACTCAGAGATCTTATGTCCTCCATAAGTGAACAAGGCATGACCAACATTACCTTGAATCTTCAATGTGAACAACCTTCCTTCTTTCTTCCCTGAAACAATTTGTTTATACCCATTGCTAGGTTCTTCCACAAACACTCCTTCATTAGTGAATCTAACTTCATAACCTTTTTCAACATTTTGTCCTACACTTATCAGATTCTTAGGAATTGTAGGAACATACAAGACCTTACTCAAGAGAGTACTTCCATCCTTGGCCTTCACTGATCCAATTGACTTCACATTGCGCTTTGTATTATCACCTGTTTGAACAACATGATTAGATACCTTATTTTCCAAATCAGTCATCAATGCTATGTTACCACTCAGGTGATTGCTACACCCTGAGTCAATGTAGAAGACTCTTTGGTCTTCACTTTGTCTTTCACAAGTTGCATTCATTATCAATGTTGAATCCTCCTTCTGATTTGAAGCATAACTGTTGTAGGTATTATTGTATTGTTGACTTTGGAGTCCTCTACCTCCATTTCTTCCAAAGTAACCCCTACTACCTCTTCCTCTGAAGTTACCTCTTTGATTTCTGCCACCTCTTCCTCTTGAATTAAAATTCTGATTATATCCACCATTACTCTGATTATTATGCCAACAATCATTAGCTAAGTGACTTGTCTTACCACAAATCCGGCAAGCTTTGACTCCGTCTTTATTATTCCTGCCTCTTCCTCTACCTTTGCCACCTCCTCTTCCTCTTAGGAAGTTGGCTTGACTAGTTGTGCCTTCATCTTCATTTGCTTGTTGCTTCCCTTTGCTATTTTTCTTCTTATCCTTTGAGTACATTGCACCTTCACCTTTGACATCCTGCTCAAAGGTTAACATATGTCCTAGCAACTGATTTAAGTGAGGAGTAAAATGATCAAGTGATAATTCAGTAGACAAAATGAATGGCTTCCATTTGTCATCACCTCTCAAACCTGTGAGGATTTGCCTTACCAATTTATCCTCCTCAATATCTTCATCAACAGCTCCTAATGCATCTGCAATGTCCTTCATTATGGTTACATAATCTGAGATGGATTGAGAGGCCTTCTTCTTGAATGTGGTAAATTCTGCCCACAGGGATGCCTTCCTAGACTTTGTGGTATTTTGGAAATGCTCCTTCAAAGCATTCCATATATCACTTGCACTTTCAAGACCTCTAATTTGAGGTAGCAAGTAATCATTGACTGCCATATAGATAATGCTCCTAGCTTGAGCATCTCTCTTCATCCAATTCTTCAAATTTGATAATTCCTCCCTAGTTGGAACACTAGGATCTTTGAATTGAGGCTTTTCTTCTTCACCTGTAATATACCTATCAAGTCTTTGCTCATTAGATGAGCTTCCATCCTCATTGACCATGCTGGATAGTTCTCTCTATCCAATTTCTCTATCTAAAGAGAATCTCCCATCCTTTCTTCACCTGTATATTGAATTCTTCAATCTTTATGAGTAATAGATGTACCTTTACTTCAAATAATACTCCTTTTGTCTTCCTTGATGTCGTATGACCTCCTTCTCAAGCTTTGCCCTCAAGCTTTCACCTTTTGAACCTTCAGATGTTGAATTCTCTGCACCTGCAGCAGTCGAGGTCCTCCTTCCTTCAATTTTGATGCTTCCTACTCTGATACCACTGAGGGAGAATGTTAATCTCCAAAAGAGCAAGTTATTCTTGTATTTAGAGCACCTCTATAACAAGAATAACTCAAACCTTCACCAATTTTAGAAGATCAATACTCAATTGTCAAATTCTTGAACAAATTGTGAAGAAGGAGATTACACAGAAAGTCTGCTGCACATAATTCACTCATTGTCTTATCAAATGTGTAAATTTTTTTATAAAACTTTTTACGAGGTGTCGCCTATAGATTGCACACCTTCTCCAAGTGAATCACTCCAAAAGATTCAGTAGAACTTGAGAAATGATCTCAACAACTCACCTATCTCTAAAACTGTTCTTCTGAGAAGTCGATTTAGATACCTATGACTTTAAACCTTTGGTTCTCTTAATCTAGAACCGTTTCTACAAATGCTTTTAGCCACAAGTAGCTTACCTTCCAAATTAAAGATTGAGTGCTTGGTTGCTCAAACTTTACACTGTGGAAGGAGAATTGATCAAAACATTCGTATCGAATTTTGCGCTTCCCGTAACTTCACTTCGTCTCATTTACATATGCAAATGTTCCTACACTCAATTCTCTCAGCCTGATCACAATTGGAAGGTGAAAATTTGTACATAGGTCGACTATGTATAGACTTAAACTTGTACAAAAGCATTTCACAAAATATCTAACACAGAAGGAGAAAACTCAGATATATCGGGCGCAACATTTTCTTCATTTCTGAGAAAAATACAACTGAGTGATGAGAGAGTCTTGACTCACTTCTAAAATGTCTAATGACACACACAACTCCTGACTACTCTATTCTCATGCTCTCTCATACTTGCCCCGATATTTTCCATAGTATATATAGATAAACATTTACAAGCTTATGACTAATCAAAGATATAAGTGAACTATCTCTGAAATAATGTACATATGTGTACACATCTTCACCTTCTGAATGTATTCTTTCTTCATGCTTCACAACTTGAATCTTTCCTTCAAACCTTGACTTCAACTCTTCATCAAAACATCAATTGTTGATTGTCCTGCACCAACAGAAAGCGTACTTGTAGAAGTGAATTCCTTTAGTGGAAAGTAGTCAGACACTTCAGTACTTGTTACTTCACATCCCGGAGGTGTGTGTAATGAGTTTTTAGGTTTAGGGTTAGGAGAGAGGGAGAGAAGAAAGAGTTAGGGTTAGGTGAAGAAGAGAAATGGAGTAGGAGTAAGTTGAAAAGTACCAAGAAAAATCCCCAAAAAATTACCAAGTTAGTGTAGGATAGGCCTCAATCATCAGAAACTATAAAAACAAAAAAAAAGTAGTTCATTTGACACTTGCTCAAAGAGTGGTATTGCCTGCAGACAGCGACGAGTATCGCCTGAGTGGTATCACGCTATACATGACCTCAAAGCTACCTAGTGAGCTCAAGACTCAAGCAAGGTATCACAAAGGTAAGCTACCTAAAGACTTTAATGTCAAGAACACTATAGAAGTGCATTAACACGTGATTAAAGGCGCATGCGGTATCACGGGGTGGGATAGAGAGATTTCAGAGTTTTATTGAGTGAGACAGAGGGTGATGAGTGAAGAGGAGTGAGAGAGAAACTAGGGGGTGGAAAAATTTTTGTAGCTATTTTGGCTGCAGTATCGCGATCGGTTGAGTTTTGGTATCGCGATACTCACCGAAGTATCGTATCGTCACATACCACTTGAGGTATCGTGATACCATTTTTGGTATTGTATCGTCAAGTTGGTATCAGGATCGTGATCAACCAATGGTATAAACTGTAAAAATGATCCTCTTTGCGGGCTTGTGATGGCCAACTCTACATATGGACGTTGACACATGTTTGAAGTTGCGAGACATGCCAAAGGGCCAAATATCCGATTAGATGAGATGACATGCCATTGAGACCTATGGTTTGCGCTAGAGCATTTTCCAAATGGGCTATTGATTTCATAGGACCCATTAACCCACCAGCTAGAGGGTCACATGCCGAATACATAATAGTCGCTATGGATTATTTGACTAAATGGGTAGAGGCCAAGGCTACTAGAAAGAATGATGCTCAAACCACTGCTAAATTTCTTTTTGAGCACATCTTCACTCGCTTTGGACTACCGATCGAGATAGTAAGTGACCAAGGAATGCATTTCATTAATGAAGTAATAGATTCCTTCCTTAATGAATGAATTCTTAGTGATCCATGAAAAATCAGCCCCTTATCACCCTCAAGGCAATGGTCAAGCAAAAAGTTCCAATAAGGTGTTATGCACAGTATTGACAAAGATAGTCAATAGTGGAAGGTCACACTGGGACAAACAATTGCATCATGCAATTTGGGCCTTCCGTGTCGCTTACAAGACCGTCATTGGAACTACCCCATTCAATCTAGTGTATGGATAGAACGCAATCCTACCGATTGATTTTTTAGTACCAACTTTGAGAGTATCCCAACAGTATGAATGGACAGGGCATGAATTATCCAAGCAACTAGATCAAATTGAGGAACTACATGAGACAAGAATACAAGCTGTTGCCGGAATTTATGTGGCCAAGAGAAGACAAAAGGCATATTATGATGCGCACATCAAAGACAAAGGACTAAAAGAAGGAGATTTAGTTCTTGTCTACACTTTGAAGCAACATGCCAAGAAGTTACAAAAGCGCGGATATGGACCTCTAATAATCAATAGGATTTCCACTAGTGGAGCGGTTAATCTAGCTACTTTAGATGGAGATGTCCTTCCTAATTACATAAGTGGATGATGAGTAAAACGTTGTATGGAGCCATTGACGGACCAAATGTTAGCACGACTTGTAGCTGCACAAAATAGGAAGAGAGAGGAAGAACGGATTAGAGAGGAAGTGAGGCAAGAAGCCCTAGAGTGTATCAAGAAGAGTGGATAAAGCAAAGAGATGAACGGTATCTACAAGGAGAAGAGCCTGTTCCCATGGCTAACTATCAGGTTCATAAGTCCGACACAAACAATACCTGCATGTCCCAGCCGTATTTAAACTTAGGAATTGGAACGACTAAGTAATAGCTAATAGATGTCTTGATAAATTCAAGAGCAGCACTCAATTGCATATAACGTACAGTCATCACGCATCTTCAAACGACGATAACACCTACGAAAGCACACATGATAGGTGTTGGAGGTCAAGTTATAGAATGCATTGGAGAAGCTACGATATCCCTCCACCTAGGAAATTCAACTATGGAACAACGAGTTCTAGTGTGCAGAGATGAGGATCTAATAGAGAACTTGATCCTAGGACAAGAGTGGATCATTGAAAATGAGGTGAGCATACACCTAGCTGAAGGTACATTTTAGCCAAAATCGGGCACAAGGAAATCTTTAGTCTATTAGAAGAGAGACCCTCTCATAGACAGGACATCATCAAGAGTGAGAAGCAAATCGTAGAAGAGTGCAAAGCAAATACTTCCATAACAAACCAACCAGAAGAAGGTCCGAAGGAAGAAAGGAATTGAAATTCCGATGCATCCAAAGAGAAAGTACATTCGTCCTACCTAAATGATGAACAAAAGGGTACCAAGGAGGACAATGCTCCAAAAGCCTCCTATAAAAAAGGCAGATCATCAGCATGGAAACCCAGGGTCAGCTTCTCGTAATCAAGAAATGCAAACCTCAAATGGGTTCGCAAGGATCGAGTGAAGAAATCAAACAAGACAACGCCACTACACGTCATTCATCACACGAAAACAAGGGCGGACAAATCCTTCTTCACCAAAATCGGAAACAAAGCGACTTCTGAGGGTATGGCTTCCAAAGGCATGTGGAAGCTCAAAAAACATGGCAACAAATGTGGATTCCAAAGAAGGTCAGACAAGTGGCCACTCAAGAATCAGACAAACAGGAAGAACCATTATATCGACACAATAGCACCATGAAGCCAAGCGAGACTCGTCACAGGTACCGAAAAAGCAGGAATCCAACCACCCGAACAACAAAAAAGAAAAAAGAAACACATGCAGCACAATGACATGAAGAGAATACAAGGCTTAAAGCCTCTACTACAAAATCGATATGGAAACCAAAGCAACAGCAAGGGTTGGAACAACAGAACCAAGAAGATTTTGTTTGCACACATGAAGCATCAAATGCACCTAAAGTATGCATGATAGGGCCACATTATGAGGCCAGGCATTTGGCACATGATGTACATAACAGAATTAGTGGTGCACATTCTCCACTTGGGGACAGGTCATAGCTTCTACTTTCATAGGAATGGACCTATTATATAAATAAATGCTTCGGCTACACTAATTCTTGTTTTCTTTCAGGAATGGAAATGAAAAAAAAGTATGTGGTAAAAGATCTTACTTATACACGCAAGGGGAACGGTGTGACGCAACGAGCGAAATGTCATTATACACACATCACTAATGACAGGTCTTCTATAAAAGCTAATGCTATTTTCATTACAAGTGTAGATGAATTTCGAATATTCTGAAGCTACCATTCAAGAGGAAGTGCTAGAATTCTCTGTGCAAAGCGTGACTAAAGCAAAAGGTCATTGGTTTAGAGACGACGAACTAGTAGGGGATTACTTATTCCTAGTGACCATTAAAATCATGGATACAGATCATCAGTTCCCTGTGATGTCCAAAGACTTCAAGGTAGTACATGAGCTCACATCAACCATGGACATTACGAAGAAGGCGGGCATTCACAAATACTTTGAATTACCAATATACAAACCTGATTTTCAGCGATGTGCCCAAGTTATGAACACTTTTCAGCATGCCTTGCATGATCCATTGGTGTCGGAGGCTAGAGTCTTCGACCGCATTGGTGAATGGGTAATTATCCAATTTACACATGACTTAATTAAGGAAGCTTTTGGATGGGAGAAGAACGGGACCACGGTATTGAAGGAGGAAAGTCGAGGAGCAAAGACCCACACCTTCAATGACATTAATCGCATTGATATTGAAGACGAAGTGAGACTCATCCATCAGCACTTCTGCTTTCCCAACATGCACAGATACACTGCTCCGCAAAAGATTGTAGTACAAATGCTGTCACATGCTATTAAGCAAATTGGGAATCAAGTCAATATGACTCCATATATTCAAGAGCGGCTGTTCGAGGCAAAGAGAGAGTGGAATAACAAGAAGTTTTTGAATGGAAGTGTTGCCTTAACTATATTGATATATCATGCCTTGGGCATAAGAGAGCATTTGAGAGAGATGCCATCATCGGAAGCCATGGCCAAATATGCAAAGGTTGTGACAGTCCCCAGGAAGAAGAAGGGATCCAAGGTCATTGAGGAAGCAGAAACAAGCTCCTAACCTAGAATGAGGGGTACCAAGAGGTTAAGGGAAATGATGTAAGTAGAAGAAGAAGTACGAGCCACCAAAAGGGCACGTACTTCCAAGGACAAAACTTGAAGACCGTCAACCTATCACTGAAGAAGAATTGGCCAAAGCAATGGAAGCCACACATCAGTACACCGAAGGTCAAGTCAATCTATCCGTTTAAGGGCACCATTACCAACAAGCCCATCAAGATTTAGAACAAAGAAAAGGTTGACCAAGGTCGAGAGATATAGGGAATTGGGTTTAATAAAATCAAGCTCATCATCACATGCACAAGAAGAACCAGAAACCTCTATGTTGAATGTAGACATTCGACGTGACTCTAAGGATGATGGACAATGGGAGGAGTTAAATGAAGTGAACAAGAATGTAGAAGGGGAAGGAATGAAGGCAGATCAAATGCCCAGCAACTCCGCAAAGACATGATAAGGAAGGAGGCCTCTCAAGAAAGGGTACATTTTATTAAATTGAATGAAGCTTCTAATATTCAAATTCAAGAGACTCTACTTGCGGGAGAGGCTCTCTTCAAGAACCCTAAAGAAGAACAAATAGAAAATAAAATTGAAGAATTAGAACCCTTTACACCAATAAGGGTAGTGGCAGAACCCTCCCCTATGGATGTTACATTTCAAGGGAGTGCCACGAAGATCGTTAACAAGGAAGAAGAAAGCAAAGAACATGATGTACAGCTACATGTAAGGCAACCTCATAACAAAACCATACATGTGGAACAAGGAAAGGATGTAAGAACAGAAGAAGCTCCAAGCATCCCAAAAACTTGGCTAAATGTGGATGTTGCTCAGCTCAAGCCAATGGTGCAACACATGATACAAACTGCCATGGATACTCAACAATTAATGCTTGAAGTTGATGCTCACTATGACATGGCAATGCGGGAAAAATATCAATTCCAAGAGATAGGTGAGAATCTCTATGCCCAATTGATTCAAGCACAAAAGAGCATAGTAGAGAAAGAGACAGCAATCCAAGAAGCCAAGCAGCAATGCAACATACTAGAAATAGAAAATCGGAAACTAAAAACACAATCAAAGGATTTACAAAGCAAATATGAAGCTAGAGAGGCCAAGAAAACACGAATGGATACCAGAAGCAAGATCCTCGAGTCTCAAATTAAAGTATACATGGACGAAGTAGATAATTTATGAAACAAAAACAAGGAGCTGATGACAACACTCCTATGCAATCAACCGATAGAAGCTCCTGACGGGACCGACAAGGACACACGAGCATTGGATGAAAAGATAGCAAAGTATGAAGATCAGCTCAAGCAAGAGCAAGCCATCATCGCAGAATGGGAGAAAAGATATATGGATGACACAGCAAAACTGAGAAAGAAGTGGAAGGCAACCGAAAGTCGGTATATAGTACAATGCAGAGAAGATGTTGATCAACTCACTGTCATAGGAGAGGAGCTCCTCAAAAACAAAGAAACAATTTTGAAAGCCACCGAAGAGATTAAAGACAAAGATGTTGTAATCAAGCAATTACAAAATCAACTAGCACAGAAGGTAATAGAGGGGACACCAGTAGTTCCACACTCCACAGCAACTACTAAGGAGATTGAGGTACATCCTCTCTCTTTCCCCTTACATCATTCACCGATAAGGGAGGAACCAGAAATCCACTCTGAAAGACATCATCGGGATATTGCAGAACTAAGCCGACACGAGCGGGCACTATTGCTTCAACTTATGACCTGTAATTCTCTCTACATACACATGATAAAGTTTGAATGTATTGAATACCTCTTATTTATCTTTGATCACATATATAGTGATCCATTTGGTAGCATCATCAACATAAATCACATAATACCTTGAACCATTGATATTGAAATCCTTTGATGGTCCACAGACATCTGTGTGTACCAACTCAAGCTTCTCTGAATACATAAAAGCATGCTTGGAATAAGATTGCTTATGAGCCTTACCTAATTGACATGCTTCACATCTGTATGTCATATGTTGACTTGCAACATTAGGCAACCCAAGCACTGAACCATTGTTAACCATATCCTTGATACCTCTTTCATTAAAATGTCCAAGCCTCTTGTGCCAAAGATCTAACTCAGAGATCTTATGTCCTCCATAAGTGAACAAGGCATGACCAACATTGCCTTGGATCTTCAATTTGAACAATCTTCCTTCTTTCTTCCATGAAACAATTTGTTTATACCCATTGCTAGGGTCTTTCACAAACACTCCTTCATTAGTGAACCTAACTTCATAACCTTTTTCAACAATTTGTCCTACACTTATCAGATTCTTAGGAATTGTAGGAACATACAAAACCTTACTCAAGAGAGTACTACCATCCTTGGCCTTCACTGATCCAATTCACTTCACATTATGCTATGTATTGTCACCTGTTTGAACTACATGATTAGTTACCTTATTCTCCAAAGCAGTCATCAAAGCTATGTTGCCACTGAGGTGATTGCTACACCCTGAGTCAATGTAGAAGACTCTTTGGTCTTCACTTTGCCTTTCACAAGTTGCATTCATTATCAATGTTGAATCCTCCTTCTGATCTGAAGCATAATTATAATAGGTATTGTTGTATTGTTAACTTTGGAATCCTCTACCTGCATTTCTTCCGAAGTAACCTCTACTACCTCTACCTCTGAAATTACCTCTTTGATTCCTGCCACCTCTTCCACTTGAATTAAAATTCTGATTATATCCACCATTACTCTGAGTATTATGCCAACAATCATTAGCTAAATGATTTGTCTTACCACAAATCCAGCAAGCTTTGACTCCATCTTTATTACTCCTGCCTCTTCCTCTACCTTTGCCACCTCCTCTTCCTCTTAGGAAGTTAGCTTGGCTAGTTGTACCTTCACCTTCATTTTCTTGTTGCTTCCCTTTGCTATTCTTCTTCTTATCCTTTGAATACATTGCTTGACCTGCACTCTTATCACTTTCACCTTTGACATCCTGCTCAAAAGTTAGCATATGTCCTAGCAACTGATTTTGATCAGGAGTGAAATGATCAAGTGATAATTCAGTAGACAAAATGAATGGCTTCCATTTATCTCAACTAAGGATTTTCTTCTTCACGTGTGATGTATCCTATCAAATCTTTGCTCATAAGGTGAGCTTCCATCCTCATTGACCATGCTGGATAGTTCTCTATCCAACTTCTCTATTTGAAGAGAGTCTCCCATCCATTCTTCACCTGTGTATTGAATTCTTCAAACTTTATGAGTAATAGATGTACCTTTACTTTGAATGATACTCCTTTTGTATTCCTTGATGTCGTATGGCCTCCTTCTCAAGCTCTGCTCTCAAGCTTTCTCCTTCTGAATCTTTAATTGTTGAATTCTTTATGTCTGCAGCAGTCGGGGTCCTCCTTCCTTCAATTTTGATACTTCCTCTCTGAATCCACTGATGGAGAGTGTTAATCTCCAAGAGAACAAGCTACTCTTGAATTTAGAGCACCTCTATATCAAGAGTAACTAAAAACCTTCATAATTTGGAGGCACAATAAAATTTTGGATAAACTGTGAAGAAGAAGACTCTACAGAAAGTCTGCTACATATATCTCTCTCATGACTTATCAAATGTGTAAAGTTTTTTATAAAACTTTGCATAAAATGTCCTCTATAGTTTGTGCACCTCCTCCAAGTTAAATCACTTCAAAAGATTCAGTAGATCTTGAGAAATGAACTTAACAAGTCACCTATGTATAAAACTGTTCTTTTGAGAAGTCGATTCAAACACCTGTAACTTCTAACACTTGGTTCTCTCAATCTAGAACCCGTTTATGCAAATGCTTTTAGCCATCGATAGCTTACCTTCCAACTTAAGATTGAGTACTTGCTTGCTCAAAACTTTACACTATGGAAGGAGAACTAACCAAAACATTAACATCAAATTTTGCGCCTGTTTCAGAAAACAGTGAACACTTCTTCACATATGAATGTTCCTACTCAAAATTCTCACAGCTTGTTTACAATTAGGTCTCAAACTTTAACCATAGACTCATTAACTATGGAATTAGACATCTACAAAAGGATTCTTGAAATGATCAAGCAGAGAAGGAGAATACACAGAAACACCGGGCGCAATTTTTCTTCATTACTAGAGAACTTTTACATCTGGATGAGAGAGCTAATCTTCATGCTTCTCAAGAGTCTAATTACTTCTAATTCTTCTAGATTCTTGTATTCTACACTCTCTCATGTTTGCCCCGACATTTTTCCTTGTATATATAGGTAAATATTTACAAGCTCCTGACTATACAAAAGTATAAGTAAACTATCTCTGAATTAATGTACATATGTGTACACATCTTCATCTTCTAGATAATATGCACTTCCTTCATACTTCATATCTTGATCTTTTCTTCAATCCTTGGCTTCAAATCTTCATCAAAACATCAATTGTTGATTGCCCTACACCAACACTTTTGGAGATTAACACTCTCCATCAGTGTTATCAGAGCAGTAAGTATTGTTAAAAGGGGACTTTCGTCACGTCCACTTTTAATCTCTTCGGGTTCTTGGGGATGGTAGGGGTCTGACAATGCAGAGGCCCTTTATCTGATTTTCCCAACTCAACTATCAAATTAAATAGTACGCTACTATCTAGTATAACTTCTTTTACACCGTATTACTATTCGTATTTCGGTTATTCCTTACACAGTCTTTAACACATAAATTAATGGTCACCGTCACTTAGACTGATTAACGTCAACATAACATTACTGTGTTATCGAAAATTAATGTAATTCAACAAAGATAGAGTAACAGTACTCCGAATATCTAAAATCTGCACTACGGTGTCTCCACAAGATCGCAAATCGCCCAGACAGACAATCTAGCGATCCCGTTTCTCTCTACTGCCGAAGAGCCCCGTAATGTCTCTTCATTAGTAAGTAAAAAGTTACATCACTTCGCCACACCCTTTCGGTGCGTGCGGTATATGAAAATATAAAAGTTACATTGTGCCAATCCGACGGCCTAACACTGGCACGCACGGTAGACTTGAACCCGCAAAGAAAAGAAAACTAAGGCTCTTCGACAATGCCTTGTATATACATAGTTCTTGCTAATTTGAAGGTTCTAGAGATTTTCTGTTTCAATGAATCCAGCATCAACTTTAATGTCTCTGGCTCCACCAGCTGTGCATCAGTTCGGACTGAACTTGCCGCAATGACCTGACTCATCAAAACTTCAGTCTGGGTCTGCAAAAATGCTTCTTATAAGTAAAAGTCATTGGCAAGGGTTGCATCACGGCTCAATCTCATATCTTCAATTTGTCCATCTATTCGGGATAGTCTATCGGCTTGAACTCCCAGTTGCTTTTCTCTACGTTCCAATTCCTGAGCTTGATATTTAATTGTCCTATAATAGGCATCCCTTTCTTTCATAATCCCTGCTTATTCTTTCTTAAGTAGAATGTCCAGGCTCATCTATGCTTTGAGAGCAGAATTCGCCTGAAAAAGATCGACAGAGGCGGCCTATAATTCAGTAGTAGTCTGCTTAGCCAAATTAGCCATTTCTTGTCCTCTCTGCACGACTTCATCAAGCTCAACACGAGTTTCTTCTAAAAGTTTGCCGAGAGCAATCTGAGCATCCTCCTTATCCTGTACCAACTGATTTAATTGCTTGATTTCTTCATCACGAACAGTTAACAAAACATCCTTGGCTTTTAATTCAGCCAATGTTGCATCTCTCTGAGCAATAAGATTATCCTGCTCTATAAGTGGAGTTTGAAGTTGCTGGAGTTGAATCTGCAAAGCATGGTTTTCGGCCTTAACTGCATTTGCTTCTTCCTGTAATGGGGCAATATCTGCTTCTAACAAGTCAACTTTCTCTTAGAGTTCCTGCCGAATACTGTCAGTTGCCAGCTTCATATGGAGAGGTAATTGTTGAGAAAATTGGATCAAGAGATGACCCATTGATTCTAATTCATTAAACATTGGAGCCGGAAGAGTAAGAGCAGGAAGTGGCTGGGATGAAGAGGTTGATAATAGGTGAGGGGAAGGTGGTGGAGAGTAAATTGGGAGAAGACGAGGAAGCAATGGGTGTGTCGAGAACAACAGGCTCGACTAGGACAATGGGCTCTACAATGTTCATGGGTGGAGGAGGTGGAATAATTGGCATCAAAATGAGGCCGGTGGTATTCTGCTTTGATGCCTCAACCTTGTCGATGATGGCATCCATCATAGCAATCACGTCGTTAAGAATGTCAGCAGCAATATCCTTCACCGAATCTTGATTCTGCAGATGAGAATCCTCCCGAGAAGAAACTTTGTCAGAGTCTTCGGTGTGGCCATCTTGTTCCTGCTGCTTATTTGGAGAAGAATGATCAAAAGATTCGACATGAATGGATGTAGCGGTGTCATGGAAGACTTCTTCTTCATGGCCAGCGGTTGAACCTTGCACCTGGCTCTCAGAGGGGCTTATACATCTACGTTTCCGATGAATAAGTTGGAAGAGATCCTCATCGTCATCCTCTGCTTCCTCGAGCACTTGAGTAGATTCTTCATGGAGCAAGATGGGAGCCTTTGGAGGCGGTTGCGCGGCTTGGATTATTGGAAAGAGAAAAGTGAGGATATGGGGAAGACGAGAACGCGGAAGGTCACCCTTATTGACCTGTTTGATAACCGCGACACATTCACGGTGAATGCACCGGAAATAAAAAGAAGCAAAATTGACAGACTCGCGAGAAGCCATGTCTATCATCGAAAAGGGGCGCGAGATACCGTAAGTGTGTTTTTGCAAATTCAAAATAGCAACTAAAAACTGCAGAGCAGTGTGCTCTGGTTCGGGTCTACACAAAATGGCATACTCATTAGATGAGTGTCGAGGAAATAACTCTTTCATGGTGGCTACAGGAAGGAGTGGACCATTCTCCAATCCTTCCATAGGGAGGCGGAAAGCTTCACCAAACAAAGCTAAAGTGATAACAACGCGGGATGGGAAGCAGGCAATGGGCCAACACTGCTCTGTAGCAGGTATAGAGGTGATGGTAGCAATAATTTGTGCATAAAATGGCTGACATTCCACTGAATGCCAAGGCAATGCAGCGAAATTCAACAAACCGCGAGTGCGCAAGTACTCACTTACTTCAGGAGTGAGTCCTACATGGAAAATAGCGACATTCACTAAAGCTTTCATGGCACGCACAAGTGAGCACAAGAATATAGACAACAACAAACATGCACAAGCACACAAACACAATAATGATTAGCAGTAAAAGGAACAAGGTTAAGTAGACACACGGGCATCATGAAGCGATCGAAAACCCTAATCATCGCGCGGTATTGAAATGATACCCTTCATAATTTTGGCATGCATGCAGAAACAGAAACAGTAACACAGGGCGGCGATTATTCATATTTAGATACCATAACGAGGGGATTACGGTCAGTGGTCAACCGAAATGCGAGAAAAGAAATAAACAATTGACACGCGAAAAAGACAAGGTACACATCATTGGTTATCAGCCGATTGCTGATAGGGGCGAAGCTTAGATCCATTAATCACTTTCGAAAGGGGAACTCTGGTTAAGGTGGCCAACCTAAAAGTAGCAGGTCCCACCTGCTCAATAATTCGGTATGGACCGAACCACCGTAATTTAAATTTCCCAGTGGACCAATTTGCTTTAGCATTGTAGAATAACACTAGTTGCCCCACCGTAAACACAGGGGTCTTGAGAAAACGATTAATGGGTACGAGCTTGATGAAGCTGTACTTCTTGAAGTACCAGAAAACTTTCCCAGCGTTGTTCATCCAATGATCTTAGTGTATCCAACCGAAATGGCAAGGATTCTTCTGATAGCAATTTTTGAGCTAAGGCAACATGTAGACTCGGCACTACAACTTCCATTGGTGCAATAGCTTCCAATCCATAAGCTAGTTTGAACGGGGTCATGCCAGTAGCTACCTTGTACGTAGTCTGGTACACCCACAAAACTGCAGGTAGTAACTGGTCCCAATGTTCCGGACATTCTAAAAGCAATTTACGGAGCATAGTCAACAAAGTCTTATTGGTACTCTCTGCCAGACCATTGGCACAGGGATAATAAGGCAAGCTAAATTTGTGGACAATCTAAAATGTCTCGGTCAATACTTGCATTAAGTGGTTAGCAAAGTGTGTACCTTGGTCCGTAACGATTTCCAGAGGCAACCCATAACGAGGAAAAACGTCCTTCATCAGGCATTTGGCCACTGAAACTGTTGTGGCCGACCGTAATGCCCAAGCCTCCGCCCACCGAGTGGCATAATCGGTACAAGTCAAGATATAGCGACTGTTGGTGAAAGTAGCTGGGGGTGTTATTGGACCAATAAAATCTAGACCCCACTTTTGAAAGGGTTCCAGAGGTAAGACAGGTTGAAGGGGAAAGAAGTGCCGCTGTAATGGATGTCTAGACCGTTGACAGGTATCACACTACTGCACAAACTGAGTCACATCTTTGTACATGGTAGGCCACCAAAGCCCACTTTGAAGAATTTTACGGTGAGTAAGATCAGCGGCGAAATGTCCGCCCAAAGGTAATGAATGAGCCATAGCAATAACCGATTCTGCTTCATGTGGTGGGATACATCGAAGTAAAACACCAGAATGATCTAGATAGTACAGTTGACCTAGAATCAGTCGAAATCTTTGACTATAAACTGCAAAATTTCTGCCACAGAGCAAGGGAAGTATAAGGAGGAAGACACCCGTCAGTTAGAAACATTAGTATTGTATCGTAGTATGTAGGGGGGGGAACAAGAGGTTCTATAGATTCTTCAATAGTTGGCTCAGTAGCGTAAATTGCTGGTGTAGTGTCATCAACCAACACCGGAGTTTCACCGAAATCCAACCGAGATAGAAAATCCGCCAAGGCATGTGCTGTGCCGGGTCGATGAATAACTTCATAGTCGAATTCTTGTAATAATAGAACCCATCGAGCCAAGCAACCACCTAAATGTTGCTGCCGGACCAAATACACAAGTGCGGCATGATCCACGTGGAAGGTGAACTTTGGGCCCAACAAATAATGGCGAAACTTCTTCACAACGTACACCAACCCGAGACATTCTCTTTCAGTCACTGAATAGTTTCTTTTAGTAGGAGCTAATCGGAAACTTGCATATTATACAGGCCGAAACCATTTGTCAGTTTGCTGCATGAGGACACTACCAATAGCTATGTCCGATGTATCCACAAAGACATGGAACGGACGTTCCCAATTAGGTGGTTGCAAAATTGGGGCCTACGTCAATAACACCTTTAAACGATCAAATGCATTTTGGCACTCCGATGTCCAATCATACTGCTGCGGAGCACTATTCATAAGCCGATTGAGCGGTGTTGCTAAATGAGCTAACCACCGTAAATGTCTGCCATGCCACCGGATTTGGCCCAGGAAACACATAACTTCTTTCGGTGTCATAGGGACTGGTGCCTTCAACACAGTTGCAACTTTATCCGGATCAATCCCTTGTGCAAAGATAATATGTCCGAGTAGTTTGCCACAAGAGACACCAAAAATAGACTTTGTCGGATTCAAGCATAATCGGTATTTGCGACATTTTTCAAAGCAGCACCGTAAATGATACAGGTGGGCCGCAGTCTTACCAAATACGGAAAAGTCGTCCAAATATACTTGCATAAAAGTGGTCAAGTAGGGTGAAAAAACTTCTTGCATACATCCTTGAAACTGTTGGAGACCTCTTAATCTCCAAATTCTTGATCTATACTGATCTAAGAACACATCTATATCAATTATAGACCAAACTTTACACAAATGTTACTTTGATTTACCAAATCATTCATGAACAATTCTCTGAGTGAGAATTTTCTTTCTTCAAAAAGTCTCCTTCAGAAATTGACTTCAATACCTGCACATATCTTCAGATATCTTCAAACTAATGATGCGCAAGTCTTCACATTACCTTTGCGCAATCATATTAGCCATTGATTGTCCAAAAGAATCATTAAACCTTTGATTTGGTTCTTAAGATCAAAGGTATGTCAAAATCTATCTTCTAGGAATGGCGACTTTGACATGGTCAACTTCTTAAGTTGATTTCTCAGAGCACAAATCCCGTTTTGCTAAATGCTTTTAGCCATAGCTTCCTTACCTTCTAACTTAGATTTTGAATGCTCAGTCATTCAAAACTTTACACTATGCACTGAGATCTAAGCAAAACATTGACACGGAAAAGTGCGCGACTCTAAGAAATTTGTTTGCAGATTCTACATACAAATGTTTCTATTTATCATTCTCACAGTAGGAAAGAAATTAGATCATAAAATTCTGAACATAGCTTCATTAGCTTTCAGATTAGATGTGCGCAAAAGGATTTCTGATCCACATGATCAGACTGAGAGAACTCAGAGAAAAACCCGTCGTTAATTTCTTGAGTAAAACTCTCTACACATCTCTCTAAGACACTTGTCTTCAAAATGACTCTCTCTCACATTTCTTTACATCATTGACTTATATACATATAGTTTTAGACTTATCCCACGTCTATTACATTACTCCTTATCATCCTAAGGATCATCTATACTCAGATTACAAGAATTTCCACCTATAATGTACATATGTATACATACTTCACTTCTAAGATCTCTTCACTTTCTCAAGTGTCTTCTTCCACTTCAATCTGATCATAATCTTGATTCAAGATCTTTATAATCATCAATTTGTGATTGGTTTGTTCCAATAGCTCCCCCTCAATCACTAATTGTGATTATTCCATTCTTCTTCACTCCTGCCATCTCTTTGAATCTCTGTAGCTTAGGTCCATCCAAGCTTTTTGTCATCATATCTACAACTTGTTCTTTTGTTGAAGTATACATCACTTCAATCTCTTTATCAAGTACCTTTTCTCTCAAGAAATGATATTGAATTTCTATATGCTTAGTCCTGGCATGAAAAATAGGATTAGCTGCCAAATACAAAGAACTCATATTGTCTCCAAAAATAATTGGAGTACTCTGATCAGTTCCAAAACTCTTCAACAAGGTCTTTAACCATATTACTTCTTTTGCAGCCTCCACCATTCCTTTATACTCAGCTTATGTGGATGACAAAGCAACTGTATGTTGCTTCTTTGAGCACCAAGAAACTAGTTTATCTCCAATATATCAGAGATACCCATGAGTGGACCTTCTATCATCTAAATCACCTGCCCAATCTGCATCACTAAACACTTTGATCCTTGTGTCAAAAGTAAATCCATAATACAGACCTTCACTTAGGGTTCCTTTGCTATATCTGAGTACCCTCTGAGCTCCAATCCAATGAGTCTTCTTTGGACAATGCATGAATTGTGATAACACACCTACTGCATATGATACATCTGGTCTTGTCAAGGTAGCATAACTTAAACTACCTACCAAACTCTGGTATTTCTTCATGTCATTAAATTCTTCACCTCTATACCTGCTCAACTTATGATTTACCTCCAATGGTGTGCTTGAAGGCTTGCAATCCTCCATGTTAAACTTGACTAGAAGATTCTTCAAGTACCTCTCTTGTGTAACATATACTCCATGTTGAGTATACACAATCTGCATTCCTAAGAAATAAGATAAGTTTCCCAAATCACTTATCTTAAAATCGTTCTCTATTTGTTTCTTAAGTTCATTGATTCCTTGAGCATGTGTACTTGTGACAATAATATCATCAACATAAATACACATGTATATGTATCCATTTTCACTTGCCTTCACTAGCAAGCTACTATCTGCCTTTGATGCTTGAAATCCACAATCATTCAAGAACTTGACAAGCCTGTAATTCCATGCTCTTGGAGCCTGCTTCAACCCATACAAAGCTCTCTTGAGCTTACACACATAATCTGATCCAATTGAATCCATGAAACCTTCTGGTTGCTCCATGTATACTTCATCTGCAATGTATCCATTCAGAAATGCATTCTTCACATCTAATTGTGATAACTTCCATCCTTTACAAGCTGCAATAGCAATCAATGATCTAATTGTAGACATCTTAGCAACAGGACTAAAGGTTTCATCATAATCTACCCCATAAGTTTGGGCATAACCTTTGACCACAAGTCTAGCCTTGTATCTAGACACCTTTCCATCAGCAAATCTTTTTGTTTTATACACCCACTTACATCGAATGACTTTCTGATTCTTTGGTCTTGGACCAATTCCCAAGTTTCATTTTCAAGTAGAGCATCATACTCTTCTTGCATTGTCTTCTCCCAATTCTGTTTACCTTTAGCTTCTTCATAAGTGATTGGATCCTCTTCTGTCTTCACAATGTAAGCATAATCTTTTGTTGTTAGAAAGGATGTATCATAACTATACCTTATAGGCTCTTTCCTTTCTCTTGAGGATCTTCTGACCTCTGCACTTCTTGAAGTCTCAGCCACATTTGATTCTGGATCAAATCTTGGCCCATCTTCTACATTATCCTGCAATTTACTTTTATAGTCAACATCATCAATATCTTCTTCATACACATTTACTTTTGCCTTCCATTTCCTTTGTATTTCTTTGTCATCTGCATAATCATTTGTTGACCCTGTATACCATGTGCTTTGCTCATCAAATGTAACATCTCTGGTAACAATAAATTGCTTTGTGGATGGACTCCACAACCTGTAACCCATCTATCTATCATCATACCCAATAAACACATACTTCTCTGCTTTGGGTTCTAGCTTATGTCTTAATTGTGAAGGAACATAAGCATATGATAAGCATCCAAATACCTTACAGTGATCAAGAGTAGGTTTCTTACCCCACCATGCTTCATAAGGAGTTCTTCCATCCAAAGCTTTACAAGGTAACCTATTCACAAGGTATGTTGCAATGTTGATAGCTTCTACCCATAAGTAATTTGGACAATTCTTTTCCTTCATCATTGCTCTTGCAAATTCTACAAGAGTTCTATTTCTTCTTTCTGCAACTCCATTCTGTTGAGGAGAATACCTGCAAGTTACTTCTCTCTTTATACCTGCATTCCACAAATAATCATCAAACTCTTTAGAGAAATAGTCTCCCCCTCTATCTGATCTCAACCTCTTAAGCTTTTGTCCTGTAATCCTTTCTGCATATGCATGATAATGTTTGAATGTCTTGAAGACTTCTGATTTATCCTTGATTGTTGGTGCATGACAATCATCAATTGAAGAATTATGGAGAAATGAAGTCAAGGAGTCAAGAAGGAAACAAAGTCAGATGGTTGAAGGAAGGATATTTTCAGAAAACTCAAAGATATGTACACATATGTACATTAGCTGACTTATACTCTTGTTTAAGTCATACACTTGTATATATTCATCTATAAATATGTTTGAAAATGTCGGGCAAGGAGAGCAGAAGAGATTTGAGAATAGGAAGAGAGAAATTAGTGTCATTAGACACATGAAGAGTGAGTGAATTGTCTATCCTCACTTAGATGTAAATTTTCTGAGAAATCGAAAAATTTTGCGCCCGATATTTTGCTGTCTGCTCCCTCTGTGTTTAATCTTTTGAGAAATCCTTTTGCACGTATCTAAGTCCGTAGCTAATCTATCTGTGGCTAGAATTTGAGAGGTTAATTGTAATCAGGCTGTGAGAATTTTGATTAGGAACATTCATATGTAAGAATGTTCTAACAGTCGAGAAATCTGGCGCACATTTCATCTTCAATGAAATGATCATTGCTCAGTCTACAGTGTAAAGTTTTACACAAATGAGGGCTTAAAATCTAAGTTGGAAGGTAAGCTATCTATGGCTAAAAGATCTTGATTAAACGGGATTTACTTTGGGAGAACCAGTGCTAAGAAGTTGCAGGTGTCAAAGTCGCCATTGCAGAGAAGCACTTTCAGACATAGGTAAAGTGTTTCACACATTTCTCAGTGTGTACTTAATCTTTTTGAGAGATTTAACTTGGCAAAGTTGCGCAACCTTAAGGCGAAGTGTTGTGCAAAGTTTTATCAAAAACTTTACAGGATTGATTAGTCAATGAGTGACTAATCTGCAGCAGACTTTTCTGAAGAAACTGAAATTTTCAGAATAATCAATTTTCTGATAATTTGGTGAAGATTCTCTAAATTAGGTGGAGTCTAAAGTTGATCTTGATATAGAGGTGATCTAAATTCAAGGTTAACTTGTTCTTTTGGAGATTAACACTCTCCATCAGTGGTATCAGAGCAGGTTGTGTCAAAATTGAAGTAAAGAAGACTCCGACTATTGCAGAAATACAAAACTTTATATTTTGAAGGTGCAGAAGGGTAAAGGTTGAAGAAAGATCAAAGGAAGACATACAAAGAGCATCAAAAGGATCAGAAGGAGCAACATTCGAAGTAAAGGTACATTTATTATCTGTAAAGGTTAAAGTTTTGAGACTACAGGTGAAGTAAGGATGGGAGATAGTCTCCAAATTGAGAAGTTGGATAGAGAGAACTATCCTGCATGGTCTATGAGGATGGAAGCTCACCTTATGAGCAAAGATCTGATAAGATACATCACAGGAGATGAAGAAAAGCCAGAATTCAGAGATCCTAGTGTTCCAACTAGGGAGGAGCTTGCAGATTTGAAGAATTGGATGAAGAAGGATGCTCAAGCAAGAAGCATCATCTACATGGCAGTCAATGACTATTTGCTTCCTCACATTAGAGGACTTGAAAGTGCTTGTGATATTTGGAATGCTTTGGAAGAGCATTTCCAAAATACAACCAAATCAAGGAAGGCTTCACTATGGGCAGAGTTTACTACCTTCAAGAAGAAGGCCTCACAATCAATCTCTGATTATGTGACAAAGATGAAGGACATTGCAGATTCTTTAGGTGCAGTTGATGAAGATATTGAAGAAGACAAATTGGTAAGACAAATACTCACAGGACTAAGAGGAGATGAGAAATGGAAGCCTTTCATTTTATCTACAGAACTTTCATTAGATCACTTTACTCCTGACTTGAATCAATTGTTAGGTCATATGCTAACTTTTGAGAATGATGTCAAAGGAGATGTTGATAAGAGTGCAGCTCATGCAATGTATTCTAAAGACAAGAAGAAAGCCAACAAAGGGAAGCAACAATCAGGTGAAGAAGAAGGTACATCAAACCAAGCAAACTTCATAAGAGGAAGAGGAAATGGCAGAAGTAGAGGAAGAGGCAGAAACAACAAAGATAATGCAAGAGCTTGTTGGATATGTGGTAAGACCAATCATCTATCTCATGATTGTTGGCACAATAATCAAAACAATGGTAATTATCAGAACTTTAATCAAAGAGCAAGAGGAGGTAGATTTCAGAGAGGAAATTTCAGAGGTAGAGGTGGTAGGAATTCTTTTGGAAGAGGTGGTGGAAGAAACTTCCAAAGTCAATCCTATAATAACACCTACTACAACTATGCATCAGATCAAAAGGAGGATTCGACTCTCATTATGAATACATGTGAAACCTCACATGAGGACATGAGAGTGTTCTATATTGATTCAGGATGTAGTAATCATTTAAGTGGAAATATTGCTTTGATGACTGACCTAGATCATAATGCAATTAATCATACAGTGCAGACATGTGATAATACAAAGCATAAGGTAAAGTCAATTGGTTCAGTCAAAGCTAAGGATGGGAGCACTCTTCTGAGTAAGGTACTTTATGTTCCCACAATTCCAAAGAATTTGATCAGTGTAGGTCAAATTGTGGAAAAAGGATATGAGGTAAGGTTCACAAGTGATGGAGTTTATGTGGAAGACCCTAGTCAAGGGTATAAACAAGTTATTGCAGGAAAGAAAGAAGGAAGGCTTTTCACATTGAAGGTACAAGGAAATGTTGGACATGCTATGTTCACATATGGAGAGCAGAAGGTATCAGAATTGGATCTTTGGCACAAAAGACTTGGACACTTTAATGAAAGAGGTATCAAAGAAATGATTAACAATGATTCAGTGCTTGGAATGCCTAACATTGCAGGTCAACACATGACATACAGATATGAGGCATGTCAATTAGGTAAGGCTCATAAGCAATCCTATTCCAAGCATGGATTTATGTATTCAGAAAGACTTGAATTGGTGCATACAGATGTGTGGGGTCCTTCAAAGGACTTTAGTATAAATGGTTCAAGATATTATGTCATATATGTTGATGATGCTACCAGGTGGATCACAATTTATGTGATTAAGGAAAAGTCAGAAGTGTTTAATACATTTAAACACTATCATGCATATGCAGAAAGGATTACAGGTCAAAAATTGAAGAGACTAAGGTCAGATGGAGGGGGAGAGTATTTTTCAAATGAGTTCAATGATTATTTGTGGAATGCAGGTATAAAGAGAGAAGTTACTTGCAGGTACTCTCCTCAACGAAATGGGGTAGCAGAAAGAAGAAATAGGACTCTTGTTGAGTTTGCAAGGTCCATGATGAAAGAGAAGAATTGCCCAAATTATTTGTGGGCTGAGGCTGTTAATACAGCTACATATTTGGTTAATAGATTGCCTTGTAAAGCTTTGCAGGGTATGACACCATATGAAGCTTGGTGGGGTAAGAAACCTACCTTGGATCATTGCAGAATATTTGGATGCTTGGCATATGCATATGTGCCATCTCAATTGAGGCATAAGTTGGAGCCTAAGGCAGAGAAGTATGTATTCATTGGTTATGATGATAAGCAAATGGGATACAGGTTGTGGAGTCCATCCACAAAGCAATTTATTGTATCCAAGGATGTTACATTTGATGAGCAAGGTACTTGGTATGCAGGTAAATATAATGTACATGCAGATGATGAAGAAGTAGTGGAACAAAGAAAAGGTAAAGCAAAGGTTCAATTACTTGATGAAAGTGAGAGTAATGAAGTGCAGATTGAAGTTGAAGAGAGGCCAAGGTTTGATCCAGAATGTGATGAACCAGAGACCTCAAGAAGTGCAGAAGTTAGGAGATCATCTAGGCACAAATGGCAACCTACAAGGTATAGCTATGACACTTCATTTTTAACTACTAAAGATTATGCTTATTTGGTAAAAGCAGATGAAGACCCTTCTACATATGAAGAGGCCAAAGGGAAGAAGAATTGGGAAGATGCTATGCAAGAGGAGTATGATGCATTGATAGAGAATCAAACATGGGATTTGGTTCCTAAACCTAATAGTCAGAAGATCATTGGATGTAAGTGGGTTTACAAGACTAAAAGATTTGCAGATGGAAGTGTGTCTAGGTACAAAGCTAGACTTGTTGTGAAAGGGTATGCACAGACATATGGAGTGGACTATGATGAGACATATAGTCCTGTGGCAAAGATGACAACCATCAGGACACTCATTGCAATTGCTGCTTGTAAAGGTTGGAAGTTGTCTCAATTAGATGTGAAAAATGCTTTCTTGAATGGTTACATTTCAGATGAAGTCTACATGGAGCAACCAGATGAATTCAAAGATCAAGTGAGTCCAAATTATGTGTGTAAGCTCAAGAGAGCTTTGTATGGGTTGAAGCAAGCCCCAAGGGCTTGGAATTATAGGCTTGTAAAATTCTTGAATGATCTTGGATTTCAAGCATCAAAGGCAGATAGTAGCTTGCTAGTCAAAGCAAGTGAAGACGGGTTTATTTATGTCTGTATTTATGTTGATGACATAATACCTACAGGAACAGATGATAAGGGGATACAAATGATCAAAAAGCAGATGGAGAAAGAGTTCAAAATTAGTGATTTGGGGAACCTATCATTCTTCTTGGGAATGGAGATCTCTTATACTCAACATGGAGTATATGTGACCCAAGAAAGGTTTGGAGGAGAAGAGTTCAGAGATATGAAACTCTATCAAAGTTTGGTTGGTAGCTTGATTTATGCTACATTGACAAGGCCTGACTTGTCATATGCAGTTGGTGTGCTTTCACAATTCATGCATTGTCCTAGAAAGGAACATTGGATTGCAGGACAAAGAGTACTTAGGTACATCAAGGGTACACTCAAAGAAGGGTTGTACTATGGGTTTACTTCAGATACAAGAATCAAGATATATAGTGATGCAGATTGGGCAGGTAATGTGGATGATAGAAGATCAACACATGGATACTTGTGCTATGTAGGAGACAAATTGATTTCATGGTGTTCCAAGAAGCAACATACAGTTGCTTTGTCATCTACAGAAGCAGAATATAAAGGTATGGTGGAAGCTGCAAAAGAGGTAATATGGCTAAAGACACTTTTGAAAGTTTTTGATGTGATTCAGAGTACTCCTATTATTTGTGGAGACAATATGAGTTCATTATACTTGGCAGCTAATCCTGTATTTCATGCTAGAACTAAGCATATTGAAATACAGTATCATTTTCTGAGAGAGAAGGTCATTGAGAAAGAGATTGAAGTCATACACACTCCCACAAAAGATCAAGTTGCAGATATGATGACTAAAAGTCTAGATGGACCAAAACTACAAAGATTCAAGGATATGGCTGGAGTAAAGAAGATAGAGAAGAACCTCAATTAATGATTGAGGGGGAGCTGTTGGTGCATGACAATCATCAATTGAAGAATTATGGAGAAATGAAGTCAAGGAGTCAAGAAGGAAACAAAGTCAGATGGTTGAAGGAAGGATATTTTCAGAAAACTCAAAGATATGTACACATATGTACATTAGCTGACTTATACTCTTGTTTAAGTCATACACTTGTATATATTCATCTATAAATATGTTTGAAAATGTCGGGCAAGGAGAGCAAAAGAGATTTGAGAATAGGAAGAGAGAAATTAGTGTCATTAGACACATGAAGAGTGAGTGAATTGTCTATCCTCACTTAGATGTAAATTTTCTAAGAAATCGAAAAATTTTGCGCCCGATATTTTGCTGTCTGCTCCCTCTGTGTTTAATCTTTTGAGAAATCCTTTTGCACGTATCTAAGTCCGTAGCTAATCTATCTGTGGCTAGAATTTGAGAGGTTAATTGTAATCAGGCTGTGAGAATTTTGATTAGGAACATTCATATGTAAGAATGTTCTAACAGTCGAGAAATCTGGCGCACATTTCATCTTCAATGAAATGATCATTGCTCAGTCTACAGTGTAAAGTTTTACACAAATGAGGGCTTAAAATCTAAGTTGGAAGGTAAGCTATCTATGGCTAAAAGATCTTGATTAAACGGGATTTACTTTGGGAGAACCAGTGCTAAGAAGTTGCAAGTGTCAAAGTCGCCATTGCAGAGAAGCACTTTCAGACATAGGTAAAGTGTTTCACACATTTCTCAGTGTGTACTTAATCTTTTTGAGAGATTTAACTTGGCAAAGTTGCGCAACCTTAAGGCGAAGTGTTGTGCAAAGTTTTATCAAAAACTTTACAGGATTGATTAGTCAATGAGTGACTAATCTGCAGCAGACTTTTCTGAAGAAACTGAAATTTTCAGAATAATCAATTTTCTGATAATTTGGTGAAGATTCTCTAAATTAGGTGGAGTCTAAAGTTGATCTTGATATAGAGGTGATCTAAATTCAAGGTTAACTTGTTCTTTTGGAGATTAACACTCTCCATCATTGATTACATATAAATTAATCCATCTGGTTGCATCATCAACAAACAACACATAATATCTGGATCCATTTATGCTATAGTCCCTTGAGGGACCCCACACATCTGTATGAACCAATTCAAGCATATTTGAATACTTGTACCCTGATTTATTGTATGAACTTTTGTGTGCTTTACCTAATTGACAAGCTTCACACTTGTACACCATGTGTTGCCCTTCAATTTTTGGCAAACCAAGCACCACTTGATTCTTTGACATTTCCTTTATAGATCTCTCATTGAAATGACCTAACCTTTTATGCCATAGGTCTAACTCAGACATCTTTTGACTTCCATAAGTAAATAAAGCATGTCCCACATTACCTTGGACTTTGAGAGTAAACAACTTTCCTTCCTTTTTACCTGCAATTATGTTTTTATATCCCTGATTTGGATCTTGCACATAGACACCATCATTTGTGAATCTGACTTCATATCCTTTCTCCACAATTTGCCCTACACTTATCAAATTTTTAGGAATAGTAGGAACATAAAGTACCTTTCTCAAGAGTGTACTTCCACTCTTTGTCTTCACTCATCCAATACTCTCCACTTTATGTTTGGTATTGTCACCTGTTTGAACTGTATGTCCATTCACCTTTGCTTCCATATCAGTCATCAAGGATATATTGCCACTCAGATGATTGCTACACCCTGAGTCAATATAAAACACCCTTTGATCTTCTCCTACTGATTCATCAGTTGCATTCAAGATAAGAGTCATATCATCCTTCTGATCTGATGCATAGTTATAGTAATTGTTGTTGTAGGACTGAGGTTGAAACCTTCTTCCACCTCCTCTAGCATATGATGTCCTACCACCTCTTCCTCTGAAATTGCCTCTTTGGTTTCTGCCTCCTCTACCTCTTTGATTAAAACTCTGATTGTTATTTCCTCCATTTTGATTGTTATACCAACAAGCATTTGCCAAATGATTGGTTCTGCCACAAATCCAACAAGCTTTAATATTATCTTTGTTCTTACCTCCTCTTCCTTTACATCTGAAATTCATTTTTCCTTTTGTAAAGTTAGCTTGGCTTGAAGATCCTTCATCATCAGTTGACTGCCGCCCTTTGCCATTCTTTTTCTTGTCCTTGGAGTACATGACTTGACTTGCACTCCTATCATTATCTCCCTTAATGTCCTGCTCTAAAGTTAGCATGTGTCCTAGCAATTGATTAAGATCAGGAGTAAAATGATCAAGTGACAATTCTATGGACAATATGAAAGGTTTCCACTTCTCATCTCCTCTCAGACCTATAAGTATTTGCCTTACCAACTTATCCTCTTCAATGTCTTCATCTACCAAGCTATCTACAATATCCTTCATCCTTGCCACATAATCAGAAATTGATTGTGAGCTCTTCTTCTTGAAAGTTGTAAATTCAGCCCATAGTGAGGACTTCCTTGACTTGGTTGTGTTTTGGAAATGCTCTTCCAAAGCATTCCAAACATCTGTTGCACTTTCCAATCCTCTAATGTGAGGTAGAAGATAATCATTTACAGCCATGTAAATGATGCTCCTAGCTTGAGCATCCTTTCTCATCCAAGTCTTCAAATATGCAAGCTCTTCCCTAGTTGGAATACTAGGATCTGCAAATTCAAGCTTTTCTTCTTCTCCTGTAATGAATGCCATCAAATCTTTGCTCATGAGGTGTGCTTCCATCCTCATGGACCAAGCTGGATAGTTCTCCCTATCTAGCTTATCAATCTACAAGCTTTCTCCCATCTTTTGATCTTCTGTATCTACATTTACTATGATTTATGATAGTAAAGTGTACCTTTGATATGAAACTTCAATCCTTTTTTATCCTTCGAACTCGTCCTTTGTACTTCTGCAGGTTATCTTCACAAATTTGTCCTTGTCCACCTTCGATTAGAAAGAACTTCAATATCTACAGCAGTCGGGACTTCCAATGCCTTTACTTCCCTTATATTGCACCTTCTGCTCTGATACCACTGTTGGAGACCTCTTAATCTCCAAATGCTTGATCTATACTGATCTAAGAACACATCTATATCAATTATAGACCAAACTTTACACAAATGTTACTTTGATTTACCAAATCATTCATGAACAATTCTCTGAGTGAGAATTTTCTTTCTTCAAAAAGTCTGCTTTAGAAATTGACTTCAATACCTGCACATATCTTCAGATATCTTCAAACTAATGATGCGCAAGTCTTCACATTACCTTTGCACAATCATATCAGCGATTGATTCTCCAAAAAAGAATCATTAAATGTTTGATTTGATTCTTAAGATCAAAGGTATGTCAAAACCTGTCTTCCAAGAATGTCGACTTTGACATGGTCAACTTCTTAAGTTGATTTCTCACAGCACAAATCCCATTTTGCTAAATGCTTTTAGCCATAGATTCTTTACCTTCTAACTTAGATTTTGAATGCTCACTCATTGAAAACTTTACACTATGCACTGAGATCAAAACATTGACACGGAAAAGTGCACGACTCTGAGAAGTCTGTTTGCAGATTCTACATACAAATGTTCCTATTGATCATTCTCACAGTAGGAAAGAAATTAGATCATAAAATTTTGAACATAGCTTCATTAGCTTTCAGATTAGATGTGTACAAAAGGATTTCTAATCCACATGATCAGACTGAGAGAACTCAAAGAAAAACCCGTCGCTAATTTCTTGAGTAAAACTCTCTACACATCTCTCTAAGACACTTGTCTTCAAAATGACTCTCTCTCACATTTCTTTACATCATTGACTTATATACATATAGTTTTAGACTTATCCCACGTCTATTACATTACTCCTTATCATCCTAAGGATCATCTATACTCATATTACAAGAATTTCCACCTATAATGTACATATGCATACATACTTCACTTCTGAGATCTCTTCACTTTCTCAAGTGTCTTCTTCCACTTCAATCTGATCATAAGCTTGATTCAAGATCTTTATAATCATCAATTTGTGATTGGTTTGTTCCAACAGAAACGTACTTGGAGCATTCCTTAACCCAAACCACATTACCGTACAAGCATAAACACCCCAGTTCGTGATAAAAGCTTTTTAGGTATGTCCTGTTCTGCCATCCTCACCTGGTTATAGCCACTATAGCCATCCAAAAATGAATACATCTCATGCCCGGCCACCCTATCGAGCATTGTGTCCAAAAAGGGGAGAGGAAATGGATCCGGTACAGTGGCCGCATTCAGTTTTTGGTAATCAACACAGATGCATAGCTGTTTATTTTTCTTTTGAACAATCACTATCGGAGATATCCATTCAGCATGCTCGATTGGCACAATGAATCCCACCTTCAGTAACCGATCGAGTTCTGCTTTGACCTGTGTTGCATAGTTGGGGTTCATTCGGTAACTAGGTTGTTTCATTGGCTTCGCCTCTGGTTTGAGCACTACCCAATGTTGATAGATCCGCAGTTCCAAGCCTTTCATATCTCGATAGTCCCAAGCAAAAACATCGGAGAACTCACGCAAGAGTCGTATCAAATCATCTTGAAATGTCTCTGGCAATCCTACTTTAATATTAACGGGTCACGGGTTATCCACATCACCCAAATTATATGTTATTAACTGATTTTTTGGTACATAAAATTGTCAAGGTTTTACCATGTCATCAGCTGACTGCAAAAGTTGATGTAAGGTGGCTCCATCCATAGCGACACTATCATCTGCATCTGCATCTCCGGTCACTGGTACCACCGTACAAGCGGTCGGACTCCACTTGTCTGCGATCGACTGGAGATCTACAGTACCTAATGAGATCATATCCTTATTGGTCTTCAAAAAACGCCTCTTCCTCATCATCAGATAAGCCATCCAACATGTGGACCAGCTCCGCTACATATGGTCTTGCATGAAGCTCGCAGGGTTGCATGGCATCCACTTTAACTACATATTTACGGTGATTATCTTTGAAAGTTAACTCCTACGCGGACCAATCCTGTACAACTTTGGCTTGTTTCAACCATGGTGGACCGAAAAGTAGATTGTAGTCGAGGCTGGATTCTGGTAGTTTGAGAACTACAAAAGTCACTTTGAACGTGGTACCCTGCAAGGTAATCGGAATATTCCGTACTAGCCCCACCGGATGGACTCGGGATTGGTCTGCCATGCGTACAAAAAATTGTACGCGCTTGATTTGGGTCCAACCCAATTGCTTGCAGAGTGTTGCCGTTGCTATATTCATACCTGAACCGCCAGCAATTAGCACTTGAGTAATCTTTTGGTTTTTATGCCAAACAATGATTAATGGGACTGAATGATCCACGGTAGAATCACCTTCCGGTTGTATTGTTGCAGTCGTCGGAGTACAGGAAGATCTGGGACTAACCTGTTGTTGGAATTGCTGCCTAACTCCTGGTACCAAGGCAAGCAACTGCCCCAAAGGGAGTGTAATTGAAGCCTTAGATAGGATATCCCATACCTGATCTGTTTGGATCGTACTTCTCACCGGTTCTGATGATGATTCTATTGTTGCTGGGACAGAATTTTGTTCATTCGATCTTGCCTTAGGCAGGGGAGCCTGTGTTATCGGAACTGGATCAGGAAACACAGTTGGCTCTTTAGGTGTCCATTGACTAGCCTTTGTATACATTCGTTGCTGCTCACGGATACCAGGCTCGAACGTCTCAGCGGTGGGTTGCAACTGCTTACCCGATCTCGTCTGAACCACTGCTGCTTGTGATTCAACTGGTGAAATATAGACCATGTTGGCCATTGGATTTTGTCGCTCCTTCTTCCTTTTGTCGTACTCTACTGCATCCTTGCAAAACCTACGAATGTGGCCAATCTCGTCGCAAAAATGACATCGAGGTGGTGGAAGAGAAGTACCTTCTGCCGATGTACCCGCCTGCCATCGGTTTGAATTGAAATTGGTATTCCGCTGATCTCGGTAATTCCTATATCCTTGCGACTGGTTGGTTCGCATCTGTGGCGGCACATAATGGGCTGTTGGCTGACTTGGTTCCTGTATGATGGCATTTATAGCTGCTCGCCCCTCAACTTTGGCATTATACGCACAATTTTCCATTGAGTGTCCTATTGTGTTGCAGATGGCATTCTGGTTAAGGGCACATGTAGTACTGGTGTGCCCTAGATTTTTGCACTTGGTGCAATACATCTGTTTAGCCGGGTCATCTTGTATGTTCTTACTGGCTTTCAGCCACTCCAAGTCTTCGGTGAATCCCCCAACTTTATGCTCTAGTTTCAGGGCCATTGCAATAACAGCATCTAGTGTCATAGCACCCACACAACGGATTATCATAATTTGTCTTGATTGTGGGGTCAAACCGTTAATGAACCATTGGGTTATAACATCATCCGGTAGATTAGCGTGTGCCGGAGGCAGTTGTCTTAAGTGAGTTCTAAACAATGTTGCGTATTCCTGAATAGTCTGGTGTGGCTTCTACCGATTTTTTTGCAAATAGTCGAAGATTTTGGCAGGATTCTTCCTCAACCGGAACCTCTGTAAAAACGCATCCCGCATAGCATCATAGTTAACGAAATGATTAATATCATACTCAGTCAACCATCTAGTGGCTTCATTAACTAAGGTGGCCTGAAATACGATAGCCTTGTATGCTGGATCGGGTGGATGGTTCAGCACTGCATAGCTTATCTCAAAGGTGCGCACGTGTGCATCAGGGCGTCACCCGGAAATCCATCGATATTTGTGTAAGTCACCCTTGTTGGAACCGGTCCTAGTGGGATGATTGGATGTGGCTGTTGTTGTTGCTGCCGTTGTTGTTGTTGTTGTTGCTACTGATGTTGTTGTTGTTGCTACTGTTGTTGTTGTTGTGGCTGTTGACCACTCATGGTGCTATTATTGATACTGTTGTTGTTCCCTGAGTTTTGAGGGGGTGTCTCTTGTCCTTTGGAATCTGTATTATCAGATTGTTCACCTTCCGACTCGAAAATGGCGTTGAATCTCTTACTTATCTCCAAGTCAAATAGTCTGTCCTCAGCTTTAGTATCAAGAGTAGGCAAGCTTGCCCCGAACAGTGGTGAACGTAACAAGGATCCACTAGGTAGTACTGCAGTATCACCGAAAAACTTCAGACTCCCACGAAATGGTACCGAACTTCCACCGAAAGTTATCAAACTTTCACCGCACCCGGTTGTCTTTTCATCGAAAACGGTCTCACTTGGCAACATAACTTTATCACCAAAAATAGTCGAATCCTGACCAGATAACGTCGGATGATCTACACACTGTGTCTCTGTACACCCAAAAATCACTGCACCCTCTTCAGAACGAATCGGAATCACATCAGAATCTACCGGAATCTTATCATGAGTCACCAAACTAGCATCGAAATCACTACTAACTGGCTCCAATCCTTCAACAACTGGGCTTAAATGGCCTGCACTTCCACCACCTGGGGGTGTCCCTAATAGATTTGGAACTGCCCAGGGATGCTGGTCTCTTCTATACTTCGGATAAGACTCGCCGGACCGAGTAACCGGCATATATCACCTCTGCACCTCTTGCCTTATGCACTGCTCTAACTCTACTGAGTATTCTCAATCTATTGCCATCTTCCCATAGATGGTGCCAATGTTAAAAGGGGACTTCCGTCACTTCCACTTTTAATCTCTTCGGGTTCTAGGGGATGGTAGGGGTCTGACAATGCAGAGGCCCTTTATCCGATTTTCCCAACTCAACTATTAAATTAAATAGTACGCAACTATCTAGTATAACTTCTTTTACACCGTATTACTGTTTGTATTTCGATTATTCCTTACACAGTCTTTAACACATAAATTAATGGTCACCGTTGCTTAGACTGATTAACATCAACATAACATTACTGTGTTATCGGAAATTAATGTAATCAACAAAGAAAGAGTAACAGTACTCAGAATATCTGAAATCTGCACTACGGCGTCTCCACAAGATCGCAAATCGCCCAGACAGACAGTTTGGCAATCCCGTTTCTCTCTACTACCGGAGAGCCCCGTAATGTCTCTTCATTAGGAAGTAAAAAGTTACATCACTTCGCTACGCCCTTTCGGTGTGTGCGGTAAATGAAAATATAAAAGTTACATTGTGCCAATCCGACGGCCTAACAATATCAAAATTGAAGAAAGGAGGACCTCGATTGCTGCACTTAAAAGAATTCAACATTTGAAGATACAAAAGGTGAAAGCTTGAGAGCAGAGCTTGAGAAGGAGACCATAAGACATCAAGGAAGACAAAAGGAACTTCATTCGAAGTAAAGGTAATCTTATTCCTCATAAAGCTTGAAGGATTTAATACACAGGTGAAGAAAGGATGGGAGATTCTCTTCAGATAGAGATTAAATTGGATAGAGAGAACTATCCAGCATGGTCAATGAGGATGGAAGCTCATTGAATAGGTTATATTACAAGTGAAGAAGAAAATCCTCAGTTCAGAGATCCTAGTGTTCCAACTAGGGAGGAATTATCAGATTTGAAGACTTGGATGAAGAGAGATGCTCAAGCCAGGAGCATTATCTACATGGCAGTTAATGTTGGAGACCTCTTAATCTCCAAAGGTTTGATCTATACTGACCTAAGAACATCTCTATATCAGTTATGGACCAAACTTTACACAAATGTTATCTTTATTTATCAAAACTTCCACTATCACTTTTCTGAGTGAAGAAATTCCTTCTTCAGAAAGTCTGCTTCAGAAATTGACTTCATTACCTGCACATATCTTTAGATTTCTTCAAAATAATGATGCACATATCTCCACACTACGTTTGTGCAATCATATCAACCATTAGTTCTTCAAAAGAATCATTAAAACTTTAATTTTATCCTTAAGATCAAAAGTATGTCAGAAACTGTCTTCTTGAACAAGCGACTTTGACATAGGTAACTTCTAAGGCTGATTTTTCACAGCACAGATCCCTTTTTGCTAAATGCTTTTAACCATAGCTTCCTTACCTTCCAACTTAGATTTTGAATGCTCATTCATCAAAAACTTTACACTGTCCACTGAGATCTAAGCAAAACATTGACACAAAAAAATGCGTGACTCTGAGAGGTCTACCGGCCGACTTTACATACACATGTTCCTATTGATCATACTCACAGCATGAAAGGAATTAGACCATGAGAATTTGAACATAGCTTCATTAGCTTCTAGATTAGATGTGTACAAAAGGATTTCTGATCCACATGACCAAACTGAGAGAAATCAGAGAAAGACCCGATGCTAACTCGTGAAAATGACTCTCTACATATCTACCTTAATGACACTTGGCTTCTAATGACTCTCTCATGTATTTCTTTACATCATTGACTTATATACATATGATTCTAGACTTATCCCGCATATATTACATTACTCCTTATCATCCTAAGGATTATCTATACTCAAATTACAAGAATTTCCAACTGTAATGTACATATGCATACAAGCTTCACTTCTGAGATCTCTTCACTTTCTCAAATGACTTCTTAAACTTCAATCTGATCATAGACTTGCTTCAAGCTCTTTGTAATCATCAATTTGTGATTGTCTTGTTCCAACAACTCCCCCTCAATCACTAATTGTGATTATTCCATTCTTCTTCACTCCCGCCATCTCTTTGAATCTCTGTAGCTTAGGTCCATCCAAACTTTTTGTTAACATATCTGCAACTTGTTCTTTTGTTGGAGTATACAACACTTCAATCTCTTTATCTAGTACCTTTTCCCTCAAAAAATGATAGTGAATCTCTATATGCTTAGTCCTGGCATGAAAAACAGGGTTAGATACCAAATATAATGAACTCATATTGTCTCCAAAAATAATTGGAGTACTCTGATCAGTTCCAAAAATCTTCAACAAGGTCTTTAACCATATCACTTCCTTTGCAGCTTCTACCATTTCTTTATACTCACCTTTTGTGGATGACAAAGCAACTGTATGTTGCTTCTTTGAGCACCAAGAAACTAATTTATCTCCAATATAATAGAGATACCCATGAGTAGACCTTCTATCATCTGAATCACCTGCCGAATCTGCATCACTAAACAATTTGATTCTTGTATTAGAAGTAAATCCATAATACAAGCCTTCACTTAGGGTTCCTTTGATATATCTGAGTACCCTTTGAGCTGCAATCCAATGAGTCTTCTTTGGACAATGCATAAATTGTGATAAGACACCTATTGCATATGATAGATATAGCCTTGTCAAGGTAGCATAGATTAAACTACCTACCAAACTCTGATATTTCTTCATGTCATTAAACTCTTCACCTCCATACCTACTCAACTTATGATTTACCTTCAATGGTGTGGTTGAAGACTTGCAATCTCCATGTTGAACTTGACCAGAAGATTCTTCAAGTATCTCTCTTGTGTAACATATACTCCATGTTGAGTATACACAATCTGCATTCCTAAGAAATAAGATAAGTTTCCCAAATCACTTATCTTAAACTCCTTCTCTATTTGTTTCTTAAGTTCATTGATTCCTTGAGCATCTATACCTGTGACAATAATATCATCAACATGAATACACATGTATATGTATCCATTTTCACTTGCCTTCACTAGCAAGCTACTATCTGCCTTTGATGCTTGAAATCCACATTCATTCAAGAACTTAACAAGCCTGTAATTCCATGCTCTTGGGGCCTGCTTCAACCCATACAAAGCTCTCTTGAGCTTACACACATAATCTGATCCAACTGAATCCATGAAGCCTTCTGGTTGCTCCATGTACACTTCATGTGCAATGTATCCATTCAAGAATGCATTCTTCACATCTAATTGTGATAACTTCCATCCTTTACAAGCATCAATAGCAATCAATGATCTAATTGTAGACATCTTAGCAACAGGACTAAAGGTTTCATCATAATCTACCCCATAAGTTTGGGCATAACCTTTGACCACAAGTCTAGCCTTGTAGCTAGACACTTTACCATCTGCAAACCTTTTTGTTTTATACACCCACTTACATCCAATAACCTTCTGATTCTTTGGCCTTGGCACCAACTCCCATGTTTCATTTTCAAGTAGAGCATCATACTCTTCTTGCATTCCCTTCTCCCAATTCTATTTACCTTTAGCTTCTTCATATGTGATTGGATCCTCTTCTGTCTTCACAATGTAAGCATAATCTTTTGTTGTTAGAAAAGATGTATCATAACTATACCTGATAGGTTCTTTTCTTTCTCTCAAGGATCTTCCGACCTCTGCACTTCTTGAAGTCTCAGTCACATTTGATTCTGGATCAAATCTTGGCCCATCTTCAACATTATCCTGCAATTTACTTTTATAATCAATATCATCAATATCTTCTTCATACACACTTACTTTTGTCTTCCTTTTCCTTTGTATTTCTTTAACATCTGCATACTCATTTGTTGACCCTGTATACCATGTGCTTTGCTCATCAAATGTGACATCTTGGGTAACAAGAAATTGCTTTGTGGATGGACTCCACAATCTGTAACCCATCTGTCTATCATCATACCCAATAAACACATACTTCTCTGCTTTGGGTTCTAGCTTATGTCTCAATTGTGAAGGAACATAAGCATATGCTAAACATCCAAATATCTTACAATGATCAAGAGTAAGTTTCTTACCCCACCATGCTTCATAAGGAGTTCATCCATCCAAAGCTTTACAAGGTAACCTATTCACAAGGTATGTTGCAGTGTTGATAGCTTCTGCCCATAAGTAATTTGGGCAATTCTTTTCTTTCTTCATTGCTTTTGCAAACTCTACAAGAGTTCTATTTCTTCTTTTTGCAATTCCATTTTGTTGAGGAGAGTACCTGCAAGTTACTTCTCTTTTTATACCTGTATTCCACAAATAATCATCAAACTCTTTAGAGAAATACTCTCCCCCTCCATCTGATCTCAACCTTTTGAGCTTTTGTCCTGTAATCCTTTCTGCATAAGCATGATAATGCTTGAATGTCTTGAATGTTGATGTATAAAACACCACAAGAACTAAGCTAAAGTGATATTAGAACACCTCTGTAATCATCATTAGCTTAGTAACACTCTCAATTTGAAAACTTTACCACCAAACTTAGTGAATTCAAAAATTTCACTTTCCAGAAATCTGCGCCTTTTCTTCTAACTTCAAATCTGATCTGTATTAGCTTGATTTGTACAAATTCTTTTGATCACTTGCTAATAGAAGTTCTTTCTAATGTTAAGTAACACATACCAAGCAAAACGTTCAAGTAATATCATCGAAATCTTCTGATTTCACTTCAATATTTGAACTATGTCTGAAATTTGAAAAATGACTTGATCGATTTGACATACCTTCACTGTTACACTCATTTCTCTGAATACACGTCCCGTTTTGTAAAGATCTTTTGACCAATTGTAGTGGAAGGTAGTAGCTTCAAAATGAGTTATCACTCATGAAAAACTTTACATTGTACTGTGAGATCTGACCTTAAGAAGATCAGGGAAAAGTGCGCCAGAAAACTCGTAACTCTCAACTAACTTACACACTGATATGAAATCAGATAGAATTCAACACACAAGAGGAATTAGATCAAATCCTTTTACACAAACATGTGTTAACTATCAGAGAAGATGTGTACAAAATGGCTTGGCCTCATTCTGCTCATAGCCATAGAAAACCCTCATATACTGAGTAGTTCCTCCTCGACATCTCTCTCAGAAAAACCCGACTTTTCTCTACTCACTCAAGGATTACAAAATTGAGTTCTCTCATATATTTTTGAACTCAAATTAACTTATATACATGTAGTTTACATACTCCTAGACTCAACTCGTAAATTTTGAAGTTCTATGTCAAGACTAGACTTTTATTTTGCACTAAATTACAAGAGTGAATTTATTCCTTCACTTAGGCTTAGTTTTCTGAGTGCTTTGCCTTCAATTCTCTTTGTTTTTCTTCTTCCTTCATATCTCTTTATAAATTCATGTCTAATTAGTGAGTGAAGTTCCAACAGCTCCCCCTCAATAACTTATACCTGTCAATTGTACCATCAGGTTTACGCTTCAACTTGTATACCCACTTAGTGCCAATGGCCTTCTTGCCAGGAGGCAAGTCACATAAAGACCATGTTCCATTCTTCATTATAGCATCATATTCAGATTGCATAGCAACCATCCAATTTTCTGAATTTTGTGCTTCATCAAAAGAAACAGGCTCATTCTCATCACAGAGACTAGACGCAGCCATAGCATAGCAATCTGATGCAAAGGAGGCACTATGAGAGCCTGAACGAGTACCATATGACAAAGGTGCATCTAATTTGCTATCACGCAAAGTCTGCACCAGCCATTTTGGCATAGTTGTTGCCTACTCAATATCAGCTCTCTTATCAACAAGTGCATCATGTAAATCTACATCAGAAATGGAATGATCTACATCATCATATGAAACCTGCAAAGGCTGAGAAGTTGTCTCACTAGGACCATCACTAGACTGTCCACCTATAAAAAGAGGCATCAAAGTATCATACATGTCTTTGGAGCTAACAGATGTCTCCTTGGTACATGAAAGCAATGGCTGAATAGCATCTTCCACAAAAACAACATCACGGCTAACCAGAATGCGTTTAGTCTATGGATGATACAGACGATAGCCTTTACTTTCAGAACTGTACCCAACAAAAATACATTTTACTGCCTTATCATCCAATTTTCTACGATGTTGTTCAGGCTCTAGTGCATATGCCAAACAACCAAAAACACGCAGATGAGCAACAGATGGCTTGCAGTCATGCCAAGCCTCATATGGAGTGATAGAATGCAGCGCTTTAGTGGGACACCTGTTCAGTACATATGCTGCACACATGACAACCTCAAGCCAGAAACTATGAGGTAAAGCCTGACTCTTGACCATACACCTCGCGATCTCCATGAGAGACCTGTTCTTCCGTTCAGCAAATCCATTTTGTTGAGGTGTATACGGCACTGTACACTGATGTTTTATCCCATGTTCAGCCAGACATGCATTAAAATCAAAAGACATATATTCCCCCCCTCGATCAGAATGGAGGGTGCCGTTTTTACATGCTGACAGATTTTTAGCCAAAACCAAAAACTGTTTGAAGCACGTGAACACTTCGGACTTTGCCTTCAATGGATATACCCATGCATGCCTGGAAAAATCATCAATGAAAGTCACGAAGTAAAGATAGTTTCCAAAAGAAGGTGTCTGCATAGGACCACAGACATCACTATGTACAAGATGCAATTTCTGCAGAGCCCGAACTGAACCATCTTTTGGAAAGGAGGAACGCTGCATTTTGCCCAAAATACAGTCTTCACATACATGTTTTCCAGGTGCCTTAAGCTTGGGCAAACAAGACACCATATCAGATTTCTGCACGCGTAGCAAACTAGCAAAATTCAGATGACCAAAGCGTGCATGCCAAAGCTTTGCATCTGACATAGCCTAAGAATCATGAACTGCACATGCCAAATCATTCACAGATCTTTCATAGTCTATGATCTTATACAGCCCACGACATAAAATGCTAGAAGCAATAATAACATCGCCATTTGACAGATCATGAACAGTACATCTGTCATCAATAAATTTCACAACCAAGCCAATCTTGGCTAATGCAGAAACTAATAACAGATTCTTCTTGATCCTTGGCACAAATAAAGCATCTGACAAGGTGAAAGAACTACCATCAACAGTAGTTAGAATGATCTTACCAACTCCCATAACAGGATAAGACGAGTTGTTGGCGCATGTGACAGTATTCCCTGTAGGGGCAGGCTCAAGTGAAGAGAAGAAACTACGCTGCGAGGTAATATGTTTGGTCGCCCCACTGTCAAAGTACCAAACATCTGAGTCCACTGTAGACATGCACTGCTCATGAGAAGATGGGTCAAAACTCCAAACAGTAGTAAACACCCATTCTTCTTCCTGCACAAGATTAGCAGACTCTGTTTTTGGTGTAGAGGCTTCTGCAACAACCATTCTAGCCTCCTTTTTCTTTGCCTCTTTTGCAGCCAGTTTTGGACAGTTCTTTATGATATGATCATTCCCTTTACAGTACTTACAAAACAATTTCTGCTTTTTTGATTTCTTCTCATCTTTATCTTCCTTCTTTGAATATGCAGAATTAGCAGATTTCTGCTTACTAGTTGAAGAGCTCCATTTTCCTTTGCCCTTTAGACTAGCCAGGAAAGCTTGATCTGCAACTCGCATAATGGACCTCTTCTGCCTGGACTGATCTTCCTGCAACAGAACAGAGACTAACTCTTGAAATGATAAGGCATTCGGATTGCCTTTCATCATCAACCGAAGAGTAGAAGCAAAACTCTGATATGAATTAGGAAGACCATTCAGAACGGTCTGCACAAGTGAGCTATCTGGTATAACCTCATCAGTAGAAATCAACTATTCCTTCAAATCTTTGATCTTTGTTAGGAAATTGTCCATAGAATCACCTTCATTCATGTGCTCACTCTCCAGCTATTTTCGGAGGTAAGCAACACGAGCCTCATTCCTAGCTTGGTACAATGTGGTAAGTGTATCCCAAGCATCCCTAGCTATTCTGCAAGAGAGAATGTGAGGAATAATGGCACGTTTGATAGACAAAGCTATCAATGCATGTGTCTGGGCATCTCTCCCATCCCAACGAATCTGCTCTGCAGTAGGTGCAGCAGAAACAGCAACAGGAATAGGAATCTGCACAATATCATCTTCGACACCATCTTCATTAGCTCCATCACCTGTATTCATAGTACCTGTTGTTACAAGTGTAACAGGACGTCTTTCAACACCCTGCACAATGTTCCACAATCCTTTTGCAACCAATACATGTCGCATCATATAAGCCCATAATGGGTAGTTGGTACCATCCAACTTATCCTCAACAGCCAACATACAGAATACATCACTGCTTTCAGCCATGGCCGGTGACTAAAATACCTTGATGCAAAAAATTGACTGTATCTAAAAAAGTTGAATAGAACTGCCTAGATGAGTTCTATTAGACCTGTAGTAGACTTTGAGACGCTTAAACTGGCGAACAAAAATTGGTATATACCTTTGGCACAAAAAGACAAAATAGCCTACACAAGCATTGCGATAATGCGTTCGGAGGCCGAAACGAGCTCAGATCACGATTTCGGCACCACAAAGCAAAGCGGTTTTGATCTCTGAAACACCCTCAGCATGCACACCAAGTTTCGTGTGAATCTGAGACTGCAAATGGAGGAGTGTGGATGGCGCCCTAGATGAAGCGACGACCTGCTCTGATACCAATTGTTGGAGTTAGACGTCTGCAGAAGCACGCGAACAACACAAGGAAGAAGAAGAAGCTTGGAGCACAACACACAATACTGAATGTATTACTAGAGAATGTACAAAGATAAGTAGCCCATTAGGGCAATAGGCATATATACAAGCCGAGGGAAAAAAACCTCCTAAAGAGGGAAAAAAGTGCCCCGGTGGTCCTAGTGTGTTCACACACATCACTACCAAAATATATCAATAATCTAGTCCAATGGGCTGATCCGGGTTTTTAATTTGAACAACAGATCTTCTTAGACCATCCTCGTAGATGTGTGAACCTAAGCGGTTGGTCCGGATATATTCCAATTGATTCTTATAGGGACCATCGGGTTTTTCTAGGTATGCCACTCCTGAGCTAGCTACAGGTCTTTCCAAGTTATAAGACATCTCAGAGTTGTGAGTTTCTGAGTCTAAAGCGTAGGGTAATCACTCAACTACTAGGCCCAAGATCTGGCTCTATGGTTGACACTAGCCTCGGATGATGTAATACTTTGACGGTCTCTCCCTATGTGTCTTCCCGATCTAAGGTTCATATGCCCTTCCAATTATCCCAATGATCCTTGTACAACCACGTTGCTGATTCTTTGATACCAATCACTTGTTCTTTTTAACTTCCAGGGTATGTGTTTTCTTGTCTTTAGTTAAGCATCATCAGGAGCACTTAAGTGTCATCCACTTAGTTTTACATTCTTTTCCCTTAAGTTGTCCCTTGACTGCAATTTGACCTATTCTTAGACTTGAGAAATTAGAGGCTCTTAGAACTTGAGTATTCCTATCGTACCCCTAGTCAATCAAGACAACTATTCACACTTAGCCTAAGGTAATAATGGACTGAGGGGATTGAGAGATTTTCCAACCTCAAGTAGCTCTCCTTGCTACACTCATATGCTCAAGACGCTGGTTCCCAAGCCTGCACACACTAGCACTTGCTTTTGTTTCTCCAAATGCTTTAGATGATCCTGTAAAAGTTCCAAGTTTAGCTCAAGTTTTAACCTTCATTTGATAGACAAGTTATTCTAGACACTTTTAATGACCCTTTTCCTACCGTTTGTATTGCCAAAACATTTTCTCTAGAGCTCCCTTGGTGTACCTACCCCACAGAGGGTTAACTTCAAAATACCCTATCTAAAAATCAATGCCGTGTAGTATTCACCACGAGCTTTCCAACAAGCTCTAGAACTCAAAAAACGGATTTCATATGAAAAAGTTATGTCAATTCAGGGTTAGGGGGTTAAAATAGACAATCATGACCTTTTAGGATTTTAGTGTATTTCTCTCAGGCCTTTGTAATTGTATGGGTAATTGAGTGTGCAAATATGCCCAAAAATTAGCCCAAATCTTCAAAGAGAATTAGCACTTTAATTTTTGCCAAAAATGCCTGTCTATCGTGATAGATGGTGTCTATCATGATAGATGGTGTCTATCGCGATAGACACTGACTGTCGCATTGGGTTGTCTATCACGATAGACGGTGTCTGTCACGATAGATGATATCTATCATGGGTCCTTTCTGTCGCGATAGATGGTGTCTGTCGTGATAGATGATATCTATCGTGGGTCTTGTCTGTCGCGATAGATAGTGTCTGTCGTGATAGACGATATCTATCGTGGGTCCTATCTATCATGATATATGGGTGTCTGTCGTGATAGACAGGGTCTATCGTCTGTCGTGGGCTTGTTTGTCATGATAGATGGGATCTAAGTCTGTCCTGTTTTGGTCTGTCACAATAGATGGTGTCTGTCGTGTCTGTCTGTCACAGTAGACATTTGTATATCATGATAGACGATGTCTATCGTGGGGTGCTGTATGTCACGATAGACGGTTTCTATCGTGATAGATGCTATCTCTCGTGATAGATAGTGTCTATCGCGATAGACTGAAAAAACGCAATTTTTTTTGAAACATTTAGTGATTTGGAGTGCTCTAATGGTGTAGGCTATTGTGTCAAGCATGCATTCAAAAAATACTGAGTTTCTTTGTTTGTCGTGATAGACAGAGGTCGTCATCCCGAGACCTATGTAGAGTTCTATCGTACCTACGCAAGCCACTAGAGATGGTGGTACAGCTAGATCCTGCAGCAAAAGCTCAAAAAACACACAAAAACAGATTGCATGCAAGCTCTCTCTCGCTCTCTCTCACAAGTGAAATGAAGGAAATGAGGTGGGTAGGGGAATATGACCAAAAAATTGAAAGTTTTGTGAAGATGGCGATGGAGGTGGGAGATGGTGAGGTTGATGATGGTGATGCAAAAATAAGAAAAATGAAGAAAAATAAGGAAAAGAAAGGATATTACCTATGACTCCAATGTCTCAACTCTACGTCTTACCATCACACGCTCGTCCTCGAAGCTCTCTCCCCGACAACGGTGCCAAATTTGGTGTCACTTTGGCACAATGGCAAGTACCAACGTGAGGAGATCCACCTCATAAATGTCAATCCGTGGAGACATGAGGACTAGTATGAAGACTATGAGCAAGTGAAGGCACAAGTGCGTGAGTGAGAAGCACACAAACATGCACACACATACACACACGCGCACACAAGGCAAGAACAAAGAGAGGAACAATGGAGTTCTTTGCATTAGTCAAAAGTCTCTTACATAAGCTCAAATCATTATCAATCCAACCTCAAAAATGAGCTCTCTAGCTCTTATTATACTTTTTTGACTAGCTTTGGCCTTGTCAAGACCTACTGTCTGACCTAGTTAAAAATTAGGTTCTAGAGGTTATTTGAGGGGTCAAACCGAATCTAAAAATTATGAAAATTGGTATGTAGCTAATTCTAATACTCCTCAAGCTCAAGGACTCCTCGGCTTGAACAAAATGGAGTCGATTCTACCAAAAACGGGATTTACAAGGTTTATGTAGTGATGAAAATCACTTGAGTTGGAAACATTTTATGGAAAAAATGATTAGGCCTTGTTACCGGATTGTGCATGACTGCTCGTTTGTGTTGGTATGCTCTTCTTATAGCTTGTATGCCAACACTCCCCCCTTCCTAGCATCTGTCACCCCTGACAGACCTCTATTCTGTAGAGTGGTCAATATAGTATTGGAGAACGTTGGTGGCTAGCTCATGTTCTCTTATTCATAATCCTCTTGCCAGATCAGCTTGCAATGCATCCCAATTTATTGCACCAAGGACATTTGGTTGCGGTGTGATGTAGTACTTTGAGTACATGGCTTGTTCACATGCACTTCTTGAAACATTTTATGGAAAAAATGATTAGGCCTTGTTATCGGATTGTGCATGGCTGCTCGTTTGTGGTGGTATGCTCTTCTTATAGCTTGTTTGCCAACACTATGTATCTATAGATATGCAATGTGCATACATGTTGACTAAAGCTCTCAATGGTACAAAATTGAATAGATTCAAGTTGATGGTTGGCCGGCAAGAAATCAACAACAATTGAAGAGTTATTTGGAGGCCAAGCATATTAGGATTGAGGGGGAGTTGTTGATGCATTTTACCCAAACCTACATGCTTGATATAATTTTATTTATGTTCATTTGTAGTCATATGTGTAGACATATGAACACCTCTTGTAAAAGAGTATACTTTTTCTCTTGTAATTATGAAAGAAAGAATGGCTTAAGTCATCCATGATGTAAAAAGGGATTTGTGGCCCTAACTACCTAAAACCACGAATCCATCAGCTGAGAGAGTATCTCCTAATTCTTAGCATCACTTTTAGGTGAAGTTATTCAAAAATACCTCCAAAAGTAGCTATAAAAAGAGCAAGAAGGAAGTCACCATTAGAGAGCTTGATTCATGTCCACTTCATGTTCATTTGTAGATTTCGAAGATCTGCTGCATAGCTCTATCATTATTATCCCATTGTGCAAGTATTCATACCCAATGTGGTTGAAATTATATGTGAATCTATACATTCATCATTTACTTCTTCTCTGTTTTATTCTGTGCTATACTCACTCAGAACAATAACTTCAGAAGCTCATATCTCAGGATATACATAATCGTTTTCTAAGTTTTAAAGTGGATTTGATTGCTCTCTAAGTGTAATTTATGGTCCTAAAATATCATGCTCATTGGCTTCACTATTTGTGAGAAATGTGTGTTTTTTGGCTCACTAGTTGAATCTCTCCAGAGCCCGAAAATGGTGGGAGTGTTCTTGATTTTGCTAAATCTTATTCTCAGTGCTCAGTTGACCAATTGAAGTTTTTTAACTTGGATTAGCAAACTATCTTAGTTTATTTTCTATTTCCAAAAGGAAGTTTTCTAATTGTTACCAATTTGAGAGCATTGTTTATTTTTTCTAGCAAGTGTATGTACAAAAATAGCAAGTCTTGGTGCTAGTCATTTTGCAACTAGTCTATCTTGACTTAAACTTTTTAGATACTTGTTCCAAAGCACGTGAGTGATTTTTTTTGTGGATTTAGGAAGCTCAAAGGGTCTACTAACCAACTCTAAAGTCTCAGTTGGCTGGTGTGAAGCAGGTTGTAGCAACACCAACTCATCTTCGGATTGCATCCACTATCTCTCTCTACAAAGAAGATGATCATTTAGTCTACATAGGCTCAGGATGTTCAAATCATGTTGTAGGAAATGTAGCTCTCTTATCTAATTTGGAAAATCCAAAGCATAGACATGAAATTCAAACAAGGGAAGACAAAAAGCATAGTGTGGAGAAGATTGGTAATTTCAAAGCTTCCGATGGCAAGAGAAATATTCTGAGCAAGGTACTCTATGTTCCCACTATTACATAAAACCTAATAAGTATAGTCCAAATAGTTGTGAAAGGCCTGCAAGCTAGGTTCACTCAACATGGAGCTTTTGTGGAAGATCCATGTCAAGGCTTCAAGAAGATAGCGAGAGGTGAGAAGCATGGTAGGCTCTTTACTTTTGAAGTAGGAGAAACCAAAAACATAGCTCTATTCAACTTTGGGTCTCAAACCCTAAGTGATCTTGAAGTGTGGCATAAGAGGCTAGCTCATGTAAATGAAAGAACCTTGAAAGATATATGCAGCAATCAAAGTTTTCTTCTATTACCAAACACATCAAAGCAACACATGATCAAAAAATGTGAAGCATGTTAGATTGGAAAGGCACAAAGACAACCATTCAACCACAAAGGCTACATCCACAACAACCTATTGGACTTAGTACATATGGGGACCAAGCCAAGAAGCTTCATTGGCTGATCAAGGTATTATGTCTCATTTATTGATGGCCATAGTAGATGGACTATTCTGTACTTTATCAAGAGTAAGAATGAAATGTTTGACTGCTTCAAAAAGTATCTAGCACATGTGGAGAAGCATACACGTAGAACACTCAAGAACCTCAAATGTGATGGAGAGGGAGAATACTTCTCCAAAGATTTTGATGAGTTCTTGCAAGATAAAGGCATCGAAAGGGAAGTGACTACCATGTACTCTCCTCAAATAAATGGAATTTTTGATCATCCAGAACAATGCTTGAAGAGAAGAGGTTGCCACATTATCTATGGGCAGAAGCTATTTCAACTACTGTGTACCTTGTCAATAGACTACCATCCAAATCACTTTGAGGTATGACTCCTTATGAAGCATGGTATTGGGTATGACTCAGCTCAGGTGGGTTATAGGTCCAATAATCCTTCAACCAAGCAATTCTGCTAGAGGGAAAGCGACTACAAGCTTATAGTCAATAAAGTTTGTAGAAAGGAAATGTGGTTGTGGTTAAGTCAAGAAAAGTCACATGGTTGTTGGTGCATAAAGCATATATTGACCTTGCTAAAGATGGTTTGGTTCAAGATAAAATGACACATGAACACACAAAAAGATATGGATTTCTATGTGATGAAATGACTGGAGATACACTTATTCAAATGTATGCAAAATGTCTGAGTATTGAGCTAACAGAGGATTTGTTGAGGGGCTAGTTGATCGTGCATGGTGTTATCTTGTATGGAGCTTTGATTGATGGGTATGTAAACAATGGGTTGAATCACATTGCTTTCAAGCACTTTGACTCGATGATAAGAGAGGGATTAAAGCCAAACAGGGTAGCATTTGCATATCTATTAAAAGCTTACATTAAAATGGGTGCACAAGAGCCTGGCTTTTGATCAGGAAAAGTTTTCGATGCTTGTGGAAACAAATGTTTTTTTTTTAATTGAGAGTACAATGAATTGGAAATACACACACACACACCCAACCTCATAAGGTAGAGGCACCCATTATGAGAGACTCATGGACATGTCTAGCCAAGACTTGAACTCATGACTTCCTCCCATAGCTTCAAGGTGTCAGCCACTAGGCTACAGGGGCTCGAACAAGTGGCAATCGATGTTGTTGTAGAGGGTCTTCACATAAATGATGTTAAACTTATTATTGAGTGTGAACCTTTTGGCAATGTTGGAAAATTAGGCAAGAGAGGCAGATTTGTATGGTTCAATGACCGCTTGAAAGAATATATATGTGCATGTGTATATGTGTGAACATGCATCTTCATCATGTATAAGTGTATATGTGCATATCAATAAGTGTGAGTATGCTATCTAATGAAAATAACACAATTCAAATGATATGCAAAGAATGGAAATTGTACTTACAATAGTTAGCCATACTTTTTTCTTGGTTAGCTTCTTGAATAACCTGCAATAAAGAGAGAGGGAACAAAGAGAGAGAGAGAGAGAGAATTCAAAGAGAGAAAGACGTAGAAAGAGAGAAACAGAGATAGAGAGAGATAATGAGATAGAGCTTAGGCGAAACAACAATTTTGCATATACTTGTTTCAACTCGTAAGCACAGCACAATCGCCAACTTTGGAGAGCTCTTCGATCAGATGCATGAAAACGCCGATCAAAGAGCCTCCGACATTTTAATTTTTTTCCGTCAACAGACCGTCGTGTAAACGATGGTAATGCATCGTAAAAACCACCAGAATTAGCGTCGCATAAGCAACATTTTTTAGCGTTTCTTATGCGATGCAAAAAGTGTCGCTTATGCAATTTTTTTTAAACTATCGCTTTAACGATGCTCTATGCGAGCGTCGCACACCCCGTCGTGCCACACATTGAAAAAACATCGTTTGGCTTGTCGTTTAATCGGCAATCCGTGCTCGACACTCCTTGCGACGAAATTGTGTCGCCTTAACCGTCGCTATGCGCCCGTATTCCTTGTAGTGAAATGTGGAAGTGGGTGTAGTGTCTACCATGTACATATGAATGGTAGGTGATGTGCATGTTGTGGTCGTGAATAATTGTAAGGTGGTTATTGATAGAAAAAAATGGTGGAAAAGGTCGAGCGAAGGGTTGGGAGAGGTTAGAAAATAAGAATGAAAGGGTTGGAGAATGGCTGGGATGGAGATTGAAATGTGAGAGGTTAGAGGTGGGACCACCATGGAATAGGGTTGAGTGATAGGAAAACCTAGAAAATTAGATCTCAAATCTGGGTGTCCTATCACTAAGGTGGTGGAAGCCAGATGTCCCATGGTGGGGTCGGTGAAAGATTCTGTTGATTGGGTGGTGGTATGATACGATGGGTTGTTAAAGAAAGAGAACAGGTATGAAATGGAAGTTGGACTATAGAAGGTGAAGGTGTGCTCTATGGGATCAGTAGTAGGTATAATATTTATAACCTCTATTCGAGGGGTGATGGTGGGGGTGTTGGAAGAAGTGCTTCAGTTGTCTCTTCATGGATAACAGTCGTTTCGGGGCCAGGAGTTCCCAATGGTTGTATTGGTGGAGTTTGCATGGCAATGTCGGTAGCTTAGAAAATTTTCTCACCTTGGGTTATGAAAACTACAGTGGTAGTCATCTCTACCATTTTGGGTGTCCTAGTCATTGTCTCCATGGAAGTGATGGGAATCTGAATATTTTTCCCTGACCTTGGTCGTGTTTGTAACCTGTGTGGATCATATTGGTTGTGGGCCCTCTGCAGTCTGTATCTTATGGCTTCCACTTCACCACAGCTCTCTAAGAGAAGTTGTAGAGATTCACTGAATTGAGAGTCTACACCAACCTCTTCCAAGATTTGGGCCATGAGTACTCTACTGCGTTGTTCAAAAAGCAATTGTTGTGTTCAAACTCTCTCCATGGTTGGTATAATCTGCAGAGCTGTGTAGTATAGGATGGAGCTCCAATTGATTCTTCCTCTTCCTTGGTCCTCTAGTTGTTATATTAATTTAGAGAGAGTCCTCTGTGGGTCGTCTTCCTAGTGTACATGATGGCTTTCTCTTGATCTTCCGATTCTTTGTGTTGAGGTTCTAGAACCTTCTGTGTCAGAAAAGAACCCAACGTCTGAGAGTTAAGCGGTCTGCAAGAAGGACTCAAAGTCAAATGTGCTCATGCCTTTGATATCTCTAGTGGGGCTGAATTCAAAGTTCGATGGTATAGGAGTAGGTTGTGAAGTTCCTTTAGACTTAGATCCAGATATTCTAATAGTAAAGAGGGGGCATGGTGCCTTCTCCTCTTGGTGAGATTTTTGGGGTCGTGATAACCTCTCTTGGTTAGACACATGGGATCGTGCCTCTCATTCTCTTAGACTAGTGGGCAAAAGCTTGGCAACCTTTAAAAAGTTGTAATTGGGACCAGGTCAGAGCACGCTCGATGAGCACATTGTATGATAAGAACCTATATATAATATGATTAATGGCAGAACACCCATTCACAAATGGCTTCCTAGACCGCCTCTTGTTAGCTTCATACAACTATTCAATGACTCACACGGGAAACTTGATGGTCAACAACCCTGTCTCAGCTAGATAGAGATTGAACCATATTCTTTTGTGTGTCTATCTAAAGCAATCTTGACCTAGAAAAGCAAAATGCTGCATACATAGGCAAAGTGGGATGGAAATGCTAGGAGTCAGCGCCGCCATATCCTTTAGCTTCAAAAGCTTCCGATCCTTCATGTTGTCAAGTACCAAAGTTTCTTTCTCTGAGGGGACATGCATGCCATGCATGTTGAGTGCATATCTCACTAGTTCCAAGTTTACTATAGGTAGAGATGTTGTGTTTGAAGAACATAGGTCTTGATATGATGACGATAAACAAAAGGTAACTCTACCATATGATCTTGATTCTGATTCTCATCAATTAGGAAGCAAGTCACAAGGCAAAGCAAAGATGCAAGAGTATGGAGAATGCTCCAACCAAGCACCTAGAAGGTCAACAAGGGAGAAAAAACAACCAGAAAGGTATGGATATGATTCCACATTTGTTACAAAGCATTCAATCTACCTGGCAAAGGAATAAATTTTAGAGAAACCCTCAAGCTATGAAGAGGCAAAGGGAAACCTAATTGGGAGAAGGCCATGAAAGAAGAAATAGATGCATTGAAGGGTATCAACACTTGGGATTTGGTTCCAACATCACACAATCAAACAGTAATTGGTTGTAGATGGGTATATGAAGTTAAAAGACACTTATATGGATGAGTTTGCAAGTACAAGGCAAGATTACTTGCCAAAGGATGCTCACAAGCTCATGGTATAGATTATGAGGAAACATTCTCACCAATTGCAAAGATGACTACAATCAGAACATTGATGTGTAGCTACAACAAGAAATTGGAGACTCCTCCAACTTGATGTAAAAAATGCATTCCTAAGTGGTTGGATAAGTGAAGAGGTATACATGTCACAACCACTAGGTTTTGATAACCCTAATCATACATCTTATGTTTGCAAACTTAAGAAAGCATTGTATGGATTGAAACAAGCTTCTTGAGCTTGGAATTACAGGTTGGTTACATAACTTCAAAATCAAGGGTTCAAACCTAGCAACTTAGATCCTTCTCTATTCATCAAAAGGGGTCACAATGAGGTTATCTATCTATGTGTATATATAGATGATATTATTGTGACAAGTGATGATCTGAATGGCAATTCAAAGGATCAAGGGACACATGCAAGAGGAATCAACCTTAGAAGTTAGCTATGTCAAAGTCGCTAGTTCAGGAAGACAGTTTCTAACATACTTTTGATCTTAAGGATCAAATTAAAGTTTTAATGATTCTTTTGAAGGAATAATGGTTGATATGATTGTGCAAAGGTAGCATGGAGATATGTACATCATTAAATTGAAGAAATCTGAAGATATGTGCAGGTAATGAAGTCAATCTTTGAAGCAGACTTCTTGAAGAAGGAAGATTTTCACTCAGAGAAGTGATAGTGAAAGATTTGGTAAATGAAGGTAACATTTGTGTAAAGTTTGGTCAAGAACTAATATAGATGTGCTCTTAAATCAGTATAGATCAAACCTTTGGAGATTTAGATGTCTCCAACATTGGTATCAGCGTTGAAGGTGCAATACAAGTGAACTAAAGGCATTGGAAGTCCCGATTGTTGAAGATATTGAAGTTTCTTCTAATTGAAGGTGGACAAGGTTAAATTCTTGAAGAAAATCTAAAGAAGTACAAATCACAAGTTCAAAGTATCAAGAAGGATTAAAGCTTCATATCAAAGGTACACTATATCATCATAAATGTTAGTAATTGTAGACACAAAAGATCAAAGATGGGAGAAAGCTTGCAGATTGATAAGTTAGATAGGGGGAACTATCTAGCTTGGTCGATGAGGATGGAGGCACACCTCATGAGCAAAGATTTGATGGCATTCATTACAGGAGAAGAAGAAAAGCCTGACTTTGAAGATCCTAATGTTCCAACTACGGAGAAACTTGCAGATTTGAAGAATTGGATGAGAAAGGATGCTGAAGCTAGGAGCATCATTTACATGGCTCTAAATGATTATCTTCTACCTCACATTAGAGGATTATAAAGTGCAACAGATGTGTGGAATGCTTTGGAAGAGCATTTCCAAAATACAACGAAGTCAAGGAAGTCTTCATTATGGGCAGAGTTTACAACTTTCAAGAAGAAGAGTTCACAATCAATTTCTGATTATGTGGCAAGAATGAAGGATATTACAGATAGCTTGGGAGCAGTAGATGAAGACATTGAAGAGGATAAGTTGGTAACGCAAATACTTACAGGTCCACGAGGAGATGAGAAGTGCAAGCCTTTCATATTGTCCATAGAATTGTCATTAGATCACTTTAATCCTGATCTTAATCAATTGCTAGGACATATGCTAACTTTTGAGCAAGACATTAAGGGAGACAATGATAGGAGTGCAAGTCAAGCTTTGTACTCCAAGGACAAGAAAAAGAATGGAAAAGGGAAGCAGTCAACTGATGATGAAGGAACTTCAAGTCAAGCTAATTTCACAAGAGGAAAGATGAACTTCATAGGTAAAGGAAGAGGAGTTAAGAACAAAGACAATACTAAAGCTTGTTGGATTTGTGGCATAACAAATCATTTGGCAAATGATTGTTGGTATAACAATCAAAATGGTGGAAGTAATAACCAGAGCTTTAATCAAAGAGGTAGAGGAGGCAGAGACCAAAGAGGCAACATCAGAGGAAGAGGTGGTAGGACATCATATGATAGAGGAGGTGGAAGAAGTTTTCAATCTCAATCCTACAATAACAATTATTATAACTATGCATCAGATCAAAAAGATGGCATGAATCTCATCTTGAATGCAACACATGAAGCAGTAGGAGAAGACCAAAGGGTGTTCTATATTGACTCAGGATGTAGCAATCATCTGAGTGGCAATATATCATTAATGACTTATATGGAAGCAAAGGTGAATGGACATACAGTTCAAATAGGAGATAACACCAAGCATAAAATGGAGAGCATTGGATCAGTGAAGACAAAAAGTGGAAGCACACTCTTGAGCAAGGTACTTTATGTTCCTACTATTCCTAAAAACTTGATAAGTGTAGGACAAATTGTGGAGAAGGGATATGAAGTCAGATTCACAAATGATGGTATTTATGTGCAAGATCCAAATCAGGGATATAGAAATATCATTGCAGATAAAAAGGAAGGAAGGTTGTTTACTCTCAAGGTCCAAGTTAATGTGGGACATGCATTATTTACTTATGGAAGTCAAAAGATGCCTGAGTTAGACCTATGGCATAAAAGGCTAGGTCATTTCAATGAGAGAGCTATAAAAGAAATGTCAAAGAAAGATGTGGTGCTTGGATTGCCAAATGTTGAAGGTCAACACATGGTGTACAGGTGTGAAGCTTCTCAATTAGGTAAAGCACACAAAAGGTCATATGATAAGACAAGATATAAGTACTCAAACATGCTTGAGTTGGTTCATACAGATGTGTGGGGTCCTTCAAGGGACTATAGCATAAATGGATCCAGATATTATGTGTTGTTTGTTGATGATGCAACCAGATGGATTACTTTGTATGTAATCAAGGACAAATCAGAAGTTTTCAAGACATTCAAACATTATCATGCTTATGCAGAAAGGATTACAAAACAAAAGCTCAAAAGGTTGAGATCAGATGGAGGGGGAGAGCATTTCTCTAAAGATTTTGATGATTATTTGTGGAATGCAGGTACAAAAAGAGAAGTAACTTGTAGGTATTCTCCTCAGCAAAATGGAGTTGCATAAAGAAGAAATAGAACTATTGTAGAGTTTGCAATAGCAATGATGAAAGAGAAGAATTGCCCAAACTATTTATGGGCAGAAGCTATCAACACTGCAACATACCTTGTGAATAGGTTACCTTGTAAAGATTTGGATGGAAGAACACCTTATGAAGCATGGTGGGGTAAGAAACCTACTCTTGATCATTGTAAGGTATTTGGATGTTTAGCCTACGCTTATGTTCCTTTACAATTGAGACATAAGCTAGAACCCAAAGCAGAGAAGTATGTGTTTATTGGGTATGATGATAGACAGATGGGTTACAGATTGTGGAGTCCATCCACAAAGCAATTTCTTGCTACAAAAGATGTCACATTTGATGAGCAAAGCACATGGTATACAAGGTCAAAAAATGACTATGTAGATGTTGAAGAAATACAAAGAAAAGGGAAGACAAAAGTAAGGGTGTATGAAGAAGATGTTGATGATGTTGATTGTAAAAGTAATTTGTAGGGCAATGCTGAAGATGGGCCAAGATTTGATCCAGAATTGGCTGAGACTTCAAGGAGTGCAAAAGTCAGAAGATCTTAGAGAGAAAGGAAAGAACCTGTTAAAGGTTATATTCGTCGTTTACTATTAACGTAGCTGTTAATTGCCTACTGCGGACGTTAATTACTAATTCAACACAACAACCCTTTGGAGACTCCAGAATCTGGTTCCACACCTGCGTACCAAATATTTCCGAGTCTCTCCCTTTTTCTCTGTATTCAATCTTACCGCAGAAAATAAACTGACTCGAGCCATGTGGGTCCTTGGGAGTGGTAGGGGTCTGTTAGACAGAGGCCCTGTACTATTTTCCCAACTTCTCACTCAACCGTAGTTGTGGCTTTTCCGTCTTAGCTCAGTCTTTGCTCCTGAACAACTTCAATTAGACCAACGTACTGGACTCAGAGTTCTCAGGCTGTTTCTGCCATAGTAGTTGAGCAGTAGTCCGGGATTGTAGTCCAACACTTTTAGTAACTTAACACACAATTCTTCTTATCAGTTCACAGACTTACCGGGTGTCTACCTTTCAATCCGTAATATCGTAAGACGCATCGCAACCGTGTTACCATTCTACGCGTACTTAGATATTACCGGCATTACCTTGAACACAGACTACGATACCAACTCAGTCACTTACAGAGAATCATACCAACTCATGTCCATCCTTCACACTTACTTATCCCACCGCAGGAATAGCAAATAGACAACACTCTAACACCTTACGCATAATCAAGACACCTCAACTCGTTACCGAACAGAATCTCACAATCGTAGTACCGACTCGTAACACCACAGTGTATCACACATACGCAGTCAAATGATTACGCAGAGAAGGCGCACAGAACAGGACAGAACCAAGACACTCTACTCGTTTACACACAGTAGAAGAAGTAACCCCAAAAAACGGGAACTCTCACAATATACTCGCAACTTCCCAAAAAAACGGGGACTCTCTCTGATACCCTCTCGTCCCTTTTCATTGCTTTAAATAGAGTTTTGTTACAAGGCTTTACGCGAATCTTTCTTTACCGCGTACTTTTAGAAGGGTTCTTTCTACATTAAAAACCTCTGTCTAAGTACAATTGTCCTTTGTTCGGCGGCCGTCTAACACTGGCACGCACGGTGGACTCGAACCCGCAAGTGCAGTACTGTAGGTGATATCCTTTTGCCTGGGGCTATGCATCAGAAAGATGCAGGCTAATCGCTCATAATGTCCATATTCTGTTGATGATTCAGTAAATATTTTTCAATCCCGAATGTGTCACTGTATGTGATAGGTTGTCTCTTTCTCCAGAATTTCCTCAAACTCGTATAGCTGGTCTAGTTGCCTCAAAGACTCATACTTTACATACTCGTATTCTTCAGCTGCAGCTCTTCCTTTAAATAGCTTTTTGAACATCTAAGCCCTTCTGAAAAACATGTCGATTTATACATATAATAAGAATCTACTCTTGATTTCGTTGTTACCTGGGCCCACCTTCTTGATCTTGTGCTTTAAGCGCTTCGTGTATGGAATCAAAGTACCCTCTGTGCTGTTGAATCCATGTCTTCTGCAGAAGTCATGTAACCATACAGTATCCTATCACCACCTGGCTGAGATATCCGTTTATAGTGTCTGTTGGTCCATGCCAGGAATTAACTCCCCAATCCTTTCTGATCGCACTTGTTTTAGTGGCGGAACAAGTCCACTGTTTCCAGGGTAACTTAGCAAACTGTCGGAGTCCGGTCCTCTGGTGATGTTTGTTGAGGTTCTTGCGTTATCTTCTGTTGGTGCATATCAATCACCAATTGAAGATTTGGAGTGAAGAAAATGGATACACTCACAAGAGTGAAGGACATATACACATATGTACATTAGTTATAACATAGGTTACATATACTTATGTTTTGATGAGAGTTTGTACATAGATGTCTATAAATACTTTTGAAAAATGTCGGGCAATGAGAGAGCAGAAGAGAGAAGACAAAGAGAGACCATGTATGAGCATAGGAATAGAGAAATTAGTGATTGTAAATGTCAATAGACAGTTGAGAAAGAAGTTGAAGTCTCTCTCATTTTCAGTTGTAGTCTTCTCCTGAAATGAAGAAAATGTTGCGCCCGATGTTTCTGCGTCTACTTCGTCTGTGGTAGATCATTTGTGAAATCCTTTTGAGGATATCTAAGTTGTTAGTTAATGAGTTTGTGGTTTGAATTTCAGAGTCTAATTGTAAACAGGTGAAGAGAATTGCTGGTAGGAACATTCACATGTGTTGAGTGTTCACAGCTCTCTGAAACAGGCGCACTTTTCGAGTCCAAAGAAATGAGTAGTGCTCAGTGCACAGTGTAAAGTTTTACACATATGATAGCTTAAAATCTAAGTTGAGAGATAAGCTATCTTCAGTCAAAAGGATTTGGCAAAACGGGTTCGACATTGTGAGAACCAAAGTTAAGAAGTTAGGGGTGTAGAATCGACTGTTCTGAGTAACAGTTTCTGACATAGGTAACTTGTGAAATTGATTTCTCAAGTTATACTATAGCTTTTGAAGTAATTTAACCTGGAGGTGATGCGCAATCCCTAGGAGATGATTCGTACAAAGTTTCATCAAAAACTTTACATGTTTGATAAGTCAATGTGAAGAAATTCTGCAGCAGACTTTTCTGTGTTTTCACCTTCTTCACAGATTTTCTTAATTTTGATAATTTGGAGATTGGACCTATAATTTAGTGAAGGTTTTGACTTACTCTTGATATAGAGGTGTTCTAAACTCAAGAGTAGGTTGTTCTTTTGGAGATTAACACTCTCCATCAGTGGTATCAGAGCAGGAGACATCAAATCAAGGAAAGGAAGGTCCCGACTGCTGCAGATTCAAGAAGTTCAACACTTGAAGAACTAAGAAGTGAAAGCTTGGAGTCAAAAGCCTGAGGAGAAGTCTACTCGACATCAAGAAAGACAAAAGGAGTCTAATTTGAAGTAAAGGTACATACATTGCTTGTAAAGCTTGAAGTTTTCAATACACAGGTGGACATAAGATGGGAGATGCTCTACAGATAGAGAAATTGGATAGGGAAAACTATCCTGCATGGTCAATGAGGATGGAAGCTCATCTTATGAGCAAAGATTTGATTGGTTACATCACAGGAGAAGAAGAGAAGCCAGAGTTCAGAGATCCTAGTGTTCCAACTAGGGAAGAGTTAGCAGATCTGAAAAATTGGATGAAGAAAGATGCTCAAGCTAGGAGCATTATCTATATGGGAGTCAATGATTACTTGTTACCTCACATTAGAGGTCTTGAAAGTGCTACTGACATATGGAATGCTTTGGAGGAGCATTTCCAGAACACTACAAAGTCAAGGAAGGCATCCTTATGGGCAGAGTTTACTACCTTCAAGAAGAAGGCCTCTCAATCCATCTCAGACTATGTAACAAGGATGAAAGATATTGCAGATGCTTTAGGAGCTGTTGATGAAGACATTGAGGAAGATAAGTTGGTAAGGCAAATCCTTACAGGGTTGAGAGGTGATGACAAATGGAAGCCATTTATTTTGTCTACAGAACTTTCACTTGACCATTTCACTCCTGATTTAAATCAATTGTTAGGTCATATGCTAACATTTGAGCAGGATGTTAAAGGAGATGGTGACAAGAGTACAGGTCATGCAATGTACTCAAAGGACAAGAAGAAGAATAGCAAAGGAAAACAACAAGCAGGTGAAGATGAAGGAACAACTACTCAAGCCAACTTCCTAAGAGGAAGAGGAGGTGGCAAAGGTAGAGGAAGAGGCAGGAACAACAAAGATGGAGGCAAAGCTTGCTGGATTTGTGGTAAGACAAATCACTTAGCTAATGATTGTTGGCATAATAATCAGAATAATGGTGGATACAATCAAAATTATAATGCAAGAGGAAGAGGTGGCAGAAATCAAAGAGGTAATTACAGAGGTAGAGGTGGAAGGAATTACTTTGGAAGAAATGCAGGTAGAGGATTCCAAAGTCAACAATACAACAACACTTACTACAATTATGCTTCAGATCAAAAGGAAGATTCAACATTGATAATGAATGCAACTTGTGAAAGGCAGAGTGAAGATCAAAGAGTCTTCTACATTGACTCAGGGTGCAGCAATCACCTGAGTGGTAACATATCTTTGATGACTGATTTGGAAAGCAAAGTTTTTAATCATGTTGTTCAAACAGGTGACAACACAAAGCATAATGTGAAGTCAGTTGGATCAGTGAAGGCCAAGGATGGAAGCACATTATTGAGTAAGGTCTTGTATGTTCCTACAATCCCTAAGAATTTGATAAGTGTAGGTCAAATTGTTGAAAAGGGATATGAAGTAAGGTTCACTAATGATGGAGTATATGTGGAAGACCCTAGCCAAGGGTATAAACAGATTGTTTCAGGAAAAAAGGAAGGAAGATTATTTACCTTGAAGATTCAAGGTAACATTGGTCATGCTATGTTCACATATGGAGGACATAAGATCTCTGAGTTAGATCTTTGGCACAAGAGGCTTGGACATTTCAATGAAAGAGGTATTAAAGATATGGTTAACAATGGTTCAGTGCTTGGATTGCCTAATGTTGCAGGTCAACATATGACATACAAATGTGAGGCATGTCAATTAGGTAAGGCTCATAAACATTCATATTCCAAGCATGGTTTTATGCACTCAGAGAAACTTGAGTTGGTACACACAGATGTGTGGGGACCATCAAAAGATTTCAGTATAAATGGATCAAGGTATTATGTGATTTATGTTGATGATGCTACTAGGTGGATCACTATCTATGTGATCAAAGATAAGTCAGAAGTGTTTACTACATTTAAACACTATCATGCATATGCAGAAAGAATTACAGGTCATAAGTTGAAAAGACTAAGGTCAGATGGAGGGGGAGAGTATTTCTCAAATGAGTTCAGTGATTACTTATGGAATGCAGGTATAAAAAGAGAAATTACTTGCAGGTACTCTCCTCAACAAAATGGTGTTGCAGAAAGGAGAAATAGAACTCTTGTTGAGTTTGCAAGATCCATGATGAAGGAGAAAAATTGCCCTAATTATTTGTGGGCTGAGGCTGTAAATACAGCCACTTATTTGGTCAATAGGTTACCATGTAAAGCCTTGCAGGGTATGACACCATATGAGGCTTGGTGGGGTAAGAGACCTACCTTGGATCATTGCAGAGTATTTGGGTGTGTGGCATATGCATATGTGCCATCACAATTAAGACATAAATTGGAACCCAAAGCTGAAAAGTATGTTTTCATTGGCTATGATGACAAGCAGATGGGCTATAGATTGTGGAGTCCATCAACAAAGCAATTTATGGTTTCTAAGGATGTTACATTTGATGAACAAAGTACTTGGTATGCAGGTACAATCAATATCAATACAGGTGATGAAGAAGAAGTGAGTCAAAGAAAAGGTAAATCAAAAGTTCAAATATTTGATGAGCAAGAGAATAATGAAGTGCAGGTTGAAGTGGAAGAGACACCAAGATTTGATCCTGAATGTGAAGAGCCAGAAACCTCAAGGAGTGGAGAACTCAGAAGGTCAACAAGAAATAGGTGGCAACCTACAAGGTATAGTTATGATACTTCATTTCTAGCCACAAAAGACTATGCTTATATGGTGAATACAGATGAAGACCCTTCTACATATGAAGAGGCAAAAGGTAAGGAAAAATGGGAAAGTGCTATGCAGGAGGAATATGATGCACTATTGGAGAATCAAACTTGGGATTTGGTTCCTAAACCAAATAGTCAGAAGATTATTGGATGCAAGTGGGTTTACAAGACAAAAAGGTTTGCAGATGGAAGTGTGTCTAGATACAAAGCTAGACTTGTTGTCAAAGGGTTTGCTCAAACATATGGTATTGATTATGATGAGACCTATAGTCCTGTGGCAAAGATGACAACCATAAGGACACTTATTGCTATTGCTGCATGTAAAGGTTGGAAGCTATGTCAACTTGATGTGAAGAATGCTTTTTTGAATGGTTATATTTCAGATGATGTATTCATGGAGCAACCTCAAGGGTTCAGAGATAAAAGGTATCCAGATCATGTGTGCAAGCTCAAGAGAGCTTTGTATGGCTTGAAGCAGGCCCCAAGGGCATGGAACTATAGACTTGTGAAGTTCCTAAAAGAACTTGGTTTTCATGTGTCTAAAGCAGATAGTAGCTTGCTTGTCAAGGCAAGTGAAAATGGTTTCATATACATGTGCATATATGTTGATGATATAATTCTTACAGGTACAGATGAAGAAGGAATACAAAAGCTCAAGAGGCAAATGGAAAAGGAGTTCAAGATAAGTGACTTGGGAGATTTGTCATACTTCTTGGGCATGGAGATTACATATACTCAACATGGAGTATTTGTGACCCAAGAAAGGTATTTGAAGAACTTGTTAATCAAGTTTAAAATGGATGATTGCAGGGTAGCACCTACACCAATGGAGGTGAATCACAAATTGAGTAAGTATGGAGGTGAAGAATTCAAGGACATGAGACAATATCAGAGTTTGGTTGGTAGCCTTATCTATGCTACTCTAACTAGACCTGATTTATCATATGCAGTAGGAGTTTTGTCTCAATTTATGCATTGCCCAAGGAAAGAACATTGGATTGCAGGACAAAGGGTGTTGAGGTACATTAAGGGTACACTCAATGAAGGTTTGTATTATGGGTTTACCTCAGATACAAATATCAAAATTTATAGTGATGCAGATTGGGCAGGTAATCCAGATGATAGAAGATCTACATTTGGGTACATGTGTTATGTGGGAGATAAACTTATCTCATGGTGTTCCAAGAAGCAACATACAGTTGCTTTATCTTCTACAGAAGCAGAGTATAAAGGCATGGTTGAAGCTGCAAAAGAAGTGATTTGGCTCAAGACATTGATGAAGAGTTTTGACATTGTGCATGGGATACCAATCATATATGGAGATAACATGAGTTCATTGTATTTAGCTGCTAATCCTGTTTTTCATGCCAGGACCAAACACATTGAGATTCAGTATCATTTTCTAAGAGAGAAAGTGATGGATAAGGAGATTGAAGTCATACATACTTCAACAAAGGATCAGATAGCTGATATGCTTACAAAGAGCTTGGATGGACCAAAGCTACAGAAGTTTAAGGACATGGCAGGTATAAAGAAGAAAGGAGAAACCTCAATTGATGATTGAGGGGGAGCTGTTGGTGCATATCAATCACCAATTGAAGATTTGGAGTGAAGAAAATGGATACACTCACAAGAGTGAAGGACATATACACATATGTACATTAGTTATAACATAGGTTACATATACTTATGTTTTGATGAGAGTTTGTACATAGATGTCTATAAATACTTTTGAAAAATGTCGGGCAATGAGAGAGCAGAAGAGAGAAGACAAAGAGAGACCATGTATGAGCATAGGAATAGAGAAATTAGTGATTGTAAATGTCAATAGACAGTTGAGAAAGAAGTTGAAGTCTCTCTCATTTTCAGTTGTAGTCTTCTCCTGAAATGAAGAAAATGTTGCGCCCGATGTTTCTGCGTCTACTCCGTCTGTGGTAGATCATTTGTGAAATCCTTTTGAGGATATCTAAGTTGTTAGTTAATGAGTTTGTGGTTTGAATTTCAGAGTCTAATTGTAAACAGGTGAAGAGAATTGCTGGTAGGAACATTCACATGTGTTGAGTGTTCACAGCTCTCTGAAACAGGCGCACTTTTCGAGTCCAAAGAAATGAGTAGTGCTCAGTGCACAGTGTAAAGTTTTACACATATGATAGCTTAAAATCTAAGTTGAGAGATAAGCTATCTTCAGTCAAAAGGATTTGGCAAAACGGGTTCGACATTGTGAGAACCAAAGTTAAGAAGTTAGGGGTGTAGAATCGACTGTTCTGAGTAACAGTTTCTGACATAGGTAACTTGTGAAATTGATTTCTCAAGTTATACTATAGCTTTTGAAGTAATTTAACCTGGAGGTGATGCGCAATCCCTAGGAGATGATTCGTACAAAGTTTCATCAAAAACTTTACATGTTTGATAAGTCAATGTGAAGAAATTCTGCAGCAGACTTTTCTGTGTTTTCACCTTCTTCACAGATTTTCTTAATTTTGATAATTTGGAGATTGGACCTATAATTTAGTGAAGGTTTTGACTTACTCTTGATATAGAGGTGTTCTAAACTCAAGAGTAGGTTGTTCTTTTGGAGATTAACACTCTCCATCATCTTCGTCATCGACATCCGCACTCACATTCTCTGCTTTGACATTCTTCACCAAATCCTCGTCACTATCCTATTTGTTTCGCCTTTCGTCTTCCGAATCGCTAGAAATGATCACTTCTTCCCCGAAGTCGTATTCGCACTTCGTCACTCCCTGTCTTGCTTTCGTCTGCATCGGCACCATCCTTGACGCTACCTTGCTTCATCACCCTTTTCGGCCACCATGAAGAGCGTTGTCTTTCAGTCCTGTTCCCCACTAAGTCACACAGCGCAAGCCTAGTGGCTTGCCAGCTCAATCGAAGCCACTGTAATGTAGTATCGGTTGTAGTCACAACACGGTTCGGTGTAAGTGTGCGTTCCCGGGTATTCGTATTTATAAGTGCTAGACCTTGAGCTGCCAGTCGCTAGAATGATGGTATTCCATTCTGATATGACATTTCAGGCTGCTTACCGAGATTCTAGAATCAAGAATCATCATTCTGGAGATTGGTGCTGGACTTGGAACGTCTTTTACATGTGTGAAAGTATTATGCACAAAAAATCATGACTTTTACTACTAACTTTCGGACTTAGTATTATCGGGTCCTCGGGACTCGTACCCGCAAGTACCTACGGTTCGGATACTATACCTTCTAAGTACATACTTCTGGCAAGCCTAAATGTTCGGGTAATTTTCTTTTTGAGGGTTTCTAACATTTGTACTATGGTGGTAGGTTCTAATAATTGGGCGTCGGTTCTGACTGCACTGAGGGCTATGGCTTGATTTAACAAAATTTCGGCTTGGGTTTGAAGAAAAGCCTCCTGGAGATAAAAGTCGTTGGCTAGTGCCGCATCTCAGGCTGTCGTTATTTCCACCAGTTTGGTCTGCATTTCTCTGATGCACTCCTTCTGGTTGCGTATCTGGTTGTCGTTGCATTCAAACTGTTGGTTTTGGAATGCCAGACTTTTCTGCAGTGAATCTCGTTCTCTGCGCGTCCTTTCAATATCCTTTTGGTATTGGCCTTCCTTTATTAATTGTTTTTTGAGAATGCTGTTGACCGCGTCGGCACATTCTTCGGCTCGCCGTAATCGTTCTTGAACTTCGGCAGCTTCTTTCTGTTGCTCCTGCATCGTCTGGGTGGTTTCTTGTAATTGACGCTTCGTGTCTGCGATCAGTTCTTCAAGAGAGACGTTGATATTTTCTTGTTCTTGAAGGGCGGCCTTCAGTGTCCGAATTTCCTCATGTGCATCGTGTATGAGTTTGTCTTTAGCAGCTATCTGGTCCAGGGCTGCATCTCGTTGTTGTACTAGCGTCTGTTCTGTCGAAACTCGTGCTTCGAGTTCTGCTAGCTGTGCCCGGAGTTGATGATTTTCGGTCTTTACGGCATCAATTTCTTCCTGGAGGGGGGTGATGTCGGCTTCCAGGGTGTCTACCTTGTGCTGGTATTCGAGTTTCAGGTGGTCCGTGGCTGCCGAAAATTGGGCCGGTAGCTGGTGTGATAACTGGATGAGGTACTGCCCCATGGCGGCAAGTTCCGAGAATGCGTTCTGTGGCGGTGGTGGTGGAGGACGACGAGGTTGAGAGGATGTGTCGGTGAGGAGTTGCTGGGAGTTTGGTGGAGAGTAGTTAGGGGAGGAAGAGGAAGATGCTGTGGGTTCATCGGTGGGTGGGAGGGGTGGTTCCGGTGGGGGTAGGGGTTTGGCAGGAGGTGGTGTAGGGAGGACGGTGTCTGAGGGGTTTACCTTGGCGAGTGTTTCTGTCTGGTTGATGGCATCGATGAGTTGATCCAGGGCTTTGGTGGCCGATTCCTGTTCATCCTGGTGCTGCTCCGATTCTTTTTCTGTGGATACTAGTTCCGTCTCTGCTTGATCCTGCTGGTCTGGTTGTTCCGTCGATGTTTCGATGTGTGTGGTGGTGTCGTGGTACGTTTCCTCTTGGTCGTCTGGCTTGGTCTCCTGATCTTTTCCGGCGGATCCTTGGACTTCACTTTCCAAGGAGCTGATCCGAATTCGCTTGGTACGGAAGAGCTGATTAATTTCTTCGTCTTCTTCTTCACTGTCCTCGATTGGTTGTGCGGACTCTTCGTGTCGAAGTGCGGGGCCTGCGGGTGGGGGTTGTGCGGCGAGGATGGTTGGGAAGAGGAAGGAGATGATGTGTGGAAGGCGAGAGCGGGGGGTAGAACCCTTTTGGAGCTGTTTTACGATAGCTACACATTCTTTATGGATTCTATGGAAGAAATAGGAGGCAAAATTTACCGGTTCGCGGGCAGCTAAATCTAAGGCGGAGTAGAAGGGGCGAGAGATGCCATAAGTTCGTTTCTGCAGGTTAAGGATGGCTACAAGGAACTGGAGGGCGGATCGCTCGGGTTTGGGGCGGCATAGAATGGCGTATTCGTTTGATGAGGAACGGGGAAAGAGTTCGGTCATACGGGCTACAGTGATGGTAGGGCCATTTTCGCGACCTTGCGGGGTGAGGCGGTAGGCGTCGGCGAAGGCTTGGAAGGTGATGACGGTTCTGTGTGGGAGGGAAAGGAAGGCCCACTGTCGTTCGGTGGCGGAGCTTTGGGCAATGGCTTGAATGATCTGTGCGGAGAAGGGATGGGTTTCCACTGAGTGCCAAGGCAACTCAGCGAAGTTGGCCAACCCTCTGCATCTCAGGTATTCGCCTACGTCTGTAGGGATGCCTTCGCGGAAAGAAGCGTAGTTGGCTAGAGCTTCCATGGCGTTCACAGTGCACACTTACAGAAAACACAGAATACACAATCACGAAAACACAATAGCGGTTTTTGGTGCAACTCAGGGGTTTAAATATGGAGAACATGGTGTGGAGGTGAGGATCATTGTGTGGTGCGGGAATGATACGGTTTGCATGCTCGCGTGCGTACTGAGTGACCGGTAGGGAGAGGCGGCTGGTATCATAAAGATCTGTACAAAAGACGGCTAAAAAGCAAAACATAAAAATTTATACAAAAACGTGGCTCGTTGCCGAATAATTAAGGCGTACTGGTAGTGGGATAATACGGCCGCAACTTCGATCCATTAATTACTTTTGGAAGTGGAATTTCGGTCAACGTAGTCAACCGAAAAGTTGCCGGACCTACTTGTGCTGAGATCTTGAAAGGGCCGAACCATCGTAGTTTGAATTTTCCTGCTGCTCTGTCCGATTTTGCGTTATAGAAGAGTACAAGCTGTCCTACCGAAAAGATTGGCGTCTTCAAATATCGATCGTGTGTCTTAGCCTGCCTTAGTTGAACTTCACGCATAGTTAAAAAATTGAGCCATCGGTGCTCATCGAGTTCTCTGAGTGCGTCCATTCGTTCTGTCAGTGAAGATTCCGGTAGCATCTTCTGAGTGATTGCTACCCGCAAACTTGGGATGACTACTTCCATGGGAGCGATTGCTTCTAAGCCATAAGCTAGCTTGAAAGGTGTCAAGCCTGTTGTTACTTTATATGTGGTTCGGTATGCCTATAATACCGCAGGTAGTAGTTGATCCCATCTTTCCGGTGCTTCCATGATCAATTTCCGGAGGATGTTTAACAGAGATTTGTTTGTACTTTCAGCCAATCCATTGGCACGTGGATAATAAGGAGAGCTAAATTTATGTGTGACTTGGAAGGACTGTGTGAGAGCCTTCATTAAATTGTTTACAAAATGAGTGCCTTGATCTGAGACAATTTCCAGTGGTAAACCAAATCGTGGGAAGACATCCGTGAGTAGACATTTTGCTACCGTAACTGCTGTAGCAGACCGCAAAGCCCAAGCTTCTGCCCATCTAGTTGCGTAATCTGTGCAAGTTAGTATGTATCGATTGTTACTGGATACTGCTGGAGGTGTAATTGGCCCGATAAAATCTAAACCCCATTTCTGAAAAGGTTCTAATGGTAAGATGGGTTGCAGGGGAAAAAGATGCCGTTGAAGAGGCTGACCAGTTCTTTGGCAAGCATCGCATTGTTTGACAAACTGTGAGATATCTCTGTACATAGTTGGCCACCACAGTCCTCCTTGCAGAATTTTCCGGTGAGTTAAGTCTGCTGCAAAATGGCCATCGGAAGGAATTGAGTGAGTCAAAGTGATAACTGCGTTAACTTCATGTGGTGGAATACAGCGAAGTAGGATTCCGGTATGATCTGTATAATACAGTTCTCCAGCAACTAACCGAAATCGGCGGCTAAAAACTGCGATTTTTCTTCGAACTGCCTTGGCAGTCTCGGCTCGGAAGCGACCTTCGGTGAGGAAAGTTAGAATCTGATCATAGTATGTAGGTGGTGTTTGTAAGTTGGGCGACTCATCAGGTAGTGGTTCAGCATTATAAATCGCAGGAGTCGTGTCATCTATCCCTACCGGAGCTTCACCGGAATCTAGGCGTGATAAGAAATCTGCTAAGGCATGTGCATTTCCGGGTCGGTGAATGATATCATAATCGAATTCTTGTAATAGTAGCACCCATCGTGCTAATCGTCCTCCTAAGTGCTGTTGTCTTACTAGATAAACAAGGGCAGCATGATCCACATGAAAGGTAAATTTTTGGCCTAGTAGATAATGTCTGAACTTTTTGATTGAGTAAATCAGTCCTAGACATTCTCTTTCCGTGGTGGAGTAGTTCTTTTCTGCAGGCGCAAGTCTTCTACTGGCGTAATAAACAAGGCGAAACCACTTATCTGTTTGCTGCATCAGAATACTGCCGATTGCAATATCTGAAGCGTCGACAAACACATGGAACGGATTGTCCCAGTCCGGTGGTTGTAAAATTGGAGTGTGCGTCAGGAGATATTTGAGTCGATCAAATGTAGTTTGACCTTCTTCAGTCCATTCAAACTGTCTGGGAGTCTTTGCGATTAGTCTGTTCAGTGGTACTGCTAGGTGAGCAAGCCACCGTAAGTGTCTGCCATGCCACCGTATTTGACCCATAAAACGCATTACTTCCTTCGGAGTTGTGGGTATCGGGGCTTCTAAAATCGCTGAAATCTTATCTGGGTCCACTCGAATACCTTGAGCAGATACAATATGCCCAAGTAGTTTGCCACACGAAACGGCAAACACGGATTTGTTGGGATTAAGGCAGAGTCTATATTCTCTACACTTCTGAAAACAGCATCGTAAATGAAACAAATGGGCTATCATCTTCCCAAAGATTGAGAAGTCGTCGAGGTAGACTTGCATGAATGAAGTGAGATAAGGAGAAAATATCTCTTGCATACATCTTTGAAATGTGCTTGGCGCATTTCTCAATCCGAACCACATTACTGTGCAGGCAAAAACACCCCAATTGGTAATGAAGGCAGTTTTTGGTATATCTTCTTCAGCCATTCTAACCTGGTTGTACCCGCTGTATCCATCTAAAAATGAATACATTTCATGACCTGCGACTCTATCGAGCATGGTATCCAAAAAAGAGATCGGGAAAGGATCTGGTACTGTTGCTGCGTTTAATTTCCGGTAATCCACACAGATTCGTAACTGCTTGTTTTTCTTTGGCACGATCACTATGGGCGAGATCCATTCAGCGTGTTCTACTGGTACAATGAATCCGACTTTTAGTAGTCTATCAAGTTCGGCTTTTACTTGTGATGCATAATGGGGGTTCATTCTGTAGCTGGGTTGTCTTTTCGGTTTCACTTCCGGTTTCAACATGACCCTGTGTTGATAGATGCGCGGATCTAATCCTTTCATGTCTTTGTAATCCCATGCAAAGACGTCTGCAAATTCACGAAGAAGTTTAATCAAATCCTCCTTAAATGTTTCCGGTAAGTTCTGCCTTATCTTCACAGGTCGTAGGTGATCTCTATTTCCTAGATTGTACGTGATCAGTTGGTCTTCTGGAACATAAAATTGTTGAGGTTTCTCTGTATCATCTGTTGGCTTGAACAGTGGTTGTAATTCGTCGTCATGGGTTGAGGAAGTATCTTCTTGGACCGAATTTCCGGTGATAGCTACTACTGTACATATTGACGTGTTCCAGTTATCTATGACGGATTGTAGGTCAACAGTTCCTAGAGTCATTAAATCGGCATTACTCTTCAGAAATTGCTCTTCTTCATCATCTGATAGTCCATCTAACATATGAACTGGTTCAACAAAGTACGGTCGGGCGTGAGGTTCACAAGATTGCATAGCATCTAGTTTCACCACATATTTACGATGGGCATCCTTGAATGTAAGCTCTTGTGCAGACCAGTCCTGTATCACCTTCGCATGCTTCAGCCAAGGTCGGCCGAAAAGAAGATTGTAATCCAAAGTGGATTCGGGTAGATCTAGTATGACAAAAGTCATCTTGAAAGTTGTACCTTGTAGGCGGTTGCAATGTTTACACCTGAGCCTCCATCAATCAATACTTGCGTGATCTTCTGGTTCTTATACCATACTGTGATCAAGGGCACTGCGTGGTCAATCGCAGCATCAGGTTCCGGTTGAACTGCGGCTGTCGTAGGAATGCAAGAAGGTACTGGACTGAATTGTTGCTGAAACTGTTGTCGGATCCCAGGCACTAAGGCCAGAAGTTGGCCTAGAGGTAGCGTGATGGATGCCTTGGACAAAATTTCCCAGGCCTGTTGAGCTTGATTGTCTTGTTCTTTTGGTCTTGCAGTCTCTACTGAGGCAGGAGTGTCTGCTGTTGTTTCTGCTGATGATGATGGCCCTACTGATGCATCCTTTTGTGTTGTGTCGTCCTTTGATGAAGAAGCCCGAGTCACCGGAATAGGTTCGGGGAACACTGGTGGTTCTGTTGTGGTCCAGTGACTAGCTTTGTTATACATCCTTCGTTGTTCTTGTATCCCTGGTTCAAAGATTTCTGCTGCCGACTGAAGTTGTTTACCGGAACGGGTCTGGACTGTAGCAGTCTGTGTCTCAATCGGTGTAATTGTTACCATGTTGGCCATTGGATTCTGGCGTTCCTTCCTTCTTTGATCATACTCTATTGCGTCTTTACAAAACCTTCTAATGTGGCCGAATTCGCCACAAAAATGACATCGTGGAGGTGGTAACTCAGGTTTTTCCGGTGGTGGTCCATTCTGCCATCGGTTGGCATTATAAGTGTTGTTTCTCTGTCCTCGATAGTTCCGATATCCTTGTTGTTGATTGTTTCTCTGTTGCGGAGGCACATAGCGATTTACTGGTTGGCCATGTTCTTGGATGACTGCATTGACGGTTGCTGTCCCCTGTATTCTAGCGTTGTAGATACAGTTTCCGGTGGTGTGTCCGGTAGTGTTGCAGATAGCGCAAAACACTTGGTTCAGTGCACAGTTGGCACTTGTATGCCCCGAATTTTTGCATGTGGTGCAATATACTTGCCTGGTGATATCTTCAGCCATATTTTTGTTTGTTTTTAACCATTCCAAGTCTTCCGAAAATCCACCAACCTTGGATTCTAGCTGTAGAGCCATTGTAATGACGGCATCCAAGGTCATAGCTCCGACACATCTTATGATCATGATCTGCTTTAGTTGTGGGGTTAATCCATTGATAAACCATTGAGAGATGACATCGTCAGGTAGATTAGCGTGAGCCTGTGGTATCTGCCGTAAATGTGTTCTAAAGAGGGTAGCGTACTCCTGGACGGTCTGATTTACCTTCTGTCTATTGTTCTGTAGATACTCAAAGATTTCAGAGGGATTCTTCTTCAGTCTGAATCGCTGTAAGAAGGCGTCTCGTACTGCATCGTAAGTACCGAAATGATTGATATCATATTCCGTGAGCCATCTCACCGCTTCATTGATCAGTGTCGATTGAAAAACAATGGCCTTATACGCCTGATCTAGTGGGTGGTTAAGAACTGCATAACTTATCTCGAACGTTCGTACGTGAGCGTCTGGGTCGTCTCCTGGGAATCCACCGAATTTCGCGTAGGTTACTCCTGTTGGAGGTGGCCTTGGCGGTCCTAGCTGTTGTTGTTGATGGTGTTGTTGTTGGTGTTGCCCGCTCATTGTGAAGGGTTCAGGGTTTCCTTCTATATCTCGGGATTGATCGGGTGAACTATCGGGACTTGTATCGCCGGATGGTGCGTTTTCCGGTGTACTGTGTCGACTTAAGCTACTTCGGATCTCTGTTTCGAACAACTTTCCTTCCTTCTGGATGTCTAATATTCGAAATCTTTCTTCCAAACACGAAGGTCGAGTTGATGATTCCGCAAAAAAGGCTAAACCTTTGCCAGCGATCGGTGATTCTATTACCGGAATCTCACCGGAATGAACCGAAATTGGGCCAGAATGCCCTATTTTACTACTTTTACCGAATTTTTCTAACGTATTTCTGACCGTGGATAACTCTAAATCTTTATCTGATATTGTTAAACTAGGTTCCAACGGCGTTTTGATAGAGTCTGGACTTGCTATATCTTCGATATGCTGGGTCGAAGTAGCATCAGAATGTCTCAAAGGCGTTGACCGTTTTACCGGAATATGACCGGAATCAGTTGTAACGTTTCCACTTTTCTTGACCACTTGGTCAGATCTAGTTATGCCTACTTCTTCCGAGGCTATCTTTTGTGATTTTCGTGCTTCAGTCTGACGATTCTTAGGATATGTTTCGCCCGATCGAGTGACCGGCATGTATCATTGCCCAGTGATACTATCTGAACAGTTCGCAACAATCTGGATCTGTTGCTACTGTCAGTGAAGCAAAATGTTGCTGGGTGTTTGCTTCTTACAAACCGTTAGCACTTTAATGCCACTGTCTCACAAGTGACTCGTAATCAAATGCTACTTTACCGTAGAGACTAGTAATCAGTTGCCACATTCCACATACAACAGTTCAGAGAACTGGCAATCGGATGCCACTTTCCCACAGACGGCGCCAAATGTTAAAGGTTATATTCGTTGTTTACTATTAACGTAACTGTTAATTGCCTACCGCGGACGTTAATTACTAATTCAACACAACAACCCTTTGGAGACTCCAGAATCTGGTTCCACACCTGCGTACCAGATATTTCCGAGTCTCTCCCTTTTTCTCTGTATTCAATCTTACCGCAGAAAATAAACTGACTCGAGCCATGTGGGTCCTTGGGAGTGGTAGGGGTCTGTTAGACAGAGGCCCTGTACTATTTTCCCAACTTCTCACTCAACCGTAGTTGTGGTTTTTCCGTCTTAGCTCAGTCTTTGCTCCTAAACAACTTCAATTAGACCAACGTACTGGACTCAGAGTTCTCAGGCTGTTTCTGCCATAGTAGTTGAGCAGTAGTCCGGGATTGCATTCCAACACTTTTAGTAACTTAACACACAATTCTTCTTATCAGTTCACAGACTTACCGGGTGTCTACCTTTCAATCCGTAATATCGTAAGACGCATCGCAACCGTGTTACCATTCTACGCGTACTTAGATATTACCGGCATTACCTTGAACACAGACTACGATACCAACTCAGTCACTTACAGAGAATCATACCAACTCATGTCCATCCTTCACACTTACTTATCCCACCGCAGGAATAGCAAATAGACAACACTCTAACACCTTACGCATAATCAAGACACCTCAACTCGTTACCGAACAGAATCTCACAATCGTAGTACCGACTCGTAACACCACAGTGTATCACACATACGCAGTCAAATGATTACACAGAGAAGGCGCACAGAACAGGACAGAACCAAGACACTCTACTCGTTTACACACAGTAGAAGAAGTAACCCCAAAAAACGGGAACTCTCACAATATACTCTCAACTTCCCAAAAAAACGGGGACTCTCTCTGATACCCTCTCGTCCCTTTTCATTGCTTTAAATAGAGTTTTGTTACAAGGCTTTACGCGAATCTTTCTTTACCGCGTACTTTCAGAAGGGTTCTTTCTACATTAAAAACCTCTGTCTAAGTACAATTGTCCTTTGTTCGGCGGCCGTCTAACAAACCTATCAGGTATAGTTATGATACATCTTTCTTAACAACAAAAGAGTATGCTTACATTGTGAAGATAGAAGAAGATCCAACCACAATTAAAGGTAAAAAAATTTGGGAAAAGGCAATGCAAGAAGAGTATGATGCTCTACTTGAAAATGAAACATGGGAATCGGTGCCAAGACCAAAGAATCAGAAGGTCATTGGATGTAAGTGGGTGTATAAAACAAAAAGTTTTGCAGATGGAAAAGTGTCTAGATACAAGGCTAGACTTGTGGTTAAAGGTTATGCCCAAACTTATGGGGTAGATTATGATGAAACCTTTAGTCCAATTGCTAAGATGTCTACAATTAGATCTCCAATTGCTATTGCTACTTGTAAAGGATGGAAGTTATCACAATTAGATGTGAAGAATGCATTTCTGAATGGATACATTGTAGATGAAGTGTACATGGAGCAATGAGAGGGTTTCATGGATTCAATTGGATCAGATTATGTGTGTAAGCTCAAGAGAGCTTTGTATGGTTTGAAGCAGGCTCCAAGAGCATGGAATTGCAGGCTTGTTAATTTCTTGAATGAATGTGGATATCAAGCATCAAAGGCAGATAGTAGCTTGCTAGTGAAGGCAAGTGAAAATGGATATATATACATGTGCATTTATGTTGATCATATTATTGTCACAGGTACAAATGCTCAAGGAATAAAGGAGCTTAAGAAACAAATTGCAAGGAGTTTAAGATAAGTGATTTGGGAAACTTATCATATTTCTTAGGAATGTAGATTGTGTATACTCAACATGGAGTATATGTTACACAAGCAAGATATTTGAAGAATCTTCTGATCAAGTTCAACATGGAAGAGTGCAAGCCTTCAACCACACCATTGGAGGTAAATCATAAATTGAGCGGATATGGAGGTGAAAAATTTAATGATATGAAGAAATATCAGAGTTTGGTAGGTAGTTTAATGTATGCTACCTTGACAAGGCCAGACCTATCATATGCAGTAGGTGTGTTATCACAATTTATGCATTATCCAAAGAAGACTCATTGGATTGCAGCTCAAAGGGTACTCAGATATATCAAGGGAACTCTGACTGAAGGTTTGTATTATGGATTTACTTCTGATACAAGAATCAAAGTGTTTAGTGATGCAGATTCGGCAGGTGATTCAGATGATAGATGGTCTACTCATGGGTATCTTTTATATTGGAGATAAATAAGTTTCTTGGTGCTCAAAGAAGCAACATACAGTTGCTTTGTCATCCACAGAAGATGAGTATAAAGGAATGATAGAGGCTGCAAAAGAAGTGATATGGTTAAAGACCTTGTTGAAGAGCTTTGAAACTGATCAGAGTACTTCAATTTTTTTTGGAGACAATATGAGTTCATTATATTTGGTAGCTAACCTTGTTTTTCATGCCAGGACTAAACATATAGAGATTCAATATCATTTCTTGAGAGAAAAGGTACTTGATAAAGAGATTGAAGTATTGTATACTCCAACAAAAGAGCAGGTTGCAGACATGTTGACAAAAAGCTTAGATGGACCTAAGCTATAGAGGTTCAAAGAGATGGCAAGAGTAAAGAAGAATGGAATAATCACAATTAGTGATTGAGGGGGAGCTGTTGGAATAAAGCAATCACAAATTCATTTGATGATTACAAAGAGCTTGAAGCAAGTTAATGATCAGATTGAAGTTCAAGAAATCATTTGATAAAGTGAAGAGATCTTAAAATAAAGCTTTTATACATATGTACATTACACTTGGAAATTCTTGTACTATGAGTGTAGATGATCTTTAGGATGGTAAGGAGTAATGTAATAGACGTGGGATAAGTCTAGAATCATATGTATATAAGCCAATGATGTAAAGAAATAAGAGAGAGAGTCATTAGAAGCCAAGTGTCAATGAGGTAGATGTATAGAGAGTCATCTTCAGAAATTAGCGATGAGTATTTCTCTGATTTCTCTCAACCTGATCACGTGGATCAGAAAATCTTTTGTACACATCTAATCTAGAAGCTAATGAAGCTATGTTCAAAGTTTCATGGCCTAATTCCTTTCATCTTGTGAGTATGATCAATAGGAACATGTGTATGTAAAGTCTGAAGATAGATTTCTCAGAGTCGTGCACTTTTTCGTGTCAATGTTTTGCTTAGATCTCAGTGCACAGTGTAAAGCTTTTTATGACTAAGCATTCAAAATCTAAGTTAGAAGGTAAGGAAGCTATGGCCAAAAGAATTTAGCAAAAGGGGATCTATGCTTGGGGAAATCAACCTTAGAAGTTAGCTATGTCAAAGTCGCTAGTTCAGGAAGACAATTTCTGACATACTTTTGATCTTAAGGATCAAATTAATGTTTTAATGATTCTTTTGAAGGACTAATGGTTGATATGATTGCAAAAAGGTAGCATGGAGATATGTACATCATTAGTTTTAAGAAATTTGAAGATATGTGCAGGTAATGAAGTCAATCTTTGAAGCAGACTTCTTGAAGAAGGAAGATTTTCACTCAAACAAGTGATAGTGAAAGATTTGGTAAATGAAGGTAATATTTGTGTAAAGTTTGGTCAATAGCTGATATAGAGGTGCTCTTAAATCAGTATAGATCAAACCTTTGGAGATTTAGAGGTCCCCAACACTAGTCACACAAGACTAGACATATCATATATTGTGGGAGTTCTTAGTGAGTTCTTGCACTCACCAAAAGGCCACACATGGATCCTGCAAAGAGAGTACTCAAGTACCTCAAAGGTACATTTAATGAAGGTACCTATTATCCTTACTCTTAAGATTTTGATATCAAAATCTATTCAGATGTAGATTGCACAGGAGCAAAGGATGATAGAAGAAGTACCTCTGGATACTTAGCATTTACAGGTTTGAAATTGGTATCATGGAGTTCCAAGAAGTAAGTGAGTTTGGAACTTACAAGTCCCAAATCTAAGTACAACTCCTTCATCCATATTGCATCTTCAGTTGCAATAGTGAGAGCTCTATATTCTGCTTTACTTGAAGATAAAGAAACTATTATTTGCACTTGGAGATAATGTAAGCTCCATGCATCTAGCTTCAAATCCAATTTTTAATGCAAGGAAAAAGCACATAGAAGTCCATTACCACTTTTTAAGAGAGAATCTTATGGCAAAGGGGATTTACATTTCATTTGTTTCTGTTGAGAAGTAGATAACAGACATGATGACAAAGGCACTTGATGGGATAAAGCTTTGTAGATTCAAAGCTATGTCAAGTATTCAACCTATTAGAGAATGAAGAACCAAGCATACTTTAGCTTGAGGGGGAGCTATTGGAACATGAAGCTTCCATTATGCTTGAGGTGGACATGAGCTTCATCAAATCCATTATTTGAATGATGCCACATACTCCTTGTAGAGTTTTATTTGCATTCATTTATTGTATTGAGAGTTTGATCATAGGATCACCTTCTTATGTAATTTCCAAATTATTTAATTTTTTAAAAGGAAATAGTAAAAGTTCTAAAAGCCATGAGTGAAAAGTGGTTGGGATTGATTCTCAATCAATCAATTAAAAGGTAGATATGAATTCAACTTTCTCTTTTCCTAGATTGTAGGGAAGATTCCAATCAATCTAAACCACCAAACTTGCCCAATTTCAAATTCAAATCTATGAAGAGAAGGCAATTTCATATCCTCACAAGTCTATATAAAGACTCCAAAAATAATTTTACAGTAATTAGATTGTTGATTTGAAGCCAAATACTCTTTGATCATTGCTTGGTGCCATTTTTGTTCTCTACTCCTTCTTCCTCAGACTCAGTCAACATTTAGAGATTGCTGCTCTCTTCAAAGAGATCTAAATCTAGTTTTCAAGCATTCCTTGGATATTTATAACTATGTAGTTTATGTGTACCGAATTTCATAGCATTGATTCATCAATTTGAGAGAATTTCAAGTTCAATCTTGGGATCATTCTTTGCACATCCCTAAAAAATTGGGATGACACTAGTCCAATGTTAAGGTGATTGCTCCTTCTATAGTTGTTATAAATTAATGCTTTTATGAATTTTAGCAAGACAAACCTATTTATGACACACCCTTAAGAGGAATTTTTCCAATTGTTATTGTGCTAGCTACTCTCAATGTTTGAAGTCACAACTTCCATCCATTTTTAGTGCAACTTATCTATTTTGCATGAACGTGTTCTTGTTGATGTTCCATTTATTGCACTAACCACAAGACTATAAGATCTACTTTACATATCCAAAGAGCTAGGGCTGTCCTATGCTAGTTTACTGGACCAACTTCACCATTTAACAACTCAACCTTCCAAGCCTCTCCAAGCTTCTCCAATTTCTTTCAATGGCTACTTGGTCCTTACCTCAAAATCCATCAAGGAGACTATAAACTTCCTTTCTTGGTACATGTCCTAAGATATGTTCCATGATAGGAAGTGTATAGCCATCTTGTATCCTGACAATGTTAACCTTCTTCAAGTTAATACATATGTGTAATTTTCTATTCCTCTTGGGGCAATAACAATGGGGAATAAACATTTCGTATGCTCAGCGTTTTAGCCAAATTCATCTTCTATCAACCTATCAATTTCTTTCTATGCTCAATATTTTAGATAAATCCATCTTCTATCAACCTATTGATTTCTTTGTATGCTCAATCTTCTAGATTAATCCATGTTCTATCAACCTATCAATTTCTTCCTTTATTTTTGTTGAATAGGTGTCATTATACATGTAAGCATTCTATTTTTTTTGGCTTGGCTTCTAAAGTTATGGGGATCCTATGAGAACATATGTTTGGATCCACTACTTTCAAATCGTTGTAAGTCCAAGTGAATATGTCTCTATAAACTCTCAATGGATTTGTCAACTCCCATTCTTCTTTATGGCTTGGGTCAATTCCTATGTCTGTGCTTCTTTCTTCTCTCTTCACTACTGATTTCTTGGTTTGTTCTTTATTTTTCATTTACTGCTATGTACATTGTTGTTAAGATTTCTTCCCAATCGTGGGGTTCAAACTCTTCATCTAGAAAGAATATAGGTACATAGACTGGGTCTTCAAGTGATCTATGAGTTCCCGATGCTGCAATGTCTCTAGCTTCTAGTATTTTATCTTCTTCCTCTACCATCTTGCACATCCATAAGTGAATATCCTCATGCATCCATGAAGGGTCTGATCTTATGAAGTGCATTGATTCAATATCTTCTAGCGCCTTGTGGATAGTGTTCTATTAGAATGTACAAGCTCAAATGTGTGTGAACCAAGGCTTAACTCAACTACCACATCATTTCACTTTTTGGTAAAGTCTACAACCACTTTTCCAAGACTTTTTTAGCTCAAGATTCCATCTACCTTGATTGAGAAAGTGGGAAATTCCGGAGGCATGATTCAGATTCATATTCTACACCAACTTTTAGAGCATTATATAAGCAATAGTTTGGAAGAAGGTCATGGCCTCTTCAAGCTTCATTTGTGCACTTTTAGGCTTGGAAAGATGCCCTGTACTGGAATTACCCATAGCAGCCAAACAAGTGGCCTTGTTTTTAGATGGCTTGCTAAGTACCAAGTTGAGATCATATGTATACTTGAAAGAGCCTCGATCCATAGAAGAGTGTGTGCGGATATGTATTGACATAGAAGACAATTTGGATGAGGAATTAGGACTGTCCGGACTCTACAAGGATTCTGACAGTTCCACTAGGAGTTCAAAATAGACAAATGCCAAGGGTCACCTCATTGAAGCGATGTTACAACTATGGAGGAGACCACATGGCTAATGTTTGCCCAATGATGGCTCAACCCCAAGGAAACCCTAATGCTCTATATTGCACTATTGAGAGGAAATACACGAACCATACGGCTCAAGATTGTCCCTATAACAGGCAGGTTGTGAGACAAAATTATCAGCAACCTTACTAGCAAGGTAGATATCAGAACCAGTACCAACAACCATATTATAGGCCACAACAACAATATCAACCTCAATACCAGCAACAATATCAGGCACCAAACATGCCATAGCCAGTCCTGGGAAACCAACCACCAACTCTTGCCAATGTGATCCCAATTAAGTATACGATGGCGGAGGAGAACCCTAATAGAGCATTGGTGCCACTAACCCCTTTGTCCTCAGAAAATGACTCTCATGCTCTTAATTCAGACTACTCCCATGAAGGTAGTCCACATGCTTATTACATAGAGTCACCTGAGCAAAGTGAGACTTCTTAGTATCAATATGAGGCACCACCTATGGAACAAAATTGGGAGCCAGAATACTCCAATGTCATGTATAAGAATCCAAATCCTAGGCCCCAAGTGAGGCAAGTAATACCACAAGCCCCTAGAGGACCATGCTTTAGATGTCAGGGAGACCATTTCATTCGTGAATGCCCCCATCAACCAGCGCTTGGACAAGGACAAAACATCACAATACAACGCTTTTGTCCTGAGTGTGGCAAGGAACATCTTCCTAGAGAGTGTCCCAAAAATCCCTCTAGTGTGCCTAAGGTTACACCCATCAATGTGGTAGGCTTAGTGGTGGATTGAAGTTCAAGTAGTAGTAATGTGGCTCCTGTACAAGCAGTTACTAGGGCACAGGCTGCACAACAAGCAAAACCATCTCAGCAATCGGAGTCAAGTGAGTTAGGAGAGCCTAGTAAGAGGAAACCAAGAACATGGAAGGATACCAGAGAGAAAGCTAATCGCAAGTGGAACAAAAAGCTATCCAAACTAGAAGAAAGCCTAAGGGATACCAAAACAAAAATAGAAGACATTGCATCTCAAAGCCCCTCGCATGCCGAAGCTCCATCCACTCCACCTCATCCCACCCCACCACCCACTGTAAATAACCACAACTAGGGTCTGTTCTCGCAGATCCAACCCCAGAAGGCTTGGACATGATGTTCAAGGCCTATCAGGCTCGACTTCAAGAAGGGCCAACAGTTGCAAACCTAGACAAGAGTTACCCTAGAATAGATTTAGAGATTGAACGGACAAAAATGTGCATGAAAATGGTAGAGCTAGCTCAAGCTATGCTTGAGACCAATCAATCGTTCAATCAGACCAACTCTGTTAAACCGGATTTGCATTTCCAGGGCTTGCTAGAAAGATTAGAGCAGTTGGTAAACAAGCCGCAAGTTTCTTTATCTCCACAGGCTCAACCGGTTGTTGAAAGAGAGATTTCATCACAAATGAAAACCTATGTTCGTGATTCCATGGATGAGGGAGCATCTCTTTCAATACAACATTACTCTCAAGAGTTCTTGCCGGAAATACAAGAAAAAAAATGGGCCAAGGAGAAGGGCAATCCCCCTCCTATTCCTGAGATTGATGATCTTCATGATCAGTTTCCCCAAGACATTCCGTCTATCTATGGAGACCAAATAGAGCAACATGAAGATGAAAGATTAGATTTTGAATCTAATTCTTTACAAGAGTTTCCACAATTCACAGGCCCATGGGAATCTGAATCTCTTCAGATCAGAGCTCCCACAATACTGGTAAGAAATGAAGACTCGGTGGTTCCTAGAAACACTGATGTCGTGAAGAACACTAAGGTTCAGTGTCATCTCACCGTGAAGGAGCTGCTCAAAGCAAAACCTGAGCTATGGAATCATGTGAAGGATCAAGTTCCAGAACTTGATTCCAATATACCAAAAGTAGGCTCTAAGCAAAAAGTTCTAGAGATACCTCTAGACAAGATAGGGGACATGAGTGAAGGTGAAGAAGGTAATACTTATCTTCCGATCACCTATCAAGGTTACGCAACCAAAGCAATCGTAGATTCAGGTGCTGGTGTTGCTATTGCGACCACCTCCTAGTGGAAGCGATGGGGCAAACCCACATTAAGACCAACGACAATGAAGCTTCAAATGGCAGACGGTCATTTTGAAAGACCTCTAGGATTGCTAGAAGGGATTACTCTAACCACTTGTGGTGTAGAGTTTGAACACACATTTGCTATATGTGACTTTGAGAAAAATAATGTCTATGAGATGATCCTAGGAAGACCCTTCCTACGACAGCTGCAAATAGTACAAGATTGGGGAACCAACTCGTTGTACTTACAACACTTAGGGGTCACTACCAAGGTCAATTTGAAGGATTAAACCTTCAGAGATGTACCACCCCTACAATGGAATCCTATCCACAAAGCAAAAGAAGATTCTATCTCCGTGCATTCTGGGAGTTCACCTGATCCATCCTGGCTGCATGAAGATACTCACTTGTGGATGTGCAAGGTCGCAGAGGAAGAGGAAAAGCTTCTAAAAGCAAGAGAAGAAGGAACTTACTATTACAAAGAACTCAATCTCTGTTGGACAGATGGTTGAAAAGGGATACCAAGCCAAGTTTAACCATAAAGGATGTTTTATTGAAGACTGAAGGAATGGCTATGAGCTGATACCCAAAGGAAAGGAGGAAGGAAGGATTTTCA